>JARHVA010003410.1:520000-1125000 GCA_037957365.1 Torreya grandis | reverse complement strand
ATTAAGTAAACGTCTATCATGACAATTACTATCATATTTTATTAGTACTTGCTATCCGAGAATATTATAAGTTTTATTTGGAACAATTAATTTTAATTAATATATTACTACTTATTTTAAAGGTGTAAGGAATATTGAAGAGAATGTAAATTATTGTTTATTTGAATTTTGATTTTTTTTTTTTTTTTTTTGGTTTAATTTTTTTATAGAGAGTTTTAGTCTCTTTTGTTTGATGTTAGGTCTCAGAGAGTATTGATTTTGTCTTTCAATTATGATTCATTATATTTTGATGTATGAAATGATCATATTTGATCGTTTTGTTGTTAGTCACTTTTGCATTGTCTGTTTGTTCTTTGTCTACAAATAAGTATGATTTTGACACTTAGCATGATCATGTGATATCACTTTATCGATGGGTTATTGTTCTTGGCTCTTCATCGTTGACTCTCCAAACAATCGAGATATTGACATGTGCATTGATCTCGCTAACCCGATCGGTGTTGGGCCTTGGAAACATTTTCATTTCTGTGAAGGCCTTAGATGACCCCGATCATGACACATGGAATGATCTCATTTGTCTAAGTAGTTTCTTAATTGATGACCCATATTTTTTTGTGCATGCCCCTGAGCAACAACTAAAAGACATGTCGCAGTGACAATGACATGAGGGACAGGTGTGGTCGCCATGGCGGTGACCTGCAGATAAGTGGCACTGATGTGGTGGTGATGTGCAGAATAGATGGCAACGATGTGGCAGACACATGGTATGTTCTCACATGTCTGGGATTCATAAGTAGGTAGGGCTTATTCTCTTTGATGTGCAAGGTGCAGAGAAGCATGATTGAGACATGTACAAGGATACTGCTCAATCAAAGGATCGAAAGGTTTCCATGGCTTAAATTTTTATCTCATGGGGCGTGAATAAGCACGATTGAGCACATGGAGCAATCCTACTTGTTCGGGCATTGAAAGGATCCAAGATTTTAATTGTTTATCCTATGGGCTACAAAGAAGCATGATCAAGACACTTGGAATAATTATGTTTAACTAGATGGTTGTGGGCCCTAGGAATTGAAAATCTAAGGAGAAAAAGTTGTGGAAGAGTATGATCCAAACATGCAGAGAAAACTCACTCAATTGGAGACTCGCGGACGTGAGACCTAGTAAAAGTTAAAGTCGAGCATGCAAAAGAGCGTGATGCAAACATGTGTATATATCTGGTGAGCCTATGAAGTGTTGTCATACAATATAAGCATAAATAACTTTGATAAACATAAAGCTAAATAGTCTTTACAATGAAGTCGAAAGAAAAGTCTTTTGAGCTCAAAGATCATAAATTCAAACTAAAAGTTTAAGTAATTTGTCTCAACAAACATCTATTAGTCCTAAGCTCACATGATACAAATGGTTCAATTAGTCCTTAATAACCATACTTTTATGAAACAAACTTATTTCCATGGAAACCAAGAAGCTACAAGATAGATTGTAGGACCTTAAAGGCTTATCTCAATCTCAACGGTATTGCAATATTGATTCAAGTTGTACATCAAACATGGATCCATGCCACAATAAAATCAACTTTCATCATGTACTTATCTAATCGTAACAATAGAAAATGCCTAGTCAAAGATATCACCATGCTAGAAGATGCAATCCCCTTTATAATTTATAAAGGTCACATAAATCTAATCACTATCTTTAAACTTAGTTTCGTATACAACCTAAGACCTCATGTTGTTTATTATTCTAATATATGTATGTATGCATGGACGTATGTATAATTTTTTTTACATTAAATATTAATTATTATATAAGTAATATATCCATTCAAATAAAATTTAATAAAAAAAATAAAAATTCTTAAATATATAATTTTAAAGATTTATATGAAAATTTATAATTTAAATATAAAATTAATATAATATTAAAATTTAAAATTTATATATATATATATATATATATATATATATATATATATATATATATAACACAATTTTTATAATAACACAAAGAACTCTCATATATTTTAATTGTATAATAAATATAATTAATTTAATTTAATTATTTTATATTTTAAATCAATAAATATTACATTCAAATAAAACCTTAATAATAAATACAAAATTCTTAAATAATAAATACAAAATTCTTAAATAATAAATACAAAATTCTTAAAGAAAAGTTTTAAATTTAAATGTTTATATGAAAATCTATAATTTAAACTCAATTTTATTTAAAATCTATTTAATATTCAAATTTAAAAATAAAATAAAATATGCACACATCAAATATTCATTGAATACGACCTTATAACATAAAATACTCTCATATATTATAATTATATAATATAAATAATTAATATGATGTAATTATTTTACATTTTATTATATATTTATAATAATATGAAGAATTCTCCTATATTTTAATTATAGATATTAATTTAATTTTTTATATTTTATTATATATAATAAAATTATAGTTATTAAATATTGTGCATTGATAAAATTATATTTTTAAAAAATTATGATACTTTATCTTCCTATTTAAACAACTTTTAAACATTCAAAATTAAACATGTGAATTTTGACCATTAATATTAATTTAATTTATGATTATAAAGACGTTATAATACTTCATATAATATTTAGTATTTAAAAAAAATGTATTTATATTCTACAAAATTTTCGATGTTGATGTATCAATTTATATTTTATACTGATTACTGTTGAGATTTATGATGTACATTATAATACTATTTCATTGCTCATACACACGGCATTAATATTTAGGATTGTTGATCACTTTTGGTAGAAATGGATTAAATGTTTGATTTGTTCGTTCTTAAAATTTAAGCAATTACAAGTTTTTCTATTTGCCACATTTAAAGTTGAGTATTTACAACAGAGGATATATTGATTCAAAGGTGAAGGAATTAGGGAAAAAACACAAGGCTTATTTATGTTTGCGAGCTCTTTAACAGATATAAAAAATTATGATCCTTATTACTCACAATCTAACAACAAACCGACCGTGGGAATGACCATATTGTTTGATGTGACCAAGTTAATAGTGCCAAAAGTGTTACACATCCCTTCTCTTATTTTACTCTTCATTGATATGAATGTATTCAATATTTTACACATGTACCATTAAAATATGAATGGCAAACAATTTGAAAGAGGATTTATTTACTTTTTATTAAAGAATGCATGTCCATTCAACATGCTTTAAGGATTTCGCAGCTATAGTGTTTAAAATTATCTGACTTTAATTATTTTCTCTTTATTTCTTTGGCATTTATAATTGATTTAAACACTCTAATTTAAAAAACTTTAGTGTGAAAATATGGTATAAATATATAGAGTTTTTAATATTTAGTTATGATTAGAGATCATTCTATCTGTGAGTATTTTCCTTTCTACAAAATGGATATTGGTCCCAACTTTTGTAGTAAATTATTGAGTAGGTCTTGTTTTTTACTACAACATTCCAATAATCAAAATTGATTGCAAATTTAAGCAAAGTTTCATTTTAATTTTTTTATTTTACTTATTGCATTGGATCATTTTCCTGTAAAATTAACCATATCACATAAATCCTTGCATGATTAAGAAAATTCACATAAAACCCCTTAATCCCATTGCCCACATAGAAATACTTAAAATCTCTTATTAAACGAAAAAATCCTTGTAGATATTAAATTTTAAATAGGGAAGAAACCTTCACTTAATTACCCCCTTTCTAAAACTTCTAGATTTAGTATTTGTAATGCTACATGCACATAGAAAAAAAAGACAAGTAAAGGCATACCCACATTACAGGTTAATGTGAACCAATAAGAGTAACATGGCAGGGCCCTCTTCATGTGGAATGGTAGCCATAGGAGAAAGCACATAACTAGGAAACACTAAAACTAAAAAGTTACTAAGGAATTAAGCTTAGATTTATAAATTTATAATTATGTTACTAGAAAGAAAAATATATATTTACAACAATAACTTGACAAGGTTGTAAATAAGAAACATATGTATATATACATAACTTTATATATATAATTTTACATATTTTTAATATTATTGATAGTAAAATATTGTATAAAAATAAATAATATAATAATATAAATGTTAGTTTTATTATTCAATAAAATAGAGAAATCAAATTTTAGTTAAATTATTATTTTTAATATAAAATTTTGGATTTTAAAATTAAATTAATATCATTTTTTTATTCATGTTAGTTTTATTAATTAATTTATTTACCTATTACAATTTTTTTTTCTTATTTTTTTAAATATATTTTATGATATATTTTAATATTTTTTTAATGATGTTTCTCTAGTTTTTAGTGTTGTATTTGCAGATCTACAATATCAAATTGATATCCAAATTGTGAAGATACTCAATCCAAATGTGATGGCATATATTTAATTATTAATTTTGTTTCTTGATTATTCTTACAATTTTTTATGTGGTCACTACTCAAAACCCAAATTCCTCTTAAAACAACCTCCAACTCTATAGAAATGAAATTTCATTGAAGGCACCATACCCAACGAAAATTTTGATGATTGCTTTGTCTCCCATTGTAAGCATTCATTTGGCTCTTGGGTGGTGTGAAAGTGGCAGTAGTTTGGTTTAATGATGGCGTTAGATTTGCAAGTGTTTCTTAAAGGGTGTTG
The DNA here is from genome assembly GCA_037957365.1 of Torreya grandis. Classification (NCBI taxonomy): domain Eukaryota; kingdom Viridiplantae; phylum Streptophyta; class Pinopsida; order Cupressales; family Taxaceae; genus Torreya; species Torreya grandis. Next base: position 1,120,322 of record JARHVA010003410.1, on the reverse strand, counting down.
GGCTTTTGTATCCTTTGTTTGGTAATTGGTTTTTGGGAGTGTGTTATTTCATATGGCGTGTTAATGAGTTATTCATAGATGATATATCATGTTTCATTGTGAACTTGAGCAATAAAGAAGTGGTAGATAGATATGGATACAAATATTTCTAATATTTTTTCATTATCTCTTTTAGTAATACCAACAACAACGATTGTATTCGTAACAATAGTGAACATTTCTCTTTTTTTGGTGAATGGAGGGGAGATAAAACTAACTCTAAGAATAAAAGCACTTCCAATTTTAAGTTATATGGTGGAGCTGGGTTCAAATTCTCACCAAGTTGTATAAATGATTTCGGGAAATAATATATAGATAATTACATACAATTTTAATATTTATAACAATATATAAATGATTATGCATGATTTTAATATTATAATTATCTATTATATTAATAATTGTATATAATATTATATTAATATATATAAATATACACGTAAATACATATAATTATATAAAAAATAAAACAAACTGTAGCATATTTAAAAAGAAAGAAATGGCGCACTATAATTAATAAAACAAACCCTATGTGCAATTCATGTTGTGGTGTAAAAATTTGGTAACTGTCAAAGTCATGTTCCTATCTGACGATATCCAATTGAAATTTCTTTCATTTGAAACATCTCGTATCTGCCAGTATTTATTTGAAAATTTATTTGACATACCCACTCAATATCTACGATGAACAAATGACTAGGAAGCGGTGAAATTTAGGTGCTGTGGTTGTGTCAGGTCAGAGACAGTTGTGAAGAAAACAAAGTCGAATCATAGAAGAGATGAATCCTTTTGGCATATCTACGTCAACCACCACCTCTCCCTCATTGTCTTGTCCCTACATTAGCAACATTGCATCGTTGATTTGAGTTGCTCGTAAGATGTGGAGTCTTATTTCAATCACATCAATTCTTGTGGCTAAGATGTAATATTTTTAATTTATGCAAGTAACAAATAATGTTGTATTTGAATATGCAGAATTTAGTGATATATTCTGCTTGAAGCCTAAAACATTTAACATATATGCACTACTTTGTTGGGTGGTATGTTGGCTTGTTCATATGGTGAACAAATTTACTCTTCAATGCCAATAGTCATATGCTTATTAGTCAAACGTGGAGACTTGTCGCAATCATATTAGCTCTCACAAACCCTTGTTCACCCTTGATAATGAGTGATAGTCATGTAATTCTAGGCCTCTTTGCAATGAGTGATGGTCATGTAATTTGAAAATATGCCCTAAATCTGGGTCTCATGTTCGATATGGTCGCCTCATTGTACAATATTATTGGAAAACCTTGTCATCACCCCTCATCATCGTTACTTATCTTACCTTGGACTCTTTCACTATTTGCATGTGTTTGTATGGCTTTGCCCTTCCTTCCAGAGGTCTAAATGTGTTATTTTTGTATGTTATTAAGCATGATGTAATTGCTCTTGGTGTTAATATATTGTTATCATGGATGAACGGAAGCTACAAGATAAAGTATGGGATCTAAATGTTTTGTCCCATGATCGATGGCATTGCATTGTTGATTCGAATGTACATGAAACGTGCAAAGCTACGATAATGAAATCAACTCTCACGATACCTTGGTTTACCATCAACAATAAAAAAAGTCAAATATATTTTATATATTATATTAAATATTAAACGTTTATTTTAACTATTAATATTTTATATAATATTATATATATAATTGAACATGATACACTTTTGAAATATTCTAGTGAAATGTAAATCTATATAATATTTAAAAATAGAAATAATTAATTAAATAATAATATTATTTAATAAATTAATTAATTATAAAATTTAAAATATAATATTAAATTAAATAATAACATCATATAATCTATAAATATTATATTCAAAATCCACCTCATAAAGGTCCAACCCAGTGCCACGTCAACCCTTTGTAATTACTCACATGAACAATAAAAAAGACATATAAAGCGCATCCTGTCTTCAGGGCAACAATTTCCTTATAAATTTTGACTGAACTCAAAATACTTTTGCAGGGTTTTTGTAAGGTTTAGAATTTTTATTCCTAAACCACCAATTTTTTTAGATTAGTTTGGCGACTGCAGCAACAATAAAAACTTTTAGATGATGGGAATAGTGGCTTCCAAACTTAACTGACAGTGACATTTAGCGATATATCAGGAACATATGAGATAAATGGAAAATGAAAAAAAAAGAAGAATATTTAAACATCTGGCACCCACTCGTTTTGGCATCAATTTAGATCTGTCTGGTGTAATTAAACATCAAAATATATGCACAATGTAAAAATAATGTTTAATTAAATAATTTAAATTTAAATATAGGGAAATTATGTAAAGCTTAGAAGTATATTTTAAATATCCAAAATTTGGTTTTAATCATCAAGATTAAAATATAGAAATGTGTGTTCATTAATGATAACATGGCTTCGTCTAGAAATATAACCACAAAGAGATATGTATGTATAAAATGTGAGTGACACTTTTAGTAGTTACAAAGTGTAAGTGACATTTCTGATAAATGAAACATAAGGTGGCATTTATTAGACAATTGCACTTCCTTATTTTTGTATCTTCAATTTTTTTTTGATGTTCTTTATGTTGTGACACTTATAACTTACAAAATAAATCTCCTCTCTACCTTATCCAAGAATGGTAGCGATATCTGATTTTAAGGAAAACAATGTCTTTAGGGACCTTTGTTATGAGTCAGCCAGGGTTTCAAGCAAGAATACTTATCAAGGTCCTATACACACCCAAAAATTACATGATGTAATATTTCATTGATCCAATGATGATGAAAAAAGTCTTCATATAAAGATGCACATGCTCAGGTTCTTCCCCTTTTGAAATTTGTAATTTGCAACATTTGAGATTCCCAAAATTCAAATTCAGAATTGTATGATTAAATTGTTGCCGTAGATACATAACCATTGCAATAGTTTACGTAACTGCATGACTGTTACATCTCGTTCTACCCTTTACACACTACATTAATATTAGGCAATGGAATAAACTAATGATTAGTTATTTTTCTGATTTTGATGATATATTTGGATATAAACTGATTGATTAGATGGTATTATTTTTTTCTTTTATGATCTATTATGGTTTGAACACATTTTTATGTGTATTTGCATATACTATAATACAGTGTTTAATACTTTATATTGAGGTGGTTTTATTTATAGATTTGATTTGTTGTACAACAATTCACTTGATTAGATACATTCTGAGTATTTTGTTATCCTATTGCAAGTTTGGTTTAACTACTATTTTATTTGACTGAGGTGCTTGCAGAATTGTCTCACCCTCATTGCGTGAAACAAATAAAGAGCATCATAAAAAAAGAGGATAGATATTTCGACAATAAAAATAGAAATAATAAATGTGTTGTATGCTTATTTTTAACTATTTATTATTATAATTATTATTGAATGATTTTCATTGATTACAAGTCATGTACTGACTATACTATAAATAAACTAGTTTGAGTACATATTCCCCTATTAATATTATTTATTAACCATGTCATGCAAAATTGCTATGTATATTTATAAAAATGATGCGTGACCTAAATGTTGGTTGGTTGAATTATGATTAAACATAAACCTATTTTTTTTTAAAAATCTATTAGGATTCAATATGTTATTTAGTTCATTTTCCTTGTATCTTAACGTGCTAAAGAATTGCTTGGTTTTAACTAACCCCTTTTTGGTGGCCTAGGGGACATGGGACAAAAGACACCCAAGCATTTATCATTTTGTTAAATCTTAAAAACTTAGGGAAATGGGTTTTTATGTAAAAGGTATGGAAGGTTCTAGTTGAAGTAATGTTTGGAGAAGTGGGCATGAATCATTGCTATGGACACTTCGAACCAAAAATTTAGGGTTATCTTGAAGTCTTGAGAAGAATTTAGGATTATTAGGAGAAAGGAGGTTCACCATTATCTGCATTCAACGATGACCATTGCTACCTTCGGTACCCAGGGAAGTGGTGTATTTTAATTTTAAAGCTATATAATTGTTATGATTTGTTTGAATATATAATGACTGTTATTTTCATCCATAAATAAAAATTAGGATTTTATTTTACTCAGGGTAGCTTTTGTGATTGTTTGAATGTTTATAATGGTAGCTCGTTGGTCATTTTGATCGTTTCATTCAGCGAAATGAAAAAAATGCTGTACAAGATTTCATTGTGTTTTTTATTTTGTGTATAAAATATGCTTTATGGTTTTAATAAATGTCACTCTTACAGACTTGGGATGAAACTCACTTCCACCCATATGCTCGTAAGATTGAGGGTAAAATGGAATTATAAACTTAGAGCCCTCTGTGAAGAAATAAATTAAATACATTCATGTCCACTAATAGATATCTTTGCCGGTTAGTTCACTTATGAGAAAATGTACAAACAATATTTGGAAAAGAGGGAAATTGCATTGTGTTATAATGATATCAATTTTGGTGATCCGTTATCTTAGACTTACTTTCACTATAGAAGCTTAATCTTGACAAGCTCTTGAACCTCAAAAAAAAGTTAGAATAGGTTTTAGATTAAGGTAAAAACAGGTTTTGAAGGGACCCCGAAACCCTTTGACATAATTAAAGAGGTAGATCAATTACAAGCACCAGGATAAGCAATCCTTAAGCCTACTAAAAAACTAGCAACAAATTCAAGAAAAACAGGGGCAACATCATTAACCATTTTATGTTCCGCCCCCTAAAATTCCAAATAAAGATTTTCTATCTATTTTTGAGGGGTAAAATCCAGAATAGTTCCCTGCCTTCCATCACCAATATTCTGCTTACTTTTTTATTCTCTGTTTTTCTTTGCGGATCTTCTTCCCGATCGGTCTGGAGAGCCAACATCCGGTTTTATTTTTAAAAACTATTCATCTCCTTTTCCAGATTTATCCATAGTAGAAACCAGGTGTTCAGCCTTCATTTTCTGGTCTTTTTTGCTGCTTCTTGTTTCAACCCCCTTTGTAATGGTCTTTTTTTTCAGCGCTTTTCTTTGGTTTGAAAAGTGCTTTATGATTTCTCCATTATCTTTTACTTTTAGCACCTTCAGAGGGTAAACATTCTTATCCTGAATCACCTTGGTCTTAGAAAAAAGAGGATCATCCTCTTCTAATTTATTTTCAGCTCCATCCAATAATTTTCCCTCCTCCAGTTCAGTTTTGTCTTCTACATCTCCCCACCTATCTTCTATCTTTTGATAGCCAACGATTTGTTTTGTTAAATCTATCAACTCATCTTTTCTTTGTTCAGGATTTGTGATTTCAGATTGCAGCCCATAGCCTTCTTGCTCAGAATTGTCTTTCTCAACCACAAACTCTTCATCTACATCTGATTGTGGAACTTTGGGTTCTTCAATAGAGATCTCTTTCTCCTCCTCAGCATGCATAATTTTATTATCTTCATTCTTCTTCAGTTCTTGTTGATTTTTTTCTTTGGGTATCCATACTTTCTTGTGCTGAACCTTGGTCTTTGTTTCATCCAAAACACTGCTTGAATAATTTTTTCTTTTGTAAGGACAGTTTTTGGCCCAATGCCCCTGTTTTTTACAAGCATAGCAAGAATTGGGCAAATCTTCAAAAACAAACCTTTGAGTTTTTTTGCCATGCTTAGAAATTAAATCCACTTTTTCTGGGAGATTATTCAAATCTGCAACTTTAACATAAAGTCTGGCATGTTGAAGTTTGGATCTGGTAACCGTTGCATTATCTAATGCCACTAGTTCACCAAAAGCGCTGGCTATACCTTTAAGAATGTCCTCATGCCAAAACTCTAAGGGAAGTCCAGGAAGTCTTACCCAAATGGGAGTGTTTAAGAAGAAATAATCTGATAGGTCCATGTTGGGCTCCCATTTTTTAATGGTTAAAGAGCATTTGCCAAAAGACCACGGTCCTCCACACAGAACCATATTCATGTCCTCTTTACAGTTGAAATTGAACAAAAAGAAACCATTCAACATAGGAGCCATTTCAACATCTCCTCGAATAACCCATTTCCTTTTAACCATCTTGGTAAGGGATTCTATATCTGGTCTTGCCCCTAAAAATTTACCCACTAGGGTGAATTCCAAAGAAGACACAGAAAAATCAATTAAAGTTAGAATAAGTTATAGACTATGATTATGAACTTTGTTAAATGGATTTAAGGCATAGTTAATTATTTTGAACAACGACACAAACTTGGTAGATAAGTTGTGTATAGAGATTTGCAATAAAATATTATACTTATCATTTGATTTATTTAAACTTATGGATAAGGTAGTTGTACGTTCATATTTTGTGTAACTAATAAGGTTATCTATAGCCATGCATGTAGAGAGTTGTAGGCATGTATTTTGAGTGTTTAAAGTCGCACGCATGCGCGCGCGCACACACACACACAGAGTAAATGTATATTTTGATTGAATTATTATAACCATACCTATTTATATGCAAACTATAGGATTGGATTGTGATTAAGTTGTTGATAATATGTACACACACACACACACGTGTGTGTGTGTGTGTGTGTGTGTGTGTGTGTGTGTGTGTGTGTGTACAAGATAAGGAATGCTTCCTACTTATATTCATTTGAGCTGTTAGGTCGTATTTGACTGAAAAGTCCATATACAACCGTATAGGTATATATAATATGATATGAATATAGTCATTTAGGAGTTAACGTTTTAAATGAATTGGTGACAAATTTTATAGTGGTTTGGGATTCGAATGGATTAACCATTAACAAGTTTTTAAAAGATAAATTCTTGATAAGTTTCAGTGGTACTCAAATACATTTACCTCCTTACAAGAGTGTTGAGAAAAGAATATTTGTTTAATCCTCTCATTTCGTTAGTGGAATTATTGGACATAGCACAAAGATTTAACTCTCTACATACATAAATCAAGGCATTAGATAAAGATGTATGAAACAAGTGATAAATAAGTTAGATTTATAGTTTATAAAGGTTTAGGCTTGAACAAGTTTATTGGGATGGTTCCTTTTTATAAACAATTGAGTGGATGTTTAAATTCATCATGGTAAATAAACCTTGGTTTTTATGCATATGCTAAGCCTTCTTGAGTTCCATTTAATCTATTACTCATTCGGTAAAGTGATAGGAACTAAAATATGATGGGTCATTAGCATTTTAGGACACTTCAAGTTGTGCATCAAGTAAGTGGATAATAGTAAACCTATTTTCTTGAGATTCATTGATATAGAAATGCTACATTAGGCAAGCTGATTCTTGAAATATATGTTTATACAATTTGATGCAAATAAATATGTGTTATTTAGAATCATTGTATGTGGCAATGATAGTGTGTTTTTTCAGAAAAGAAAAGTTGTTTTTTGTGAGTGAAAGATGTTTAAACTTATATTAAATGGTTAACTTAATCTACCATAAATTACGAGTTGATTTTATGTTACAAATTGTGAATAAATGTTTTTGAACTATTTTATGAGTTTATATAATTGTATGCTCTCTTATGTTAAGGTATGATTGGTATATAAGGTTGAAGCCATGAAATGTATATACCTATCATCCGATAACATAAGAGAGATTGAGATTCATTAGCAGATAGTATGTATGTGTGTGGATTTGACTCAAATTCATGAGAGATTTGGGATCTATAATGAAATTTTTTGGCCAAAGTAATGTTATAGCTGAAAACATTGTCAATCCATTGTATTGTTTAGTTTACATGCATATACTTGATGTCATAGTAGATAGGTGATTATTTTCCATGGTCTATATGATTGTTATATGCATTTGTGACTATATTAGACATGGTTTTGGTTGAGTTATTGATATCCACATTGCCATTATCTGCCCCTCTATGAAGTGAAGGGCCACTCCTAGTGGGGAGGTGTGCAAGAGACTAACGATATGTAGTTGGAGGAAAAACACCCAATGATGCTCTCCTTATCTTCAGCTAATCAATTATTTTAGATGCTTACTCATGGTTATTGTTTTGATTATGAATGAAGCTCTGATGTACTATTGTACTTAACATCATGCATTATTATGACATTCATGGATAATTGTATTATTTGCACATTCAATATTATTAAATAATTATTTACAATGGTGGATATATGATTTCACATGATTCATAAGAATGAGAACAACAATAGTTATGTATTTTTATTTAGCTATAAGAATGCATTATTTTGGTGTATGGTTGTACCATTCATTCTATATATGCTTTATGGCATGTATTCTTATTTTTACACTAATAAATATTGTTCATAAGCTAAATATAATATGACTTAAGCAAGGGTTAGTAGTATTTATGCACATTCTATATTTATTTACATTTAACTCTCAAACAATATAATAACTATGATAACTAGTGTAGAAGATTATTTTGAAGTATGTTGATGTAAAAGTTAATTTAAAAAAATTAATCATTTTAGTAAAATCTAGTGGAATTATAACAAGTGGTATCAAAGCATAGGTTTAAATTATTTGACCTAATGAGTCCACTAATGCTAAACTATTTCTCCTATTTTAGTAAGTAGAATGGTACATGGAAGATCGAATGCTAAGAGGACTTATAATGAGAATCCTCAAGTTGATCCTAATTAGTTGGAAACCAAACAAGCTACTAAACTCGATCAAATCCTCATTGTCATGAATAAAACAAGGGACAAATTAGTAGCCTTAGAGTAAGAATTTCATGGGTAGGTCAAGGAAAATTAAAAATAAGGACCATAACAAGAAGTTCATATTCCTACACATGATGATCCATCTATCACTAAAAGACAAAAGTCTCCTATAATTACTCATAGGATTTATAATATTATATTACAATAATATTAAATCCCCCCAAACATGTTGGGGTTATTGTAAGACCAAACATGCCTCTAAACTTTTCAAAATTTCTCATCCCAACACTTTTGTCAATATGTCTATTGGTTGCTCTTTAGTAGAACAATGGAGCAATTTTACATTGCCATCTTTCACATAGTGTTGAATCAGATGAAATTCAGTGTAGATGTGCTTGGTTTGATTGTGAAAGACTGAATTCTTTGCCATTTGAATTAAAAATGTGTTTTTAACCGTGAGAGGTGTTGAAGAAACCAATTATTCTTAAAAATTTTAAAGAACCCTTCTGAGCCACAAAATCTCTCTAGATACTTCTAAAGTTGCAATGTATTTTGATTCTACTAAAAAAATTATCAGCACTGATTGCTTTTTTGAATTCTAATTGACAACTATGATTCCCAGGTTCATTATAAACCCATAAGTATATTTTCCATCTTCAAAATCATCACCATAGTCATAATATGAGTATTCAACTAATTTAAAATCCCCTACCCTGAAGTATTTGAACCCAAAATTCTATGTTCCTTTCAAATATCAAAGGACTCTGTTTTACTATCTAGTGACTTTCTCTTGGTTGTTGCATGAATTGAGAAAGAACAACAATAATGAAAGAAATATCTAGTCTAGTTGCAGTCACATAGATTAGACTTCCAATTAGTTGTTTTTATTTAATAACATCTATAAAATCTATGGTTTCTTTTGTGGTCAATTTCAGATTTTGTTCCATGGGCATATTGAAAGGCTTACAATCTACCATTCTAAACTTGTTTAAAATGTCACAAATGTACATCTGTTGAGCGATAAATATATAATTTGGTTTTTGAATTAATTCAATACAAAAATAGTAATGAAGATAACCTAGATTTGTCCTTTCAAATCCTTTCATCAACTCTAATTTGAATTTTGTAATATATCTTTCATTATTTCTTATGATGATCAAATCATCAAATAACCACTACAAATACAACTATTTTAAAATAAAAGAGTTGCATCTTCAAAATCAAAACATTTTAAGTTAATGTTCAGAAGGTTCTCAACAAGTTTGTCATACCACACTCATGTGGATTATTTCAAACCATACAATGAATTTTCCATATTGCACACTTTGTGCTCTTGGCCATTTACTATAAAACCTTTAGGCTACATCATGTATATCATATCCTTGAGATCACCATTTAGAAATGTAGTTTTGATGTTCATTTAATGAAGTTTACATCCATTTTGAGCTACTAGATCAAACATGGATTGAATGGTAATCCCTTTTTATGTAGGTGCAAAGGTTTCATTGTATTCAATTCCTCTTTTTATGCAAATGCCTTTTTAACATGTCTTGCTTTGTGATTTTAAAGTGAGCCATCTACTTTGTACATGTTGTGAAAGACCACTTACAACCAATTGGTTTACAACTAATAGGAGGATCAACTGATTTCCAAGTTTCGTTCTTGATGAACGCATCATACTCATTTATCATAACATTTTTCCATGCCTTAATATTTTCAAATTTTTTGAGAGAAGTGGTTTAAAGTCAAATACAACATTGACTTCTTCAAGAAGGTCTTACTAACTAAATTTTTTTCACCCTGTTTTAAAAATTTTATGAACCTCAAAAATTATGTCATCTTGCTAAAACACCTAGCGGGGGCCAATGACTCAAAATATTCTGGTCTTATTATAGCTTTTCATTTTGTGTAATTAGATTAAATATGTCTATTGAAGTTTTGTCATTTTCATTACTTTTTCGTTCCAAAATAAGTTATTTTAGGGGATTCTGGTTATCCACTTCAAGAATAAGATTGTTGTCATAATTGTCTCTATTTGGCATATTGAATAACATGGCAAATTAGGTTGGTAGCTTATTGAGCTTGGAAAATATCTTAATCTCCTTGGTTTTCAAAATTGAGCATCTATCACATATTTCATTATAGAAGGTAGTGGTAGTAGTTTACATTTCTTACCATGATGCATTTGGTGTAGCAAGATTATTATAATTTTATCTCATATAATCTATAGATTCAATCATGGTGAACAACAAATAACAAATTAAGGTCTTAAAAAGAAATGCTTCAATAATGGAAAATATTGAGCATTCAAGTTCTGCATAATATAAGTTTTTTTGAAATAATATTCATAGCCTATATGGATAAGGATCGAAATGTGTGGCATCGCTTGAGTAATGGGGTTTTTTGATTACTAAGGCAAATCATTAATTATAATACATAGAATATCCTAACGCTTACCCATTTGCAAGGATGTGGAAGTCAAATGTGTGAGTGAAAATAATGTAAGCCATAAAGTTCTCCCCCTCCCCCGTTCCCCCCTTTATCATTTGTTACATGACCAAGATGACACCAAGTCATTTGCACCAAAGTGAATAATATAAAAGGGTAAACATTTTGAGTAAAGACAACAACATTAATGCACATTTTGGTGGCATGTATGAGTTTCATGGACTCCAAGTTAGTAGTGAATTAAATAAGCTTGTAGATTTTGTCTTAGTTAAAATTAAAGATCCACTAAACTTGGTTGAGCTATTTCGACATCATGCATGAGCATGTTTGTCTTTAATGATTGCAAGTGTACTTTAATTTTGGTACTCTTTCTCCTTTGGAAATGAAAGCTCCTTCCTGGTTTTTGTATTCAAAAAACTCCTTCACGGTTTTTAGTGCAGATGGTAATGGAGTTTAGAACCACACCTTTATAAAATTTTGATTAGGTTTTGAGGTAACTATGCAGTGTAGACAAGATGCATTTGTGTGGAGATTTGTTGGGCACATTTTCAGTGTTGACAGGGGAGTTTTCTTAATAGAAAACTCATTCAAATGGTTTAATTTTTCTTTATATTTCCAAAATTCTATCATGCAATGGAGATACATTTTGGATTTAGTAAAATGACTTTATCAAATATCCGTGCAAAAAAAATCATTGGTGAGATTTTAGTTGGCACCATTTATTTGTTTGGTTTTTGTTGGAGTTTTGCTCCATTTGTTTCTTTTCCTTTCTTTGAAGTCCATTTTAAGACATATGGTAGTAATACTGAAATTTTCAACCTGTGATAGAGCATTTTGTTGGGTTTTACCAAATTTTGATTTGGGTATTTGACAAATTAATTTTTGGATGAAATTTCATGATGACATGGTTGAATAAATCCTGGATTTATATATTTGCATGCTGAAACGTATTTTTCTTCTTGTTGGTTCCAACTCAATGTTGGTATTTTGCCCAAAATGTTTATATAAACATGCGATTTTCATAAAACTTTATGGCAAAATTCTTAGTTTCTGAGATAAAAATATATCTTTGGTGAAATGATATTGGAGTGGTTTACTACAATTTTTGACGTCATTATTAATTGATTATTTGCTAAATCAATTTCATGACATAAAATCAGAGAAAAAAATTCAGTATGATTGATCATGGGATGATTATAAGGTCAGAAAATAATATTTTGATGTTTGAAGAATGTTTTCAGTATTATTTAATTTTTGTGAGTCCCCATTTGATGCATACGGTGACTTGATGTCGATTTTTAGAATTCAATAAAGTTGAGCATTCATAAAAGACACATTGATTGATTTTTTCTATTTTGATTATTTTAAAACCAATTATTTTGATAGAATTTACTATTTAAGCATGCAATTAAAATTATCATTAGATATTCTCAGTTGTGATACAACCTGGTGGGTGATTTTAGTCCAGTTGAGCAATTTCAATTTTCGATTAAGTAAATGAAAACATGTATGGTCTATTTATATTTATTTTAATCACGTCATTATGGATTGTTATTTTAAGATGAGTTTATAAGAGTCATTTAATAGCAGGCCCCCACCCAAGTGTTTATTCGGTCTTTTAAAAATAATTATTTAAAGAGGTTATTATTAAGTTCGTTATGATCTTAAAATTTGCCTAAAAAATTATAACTTTATTTTATAAAGTTAATTTAACTTTAAATCATAAAGTTATTTTTTAAAAAATTTAAATTATAAGTTAGTTGTTGAACCAACTAACTACTTGACAAAGGATATAAAAGCAAAGCAACCTCATTTTCAGAAAGGAGGAACTCATACAGGTAAACATGAGAACTATCACTTTAATTTGTGCTTCTTTTTTGAGAACAAGTCTCTGGAATGATCATTGTTTTTAGAAGATTGACACTCACTTAATTTGATGGCATAACCCTATTTCATTTATTCTAGGTACATCCGTGTTTAATTTCAATTATTTTCTGATTATTTAGTTAATATTTAAGAAATTTAATAATTTTATGAATACAAATTTGCATTCATATATGTTGGAACGTGCTATCACCTGAATACTTAGGAACATATCACGCCCAACGTGATAAAAGTTTGATGTTTTATATGCTGTAATGTCTCTTTTCAAAACTTGTAATCTATGTATTTTCTTTATCAATGAAATCATTTCTTGTTTTGGGGTTTCTTAATCATCTCTTATTATCTGATTTGGCTTAACGCCTCTTCTATGTATTATATCTTTAGTGTAATGTTTCTTTCTTTATTTACTTTCTGTTGTTTAGTTTTTTTTCTTTAGTTAGTCATTCTCCTTTGTTTGTTTTCTTTTGTCTCCTCATTGCATTCTTTCTCTCTCTTTGTTTGCAGCAGCCCACTTCTCATTTGAAAAAATATTTATGATATTTAAAACTAAAACATCATTTTCAGACTTAAAGTATACATGTGTTTCTAAATACAGGGATATTTTGATTCACACTTTGATGTCCATCACTTATCTTAGTTCTATTTCATTATACTTTTGGTTTATCTTTGAGGTTATTTGGAAAATATTAAATTTAGAATACAGGACATTACTTAAAATATATATTTATTGAATCAGGGTTCTATTCTTCAAGAGGTTATCTAATTAATAGATTTTCTCTATCAAATAGAATAGATTATAGTTTCTTATCTAAGATGATTCATAATTTGGTTGATTTATGATCACTATAATAAATATTCTACATTTAATAACTTATTAACAACATTCAATTTATCTTTTATATTATCAAACCCAAGCACATCTTAAATATTTGAGTTATAATTCAGGGATATTTGAATACAAGTTTATTCATAAATATATTATCCGAGACCATCCTCTTTGTGAAAATGCAACATCCATCCATTAATCACATCAACTAAAGTAATCCCTTTTAAGAAAGATATTATTTTCCCCCTAACTCGATCAAGTGTGTTACTCAATGCAATTGACTTTTTTAAAACCCATTATATACCTTGCACTGATTTTTTAGTCATAAGTCTCCCATGATTAGACTGGTATAATTCCAATTTGACCTTCGTGATAGGCAAAAAGGTTGATTTATTGGCATGAAAATTTGTAACATCAATAGGTCTTTCAAGGTAATATTTTTTCTATTAGCTTGAATTTTATCAAGAAACTCTTTTGATTGTTGTGCGATTATGTGTGCACTCCTTGTGCCTTTTTCATGACCTCATCAGGCCTGACATCTTTTAATGTTTATTCGATCCATTTTGGAATATTTTTCTATGTAGCTTGTTAAATCATAAGTGCCTTAGTTGTTGAATTTGAAGCTCCTTTATTTTCTGCCATTAGACAATCCTTTGATGAAGTTTCACTGTCTTTTCTAGGGGGAACAGTCAGGATCCTACTCCTTAAGAGTACACTTGATTACCTTTGTATAAGCAACTAAACACAGAATTTAACCAGAAGTAATATGTAACTAGAATTCAAAAATAGCACATAATATGAGAAACAATACAATCTGTATTACACTCTTCCAAAAGGAAATACAATGAAGAAATCTCACTCTTCCCACACCTCTTAGGCGTACAGTAATTCTCCCTTAAGATTTCTCTCTCTCAATTACAAACCAAATCAAACACAGAGTTGTTCCCTCCACCAGTCAGTAACAATACTATTAGTACACCAAGTACTCAAAGTACTCCAAGTAGATCTCCCTTGATCTTGCACCTTGTTGTGTTATAGATCTCCTTGATCTTGCTACCCTATAGAGCTCCTTTGACCTTGCACACACACACACACACCTGCAAACCAACTGATCTTACTTACCATGTAGATCTCCCTGATCTTGCACAACTTGCAGATCAACCTGGTCTTGCACACTTGCAGACCCTCTAGATCGTACACACCTTGGAAGAACCCTTGTCCTTGCCTTTGTAAGTCCTTCTGATCCTTCACACTTTACAATACAGCCCCATGGATCTCTTAAATAGATCCCATACAAATAATAATTAGACTTCCTAATTACAATAATTAGAAATGCAAACTCAAGACTAAAATTAGTCTTTACATGCAAACTGACTGTCCGTCTAAAATTAGACCAGTTCTAGAAGTGCATGCAAATGCATGCACACACAGGCTGTTAACGTCGGTTCTTGTCTGACCGATGTCGGCCAACCCCTAACCGATGTCAGTTGCTCTACACACTAAATATGACAGATGTTGATTTGCCTGACTGACGTCAGTTACTCTGCAACTCAGCAACCTCCTCCATTTGCATCAGTGAAGCTTTTAGCTCCACAACCTAACACGAACACCATTTTTAATTACAGGAGTCAAGAGATATTCAAGTGTTTCCCAATTTTAGGTCCCCCCTTCACTATTTAGAATCTCCATGTCAACTTTCCTAAAAACATTAATTTTGGCATATTTTTCCTATCAATTCAATTATTGATTGATGCTTGAGTTATCCTTTATAGTTTCAAAAAATATATCCCTTGTGATAAGAAATTTCTTGGTGTTCTCATTATATAGCCTATATGTTTTTGAAGACCTAGAACATCCCAAAAGTGTGCATTTGTAACTCATGTTTTATTTTTTTCCTTTTCTCCTTTGAAATCAATATGTAGCATGTGGATCTAAAAACTTGAATTTGTCACACATAAGGGATATGAGCATGCCAAAGTTCATATGGAGTCTTCATCTATAAGGTTATTTATGGTGACTTGTTGCAAAAGACTAATGTTGTTTGATCTACTTATATCAAGAAGTGCATATTTACCCCTTTGAAATACACATTGATCAAACCATATTCATGATATTGAGGTTCATCCACTCAACTATTTCATTATATTAAGGAGTGTAAGGGACTATGAGGTTATGTTTGATTCTATTTTGCTTGAGATAGGTTTAAAACACCTATGAAGTGAACTCACCACAATTATCAGTCCCAAGTGTGCCAATTTTAGATTAGGATTCATTTTCAACCATGGTTCAAAAGTTTTAAACATTTCAAAGGCTTTTGATTTCTTCTTCAAAAAATATCTCCATGTCATCCTGCTATAGTGATCAGTGAACAACATGAAGTATTTATGACCATCAGTGAATATGATTGAGAGATAACATAGATTAAAGTGAACTTACTACAATTTTGTATGTACTTTCCATTTTAAAGTTTAAAATGGTTCTCTTTCATGTTTGGTCAAAATGTAGGCTTTACATTTTCAATTTTTTTGGGTAAACTCGGTAAGCCTACAAAACCATTTTACTATAATGCAGAGATGTGGTCATGGTACATGTGCCCAAATATGGCATGCCATAGAATACTAGTTGGAATTTCTTCTTCTATGAGATGAGAAAAAATCCTTGACACTGAGTGCTCTCCCTTGAGTTTCAATATTTTTCTTTCCGTGTATCTAGTCATAATGAGTGTATTATCACATTTTCTTGTGAATTTCACATCCTGACCATCAATAAATATGGAGTAGCTTTGTTTTCAAATTAATAAAAGGGACAAAAAGTTTATTTTTTAGTTGAAGAAGGTATAATACATTATGGAGAATGAAATTTGGATATCCTGGTGACTTGAGTCAGATTATACCCTTGCCTTGAGGTCATGAATTTATTTTATCTACCAAATATACTAGACCACAACTTTATTATTGAAAGTCCTCAAATATTTCCCTTCATAAAGTCATGTGCTAAATGACACCAATGTCTAAAACCCAATAATAATTCTAGGTTAAACTCTCTAAGGCATTATTCACTTTGTTAAAGATGGAAAACACACAATCAAAAGAAAACTGAGCTGAATTAGGTTCTAAGTTTTTATATTGTAGTGTTTGTAATGCAAGTGCTATTTTTTGTTTGAATTTTATTAATTATTTTCCCCTAATTTTACACATTTCCCTTTGTTCTTCCATTTGCCTTATGTATTCTTAGAAGAATTTCCATTTTGATTTTCATAAAAAATGCTTTCTCTCATGGACTCTATTTTTATTTTGAAGGATTTTTATCTTTCATCCATTTTCTCAACCAATTGATCAAATGTGTGAGTATTCAATATATTGCTTTCTTGTAATGACTCTAGGTAGGTTGAATATGTACGAAGAAGAGCCTTTATGAAGGCAATCATATATACATCAATTTTTATAGCTTGGTGACATCAAAATCATCATTGATTATGTGAATATTATAAGCCAAACTCATAACATCCCCATTTTTTAGCTCTATTTGAATAATTTCAATGATAGTTGTATGAAATCCAATTTTGAATGTGAATCATACAATTCTTTAAATTTATGAAAATATTTCCATGGAGTGTTGCACCCCTAAATGTGATAAAATGCATCCATATCAACTGAGTCCCTCATCAAAGCCAATGCTAAGTTACATATATATAGGAATGTTTTATTCATTCAGGTATTACAAATATATAGGAATGTCTTTCTTATAAATAGGGTGAACCACATCATCACAAATATCTCCACATATCCATATGAATATTCATAAACTAATAATCTCTCATAGGTAAATAACAACTAACCTATATACGTAATATTGTTGTAGCATACAACAATATATCTAACAAACAACCTATTTTAACAACTAACCAAATGTAACTTGTAGTGAATTATTACTCATGTAATAATGCACTTAAAAATATTCACTAATTAATGTGAGGACTAACATTTCCTAACATTCCCCCCTTATGCCTTACATGGTAATTTCTGTTTCACATGACTTAGTGAAAGTAGAGAAGGAACACATAAACTTTTTATCAACCATTCATTATCGATAACACATCAATCAAATCAGTGTGAGTACTTTGAATAAGAATCATCTACCATCAACCTTTCATTGAGGGAACCTCATCAACCTATATTGTGTGGGAACCACGAGCAAGAACCATCTATTCAAATTTCACTTCTGCATCTCCTAAATACTTTGTTTTATGCAATACACTATGTGGGAAAATAATAAATACACCTTTTATTTTTCACACATACAAACAAATGCTGAAAATAAAAAATATATATGCACCACTATAGCATAATCATCCCTTCATTAGTGGCTAATGAGAGGCATAGAAAGCCTCCATCCTTCGGTGTCCTCCAACCTCCAATATGTAAAGCTGCTTACTCAACACATTTGGATTTCAAGCTCAAAATAAGAAACCCCTCCCAAAATTTTGACAATACATTTTCAAGATGTCAAGTTCTCCTGAAATTGCATCCTTTACATAGGGTGAGATTTTCAACCATTTTAACATAAAAAAGACTCTTTTGACATATTAAAATGACATATTGGACTTAAATATTTTGAGTTTTTAATGTTTGATGACCCAATTATAAAATATGACTCTTGATTCATTTTTTATTTTGACAAATGACTCAAAAAAGGACACTTTAAATTTTTATACATATTAAAAAAATGAACCTCTGACTTATAAAAGACACTCAATTTTTTATTTTGACTTTTTGGTAAAACTTAAGATAGAAGAACTCTAAGGCATTGGCCTTAGAATTCTTATAGAATCATCAAGACCAATGCTAAGTTATAAATATATAGGAATATCTTATTCATTCAGGTATTACAAATATATAGGAATGTATTTCTTATAAACAGGGTGAACAATATCACCACAAATCTCTCCTCATATCCATGTGAATATTCATAAACCTATAATCTATCATAGGTAAATAACAACTAAATTATTTAAGTAATATTGTTGTAACATACAATAATATATCTAACAAACAACCTATATTAATAACTAACCAAATATAACTCCTAGTGAAATCTATATAGTAAGGGTGATCATATAGATAGGTTTGGTATATCATTCATGGAGTATATAGAAATGGGGACCTTTTTGGAGTGATGATGAACCTTTACATTTGTTGATACGTAAACATGCATTCTATTAAAAAAATTATTGGCAGAACCCTATCTAGTAAACAAAACTTGGTTAGAATGGTCTAGATAGGTGGATAATGTTAGGAAATGTTAGTCCTCACATTAATTTTTGAATATTGTAAAGTGCATTATTACGTGAGTAATAATTCACTAGGAGAGATATTTAGTTAGTTGTCAAAATAAGTTATTTGCTAGATATATTATTGTATGTTATAAAAATATATGTATATAGGTTAGTTGTTATTTACCTATGAGAGATTATAGGTTTATGAATATTCATAGGGATATGAGGAGAGATTTATGGTGATATGGTTCACCCTATTTATAGGAAAGACATTTCTATATATTTATAATACCTGAATGAATATGTAATAGGAAATATTTACAGTGTAAAGAATTATATTATTAATTTATGTGTTCAATCTCATTATCTTTGTGTTTAGTGTATGAAGATCTAAACCACATTCATTATCTGGTATCAGAGTAGTGTCAATCTTTGTCATGGAATAATAAGAGATTGTAAGGGGTAGTTGCATAGAGTTGTGTCCCTGAGGATGATAAAATAATAACGTGTGAAGCATTTTGTAATATAGTTTGAAGTAGTTTCTTTGTTTTAGTATTAGCATAGATTAAGGAATTTACATTGAAGACTTGTGGACAGTAAGAGAAGCAACGCTTAGCCAACATATAGTGCTTCTTGAAAAATGGTCAGAGGATGATGCTTTGATTAGATCTCTTACCATCTCACCATGTAGTATCAAGATTCTACAAGTGTTTTAATTGAAGCATTTGTGATGTTACAGCTTCTACACAGACCTTATAAGTCAAAGGTTCAAAATTAAAAAATGAGTAATAATTCACTAGGAGTTATATTTGATTAGTTGTTAAAATAAGTTATTTGTTAGATATATTATTGTATGTTACAACAATATTATGTAGATAGATTAGTTGTTATTTACCTATGAGAGATTATAGGTTTATGAATATTCATAGGGATAGAAGGAGAGATTTGTGGTGATATGGTTCACCCTATTTATATCAAAGACATTCCTATATTTTTATAATAGCTGAATTAATAAGATATTCTTGTATATTTGTAACTTAGCATTGGCCTTGATGATCCTATATGAACTCTAAGGCCAATGCTTTAGAGTTCTTATGTCTTATGTTTTACCAAAAAGTCAAAATAAATAAAATGAGTGTCTTTTATAAGTCATACGTTCATTTTTTCAATTTGTAAAAAAATTCAAAGTATCCTTTTTTTTGAGTCATTTGTCAAAATAAAAAATGAATCAAGAGTCATATTTTATAATTGAGTTGTCAAATGTTAAAAATTCAAAATATTTAAGCCAAGTCCAATATGTCATTTTAATATGTCAAAAGAGTCATCTTTATGTTAAAATAGTCAAAATAATATCACCCTATGTAAAGGATGCAATTTTAAGAGAACCCGACGTCCTGAAAATGTATTGTCAAAATTGTGGGGGTGGGGGGGGGGGGGGGGGGCGGGGGCGAGGGCAGGGTTCTTCTTTTGAGCTTGAAAGCCAAATGTGTTGAATAAAAAACTTGGAGGTTGGAGGACACTAGAGGATGGAGGCTTTCTATGCCTCTTATTAGCCACTAATGAAGGGGCACTTCTGCTATAGTGGTGCATATATATTTTTTATTTTTAGCACTTATTTGTGTGTGTGATAAATAAGAGGTGTCTTTATTATTTTAGCACATAATGTATTGCATAAAAAAGTGTTTAGGAGATGTAAGAGTTAAATTTGAATAGATGGTTCCTACACTATATAGGTTGATGAGGTTCCCTAAGTGAATGTTTGATGGTAGATGATTCATGTTTGAAGTTCCCACACTAATTTGATTGATGTGTTCTCGACAATGAATGGTTGATAAGAAGTTGATGTGTTCCTTTTATAATTTCATCAAGTCTTGTGAAACACAAATTACCATGTAAGGCCTAGGGAAGAATGTTAGGAAATGTTAGTCCTCACATTAATTTCTGAATATTGTAAAGTGCATTATTACATGAGTAATAATTCACTAGGATTTATATTTGGTTAGTTGTTAAAACATGTTGTTTGTTAGATATATTTTGTATGTTATGATAATATTATGTATGTAGGTTAGTTAGTATTTACCTATGAGAGATTATAGGTTTATGAATATTCATAGGGATATGAGGAGAGATTTGTGGTGATACGATTCACCTTATTTATAGGAAAGACATTCCTATAAATTTTTAATATCTGAATGAATAAGACATTCCCATATATTTGTAACTTAGCCTTGTTTTTTAAGGCTTCCTCTTTTTCCATGTGGCATATGAGCTTTTAATATTGAAATGGAAGCATACTTAATGCAATGAAATTCCAACTCACCAATGGTTATGCTTTATTTTTAGATTTGAGATGCCAACTCAACCAATTTTGAATTGAAATGCCTTATTTCAACTCCATGCACTACTTGCAACGAACCAATTTGCCTCAAAGAATAACACATTTATCATATACATCAATACATTGCCAAAATACCCTCTAATTAGATGATATGCATCTCAAAACTATTGACACAACCAAAATAGGTAGTGTATAAAACAAACAGTAAAAGATTAGCCAAAATCCATCTTTGGAAATCACAAAACCAACAAGAGCAAGAATTCTGACAAAAAAACAATGTGCAAAGAATAAACAACAAAAAAAAGCTAAAACACATCCTAAAACAACTACATAGTCCTTAAATTGATGAATTTCCTAGTAATCAATTCAAAAAAGTAAAAATGCACCATTTTTAGGTGAGACACCTCATTTGAATAATCTTCAAAAAACTATGTAGTAAAAAATTTCAAATCTGAGACGAATTGAGTAGGTTGTATGACTAGAAATTAGAAATAGAAATGAAGCATTGTAATATCAATGACATTTCATTGGTTGGAAAAATTAATGGAGAAGACTAATGACAAAGCTGATGCTCTAATACTAGTGTCAAGCTAGGTATTATTGGAAAGAAGAAGAATTACAATATATAAATCAAAATAATGGTTGTTCATTTCACCTTCTAAAGTGAACCTTCTTATTCCTATGGATAACTATCTATCTATCACCAAAATAAAAAAGTATCTGATAATTACTTCTAGGATTTAACATATTATTTTACAATAATATTACACATTCTGGGAAATAAAACCCTAGACAATGAATGGTAAACTTATATGAAATATTATAAATTTTAATCTCATTGAAATAAATCCAAATATTTTGGACATCAAAACATGTTTGGGAATCAGACAACTTGGGGTAAAATATATTTATGGTCTTCAAATTATATTCTTGGGTTACGCCTTTGTTTGGTGATACACTTCATGAATAATACATGTATACCCTTGTTTTGGAAATAGAAATGAGATTTAAGTTAGATGTTTAAGGTTATATCATCTCATAATTAATGAATTAAGAGCATATGTGAAGATTCACTAATCTGGAATTGGGTTATAAATTTTGGAATGGTCACTAAATGTTCGTAGTTTAAAAACATACCCAAATAGGGTAAGTGCACGAAGATGGGGGGCCAAAAAGAGAACATTTTTTTCAAAAAAATAGAATTGCATATGCAGTTATTAAACACTGCATATGAATTTCTGTGCCATAGGCTCGATGATCACCAAGCCAAAATCATGTACGTGATTTTACACATATAAACCATGTATGCAGTTTTAAAATGATAGAACTACGTACGTGGTTCTGTCTTTTTAAAATAAAATAAAAAATCATCAATGCAATTCATTTAGCATCGATTACAACCATGAATAGAAGAGGATAAAAGCAAATACGTGCAACCAGGGCAAGCAAAAATCACTCTAGTAACTCAAATTTGATAATGTCATGTTGGAATAGAGGTATGCAAATGTATTTTATTTCATTCACAAACAAAATTAGTGAATTTCATTACATTTTTCCTAAAATTAAATATCTTTTTTTGTTTTTCTGCACATGCAAAGGTAAGTCACACTGAACAACAACCTGACCCTCCTATCCCTCATGCACAAAACCCTCCTAACCTTCGTATAGTTCCTCAAGCCCCCCAACATTGTCAAGAGGATTTAGTAGCCCATATCATTGTAAATAAGATTGAACTTGAGAATTTGATTATGACATTAAGGGATACCCGTGCAAACAACCCCCATTGAATGTCATTGGTAAACACAATACACACATTATTAGGTGAAGTTGAGTTGTTTAATAGGTCAAATTTATAGGTGGGATAACTATAGAAATAGATGTAGGGCATACTATTCCAACACATTATCTGTAGCTGTTGTGAAAGATAAAAATATAACCAAAGCCTAAATTTGTGCCTTATTCACTGATAGGAAAATTGGTGTGCTCCTAGATGTGACGGCTAAATGGATTCTAATTCACTGGTGCACTTACCATTTGATCAAACTGAATTTTTGGGACTGATGGTAGATGGTCTTTGATCACCCACCTTGCAACAATAATGAAGTCCCAATGTATTTTTTGATAAAATTATATTGTGAGTGTGTTGTTTTGATTTCTCATATTTCTTTGGAAGAGGAAAGGGCTCTGCATAGGATAGGCTAGGTGCACGTCATACACCTAATCAACCTGTGAGATTGCATATCGACAAACCACATATTTATGAACCCTAACATATACAATTAAGGATACTCTAGAGATTTATACTTTTCATGCACTTAAGGCACTTATGGACACCCTTGTTCACCATACAAGCCAAAATTTTCATACTCCTACTGATGAGGGTGGATATGGCAAGGCTTCATCTAGCGCTACTACCAACAAGCTCACTATTGCAGATTATGTGGTGCTATATGCACTAGACCTACAGAGGAGGAGGATATCATGTAGGCCACTCATGGTGGAATTTTTTTCGGCCTTGATGATATTGACCTCATTATGTTTTCATCATCTACATTTGATTTGAACACCTTGGCTACAACTTTCCAGGTAGCTTTAATATTTTACTTATTGTAAAAAATTGTTTGACTTGTTAAATTTTAAATATTTGTACAATTTAAAAAGTAATAATTAATTTTCATATAGAAAGCTCAATAATGTATTTGATTTTTTTATGTTGCAACAGGATTTTGGACGTGACATGAGTGTGTGTGTTGTAGCCACTATACCCGTGTATACCTATACAAAGGTGATTTTTAAGAACTAATTAATGTTTTAGTTCATTGTATATGTATGGTGATGTATATATATGCTAAAGTGACTAACAATAATATTTTGTTTGCTCAGTTGATGATCACACTAGACACTCCACCATCTATTCACGAGGGAGCAAACATAAGTGTTATTGCTATGATTTCATCTGCACAGCAAGTCACTAAGGTACGCAAGTGTTATTGTAATATTTAAGTATAAATATGGATGTGTGTTTTGTAATTATTCTTTGTACTTGTGCAAATAACTGACACATAAAAAAATTGTCTATGCAAACTCCTCTGATGATGTCTTCTAGTCCTGTTAAAATGATTAGCAAGCATGACGTGGTATAGTTAACAATTTAATTTGTAAATTTTTCTATTATATTTCAATGATTTAGTTAGTTGGTTTAAACATTTATGAGCTAATTTTGAATTTGTATTATATATATATATATATATATATATATATATATATATATGTTTGTAGGGATCCATTATCATGAGCACATCACTGGCTCCTATTGGTTATCTGTTTCACACTCATGTTTGCCAACGTGAACCGATCATTAACCCTATTGAGTGCCAGTCCTAAATTGAGCACGACAACCAACTTATGGTAAATGCACCTATTAATTATTTTATATCATTTTAAAAACTTAACTTGTTAATTTTTTAAGTATCTTGATCTAGTGTATGTAAATTTGATGATGATATTTGTATATGAACAATTAGAGCTACAAGCAAGTTTTGAGCAGAGGAGGACTCGTAATCATCCAGATCCAACACTTTTAGCTATAAGTAAGGCATCAAATGGAGAGGCTTATATAAGAAAGGAAAAGAGAGATGCATTTTGATGATTAGGATCATGTCTTATGACATTTTATTGTATGCCTATATGGATTGATATATAGTTTTTTGGCATTATATGCCTATACAGAATCGACCCAAGATATTGTATCACTTATGTTCACATTTTTGACACCTTTATATGGATTTTATGGATATTATATACATTGTATATTGTTCAAAATTTCAATATATATATATATATATATATATATATATATATATATATATTCTCATTGATTTTAGGTTTTAGATTTTGTTTTAATTTATTACAAATTCTATTACATGTTCACATCATTGTATGCCTTAAACTTTTGTTCAACATTAAAAATCTACCTTGCAGTGATCATAGAATATAATTTTTGAAGTAAATACAATTATTTTTGTGTTATCGTTTGGTTTAGTTTATTTTTAAATAGACGGCATACAGTACAAAAGTTAATGTGATTGTAATTATGGAAAATCCATTATATATTGCATATATTATAAGTATGTGTTTTGAGCTTTGCTCTAGAAATTTCTAAATTTTTCCATTTTTTGTTTGTGTTGTTGCATTAAGTAGAATTGGCAAGGAAGTGGGATATCTATTTGTAAATAATATGTTTCTAGTCTAATAGCTATTTTTTATAAGGCCAACCACTATGTGGTTTTTTTATAACTCTTGGATCTCTTTAAGAAAAGTCATGCATCAAAGACATATTTGGATGCACATGAAGATCTTAAGATTGCACCAAGGATAAAAATAGGTAGAAGTTTTGATGCAAGCATCAACCCATTGATAGAAAGGAACATTTAAAACATGAATTTTTTTTGGAGAGACAATAAATGAAGGGATTTAAAAAATCACTAAAATACCTTTGGTGCATAAAGTGTAATGAGGAGGGGCACAAATTGTTTTTGCACATGCTTCAATGTAAAGGTAGCTTTCACTCCAAGTAAGGTCTATCACAAGGCATGAGCAGACTATTATACTTATCCTTCTATGATAAATTTAAATACCAATGCTTATACTTATACTTATAGACTATTATACTTATACTTGTCGACTATTACTTCTTG
The DNA here is from genome assembly GCA_037957365.1 of Torreya grandis. Taxonomy (NCBI): domain Eukaryota; kingdom Viridiplantae; phylum Streptophyta; class Pinopsida; order Cupressales; family Taxaceae; genus Torreya; species Torreya grandis. Next base: position 1,094,197 of record JARHVA010003410.1, on the reverse strand, counting down.
AACAAAAGAATATTCTTGTAAGTGCCTGCAAATGATTGTGAATGCACAAAACAAGGTTTCTTTAAGGTTTCAACTACTTAGACATTTAAACAAGTGAAAATTCTCCTTAAATTGAAATTATTAAACTTTATTTAGGAAATTAAAATATGAATAGAAAAAATCTAATCAACATATCCCTTTTGGTTGCAAGAAAAGAAAGTTTCTTCACACAGAACCATGTTACCATGGCAGACTGTTAATAAAAATTTATTTCTTGTCTTTGAGGCCTCATGGATGAAAAATGGAATTGAAACCACATCCAATATGTTTATTAACACATATTAACACATTTTTGATATTTGAGTACACCCAGTTAGGAGACAAAGCACCTATTTCAGCCTCAAGATGACATTTCCCTAGATGCAAGATTCAAGCCATAAAGCAATATCTCTATCTCCAATGTCTCGTGGGTGAAAAATGACATCACCACCACATCAAGGGTATGGATAAACCTATAGGAATACATTATTGGAATTTGAATATCCCTAGTTAGGAGACAGAGCACCCATTCTAGCCTCAAGACCACTTGTCCCTACAAGGCAAAACTAGTGTTTTTTAGGCAAATTTTGGATAACCTTAAAATAAAAAACGTAAGTAATATACACAAACCAAAAGAAAAATAAAATGTATGTTGAATAAATCTACTTGAACCCTGAATATTTTATATTTAAAAGTATCGATGAACTCATGGTAGAGGATTCAGTGATTAGTCCTAAAATACAACTTTCATGTAGTCAAGAGACATGTTATTTACCTCCAATAGACATTTTCAATTTTGAGACCTCCACTTTAAAATCCATCACTTCCAACACATAAATATGTGAAATTTACATGTGTCACCATTGACATGGCATCTGACTCCTTGTGGATACCCTTTTTTGCAACAATTATGGCCTCGAGCAACATTGACAAGAAATGTTGTCAAGATGCAAGCCACATTGTGATATCTCTATCTATAGGGGATCGTGGGTTAAAATTGACATTGAAACCATATTAGGGGTGTAAATTAACCTTTAGGACCCCATTATTGACATTTGAGTATGCCAAGTTAGGATACAGAGCACCCATTCTGGCCTTAAGACCACTTGTCCCTAGATACAAGATGTAAGCCATAATACAAGATCTTTATCTTTAGAGTCTCGTGGGTGAAAAATGACATCACAACCATGTCAAGGGTGGGGATTAACCTTTAGGAATACATTATTAGTTTTCGAGTACACCTGATTAGGAAATGAAACACCTATTTTAGCCTCAAGGCCACTTGTCCCTAGATGCAAGATGCAAGCCACAATGAAAGATATTTATCTCTGGGGGATCATGGGTGAAAATTTACATCTCCACCACATCGAGGGTGGGGATTACCCTTTATGACCACATTATTGGCATCTAAGTATTCTTGGTTAGGAGACAAAGCACCCATTCTGGCCTTAAGACCATTTGTCCTTACAAGGCAAAATTGATGTTTTAAGGCAAACTTTGGATAGATATAAAATAGAAATCATAAGTCATACCCATGAATTAAATAAATCATCATGTGAATGTTTAAGTCCTCTATTTTCACCCTGAATTTATTGAAATAAAAAACATCAACTCATGGTAGAGGATTCAGTGATTAGTCCTAAAATGCAACTTTCATCTAGTTAAGAGATAGGTTATTTACCTCAAATAGTCATTTCCACTTCTGGGACCTCCAATTAAAAATCCATCACTTAAATGACCTAGGGATAAATTTACATGAGTTCACACATCCACGGCCTCTGAATCCACATAGATACCCTTTTTAGCAATAATTTTGGCCTCGAGTAATATTAGTAAGAAATATTGTCAAGATGTAATCAACAGTGTGAGATCTCTATCTCCAGAGGCTCATGGGTGAAAACTGACATCACCACCATGTATAGTGTGGATATTGACCTCTAAAACACCATTATTGGTATCTGAGTAAGCTCAGTTAGGAGACGGATCATCTGTTCTAGCCTCAAGACCACTTGTCCCTAGATACAAGATACAAGCCACTATGCAAGATATCCATCTCCAGGGGCTCATGGGTGAAAAATGACATTAAAAACACATTAAGGGTGGGTATTAACCTATAGTACCACATTATTGGCATTTGAGTACACATAGTTAGGATATGTATCACCCATTCTGGCCTCAAGGCCATTTGTCTCTAGATGCAAGATGCAAGACAAAGTGTAAGATCTCTATCTCTAGGGGCTCATGGGTGAAAAATGACATCACCATATGTCAGGGGTGGGTATTAATGTTTAAAACCACATTCTTGGTATTCAAGTATGTTGAATTAGGAGACAAAGCACTCATTTTGACTTCAAGACCAATTGTCCCTACAAGGCAAAACTGATGTTTTTAAGGCAAACTTTGGACAACCTTAAAATGGAAACTGTAAGTCATATCCATAAAATGAAAGAACCATCATGTGAATTCTGAAGTCCTCTAATTTTACCTTGAAGATCTTATATTTCAAATAATTTAAAAACTCATGGTAGAGGATTTAATGATCGGTCCTAAAATGCAACTTTCATGTAGTTAAAAGACAAGTTATTTGCCTTCAATAGACATTTCCACTTTCAGGACCTCCAATTAAAAAATATATCAATTACAATACCTCAAGATGTGTAATTTACATGCATTCCCATATCCATGACCTTTGAATCCATGTGGATACCCTTTTTTGCAATAATTTGGGCCTCAAGCGACATTGATAATAAATGCTGTCAAGATGCAAGCCACAATGCAAGATCTCTATCTCTAGGGGATCGTGGGTGAAAAATGACATGAAAACCATGTCATGGGTGGGGAATAACCTCTAGGACCTCATTTATAGTATCTGAGTATGCCTAGTAAGGAGATAAATTACCCATTCTAGCCTCAAGGCCACTTGTCCCTTGATGCAAGATGCAAGCCATAGTGCAAGATCTCTATCTCTAAGGGATCGTGGGTAAAAATTGACATCTCCACCATGTTGGGGGTTGGGATTACCCTCTAAGAACATAATATTGGCATCCAATTATGCTTGATTAGGAGATGGAGCACCCATTCCAGCCTCAAGACCATTGGTCCTTAGATGCAAGATGCAAGCCATAGTGCAAGATCTCTATCTCCAAGGGCTCATGGGTGAAAAATGAAATCACCACCACATTGGGGATTGTGATTAACCTCTAGTACCACATTATTAGCATCTGAGTATGCTTGGTTAGGAAATAGAGCACCTATTCTAGCCTCAAGACCACTTCTCCTTATAAGGCAAAATTAGTGTTTTTTAGGCAAACTTTGGACAATCATAAAATAGAAACCATAAGTCATATTCATGAACCAAATGAAGTTTCATGTGCATGTGTAAGTCTTATACTTACACCCCAAATATCTCATATTGTAAAGCATCGACAAACTCATGGCAGAGGATTCAGTGATTAGTCCTAAAATACAACTTTCTTGTCATCCAAACATGCTTAGTTAGGAGACGAAGCAACTGTTTGGGCATCAAGACCACTTGTCCTTAGATGTAAGATTATTCTCTACTAAAGGTGCTAACCATGTGAAGGTGGAATCATCTACATGAACTTAAATTTAAAATAGTCAATCATCTATATGAACCCAAAGCTTTTCTTAGCTTCGAGAATATGGAATTCTCTACTAATGGTGCCAACCACATGAAGGTGGATGCTAATGTGGAACCACTAACCTGTAAAAATATGTTAATATGAAATTAAATTGAAATTTATATGTAATACCTAAGAAATAAATAAAATTTGATAAAGGTAAACACATTTGCATTTGAGAAGTCAACATACCTTGGGATTTCAATTAAGGAATCAGTAGGATTGGCTCTATTCTTTATAGTAACAAGAATTGCTTGATGATCAGATTCATGAATAGTGTCCTACCTTGATATTTATGCAACTAAACATTTTTTAGAAGAACCAAATTTGACTAGTGGAGTATCTTCATATGTACTTTGGAGTCTTCAAACAACCATACATTTAAATTTTTAATAGGATAACATCAAAGCCAAATTATAGTAACTACCATAGTCCCAATGGGATAGTGAATGTTTTCCCCATCTATGACTACAAAAGTCAATTTATTTTTTTCTCTACATACCAGCACAAGTAATAATTTGTCCCCTCCTTGTTATTCTCATCTACAATAACTACATATACACGCCCTATATCACAAAACAAAACATGATTTATGAAAATGATATATTGATATATTTACCAAATTTAGTACATGAAACACCTATTAAATATATAGTACTTGGTTTCACTAGATCAAATACATGGTCAAAGTCACGTGATGATGCTAACTCTATAAGTTTTAATATTGGTGGAACTTGATAAGTGTTAATTGGAACTAGAAGCCTACAACTCCATTCATCCACCCATTCTTATGACTCATACTCGTTCCAAACAAAGTCAATGCATGAAGAACAAAAGCATGTGATGTGCCTTGCATGAACCATCTAAGAACCTACATTTGAGCTACAAAATTAGTGTAACTCACTTGATCTTATTATTTTCATAAAATTTTCATACGTTACCAATTGTTCATCTTCTATCAACCAAAAATATCTATGAACAATGGACTTTGGTTGAGCACCATGACCCATAATTTTATTACACCATTCAACTATGTTATTTGCATTAGCCAAATTAGTAACCTATTCAAACTTCAAATCCTCTCTTACAAGTTCTATTTTGACACATGATCTTATACCATCATGTTCCCCTTTTCCATGTCTTTAATTGAAATTCTAAATGTGTTTTACACTAGTGGTCACATGCATCCTACTTAGCTAGTAGAACATCTGTGCATTCTTAAATTATGACGTGTAGTTATCTGACCAAATATAATGTTGATTAAAATCAATGTTCCTTTAACTCAACTTGCCATAAAACATCTAAAAACAACCTTGTACATACTCTGAATAATGTGTTTGATCACCCTTGACATAGAAGTGGTACTCCCTTAATATTTTTCAGTCATGCTCTATACTATCAAGTGAATGCAGTGATACCCTTGTGTTATCTTTCAAAAATTATGCAATTAAAAATTATAGGGCATCAGCTATAGCCTTGTCTTTTCATGGGAGTCTACCAGATGTTAGGTTGTGGAGCTAAAAGCTTCACTGATGCAAATAGGGGAGGAGGTTGCTGAGTGTCACAGTCACCGACATCGATTAGGCCGACTGACGTCGGCCAGTGGTGGACAAGAAGAAACTGACATCGGTCAGGAGTCAGCTGACGTTGGCCACCTCCAGGTAGACAAGGACTGACGTCGATCGCTTGTGCAGTTCTAAAACTGTCAGTTGCATGAACAATTAGTTAACGAACTAGTTGTTTGCATGTAGAAGGCCAATTATAAACTTGAAGCTGTAGATCTAATTATTGTAATTAGATGACTAATTATTGTTTGCATGAGATCTATATAATAGACTCATGGGCTGTATTATAATTTGTGCTAGAGAGTAAGAGAGCAAAAATTAGCTCCTTCAGAGTGAAGAGAGCAAGGTGTGTTCCTCCTAGTGCCACAGTGCCAAGTGTGAGTGTTGGTTTGGAGAATCAGAAGGATTCTTCATGTATGTATGATCTTGGTCAATAGGTGTGCAAGGCCACATTTGGAGATCTACATGGTAAGTAAGATCATTGATTTGTAGGGGTGTGTGTGTGTGTGAAGTCTAGGTTTGCAGGTGTGTAGAACCAAGTTGATCTGCAAGTGGCAGTAGGATCAAGGTGACAGCAACACAATAGGTAGCAAGATCAAGAGAGATCTACTTGGAGTACAGTGTGTACTCAGTCAGAGAGCAATAGGGGAAGGCAAGGTAGATCCTTCCAAAGTAAGATCATTTGAGTTGTAAGTTGTTGCAAGTTCATGGGAGATCTACTTGGAGTGTGTTGTGTACTCAGTTGAGTATGTGTGTATACTCAGTGTACTGGTAGTAGTGATACTGACTGGTTAGAGGTGAACACCAACTCTATGTTTGAGAGAGTGAGCTCTTGAAGGTGAATTACTATACGCTTGGTGTGGGAAGCCTGTAAGGTGTGGAAAAGTGTGGCGTCTCTTCATTTGTAATTCTTTTCTGTAAGAGTATTAATACAATTGGGTATTATCTCTCATATTCTATGTTATTTCCAAATTCTAGTTACTTGTGCATTCTGGTTAATTTCCACATATAGTTGCTTATACAAGGTGATCAATTATGTGCTCCATAATCTTGACAAAGTGGTATCAGAGCTAAGGTTGCAAGGAGCAGGTTTGTGTTTGATTACAGGGCACTCTCAGGGGTTTTTGATTGAGTGAGAGTATAGCAATGGTAGAAGAAAGTAAGCTAAGAATGGAGGAATTGAAAAGCCTGAATGGTCAATTATGGTGTTATGGAAAGAAAGAGCAGGTAAAGAAAAATTGTTAGTTGGTAGAAGATCAGCATGAAGGAACTGAAGAAGCAGATATTGCAGGTGTTGTTACACAGGATGCTCTAAGATGTTCCTTGGATGAAGTAGAATCTTGGTTTATAGATTCTGTTGCCTCTTTCCATCCAGCCCCAAATAGAGTATTTTTCCATGTTAAGGTCTTTGGAGACTTTGGAAAGATTTATTTAGGGGCTAGTGTGCCTTGTCAAAGAATTGGCAAAGGGGAAGTGAAGCTGAAATTACAAGCGGCCAACACATGGGTGTTGAAGAAGGTCATGCAGGTCCCAGTCTTAAAGATGTGGCTAATTGCTTCAAGAAAGTTGGGTGATGAGAGATGCACAAGAACTCTCACAACATATGCACTTGAATTAGCATGTGGTAAGAAAGTAGGTACTCTTTATCTACCTGCTTGTATTACTGATTCCACTTCTATTACATAGGTGTGGCTTTGTAGGCTTGGTCACATAAGTGAGAAGGGAATGGATGTTCTTAAGTCAAATGGTAAGAGTTCAGATTCGAAGAGCAAATATTGAGATTTCTATGAGCAGTGGGATGCTACAAGAAAGGATTATGTTTATTGCAGGAAAATGAAGACTGATGTATTTGATAAATTTAAGAACTGGAAAGGCTTGGTGTTCTTGGAGGAGATGATGGATAGAGACCAGTGGATGGGAATGGATATCTCTGAGTAGGGTAGTTTGGAGAGGGTTTTGATTCAAAGTAAGCTCGTGGGTAAAAAGTCATCACTCACAGGTGAACACAAGTACCGACATCAATCATGAGGAACTAGCATTGAATAGATAGGTATCGATGTCGATCATGTGCAGACCAGAGGAGTCAGTGGTGTTAGGTAGGTGGAGACCGACGTCGATAGGATAACTTGGCATCGGTGACCTGGATAGTCACATGGAACTGACGTCAGTCGGATGCAGACTGTGTGGTGACCGAGGTCGATCACTGTAATAGATTTTGAGTAGACAACAAGCTGTCAAGAAGTCTCAAATGCCCATATGGAGGACTAAAAGGGTAAGTAAGCCTCAAATTCATTGTTCCTCTTCTTTATACTCATTGCTCACTGTAGAGCAGGAAGGATCCAGGAAACAGTGGGAGCATGGCATGAATGAGGAATTTGATTCCTAGGATGTAGAACCAAACAAGAGATTTGGTAGGGTTGCCAGCCGGTATGAAAGCACTGAAAGATGAATGGATACCTTAGTTAAAGAATAGAGAGAATGGATACGTGAGACAGAAGGCCAGGTCATATAGTCTTGAGGAAGCTACATGACAGTGGTATAGATTTGACAGGTGGATGACAAAGCAGGGCTTTAGTCAATGTCAGTGTAACCATTGTGTTTGTCTTACTAGGTTGGATAATGATTGCAACATTATCTTGTTACTATATGTGGATGGTATTTTAGCTACAAGTTCAGACATACAGGGTTTTGCTAAGCTAAGGGTAAGATTAGTTGGTTTGCCATGAAGGATTTCGGAGCAGCAAAATTCTTTGGCATGAGTAATCGTAGAGACAGGGAAGATCACAAGTTGATGTTGTCACAGGATGATTGTGTGAAGGTAGTGCAGGGTGTAGAATCGGGCAGCACACCTATGGATGGATAGTTCATAGAATAGGGTCCCCAATCACATGATGAGGTTGAGTACAAGTGTACTCCCTGATTTTGCCCCAGTAGTGGGAGCTATCAAAAAGTTTGGAGCCAATCTGGGAAAGAAGCACTGGAGGGCAGTTTAGTGGATTCTCAGGTATCTGAGAGGGACCAATAGTAGGTCAACATACTATGCAGGGTCAAGTTATTTTCTACATGGGTTTGTAGATGCAGATGCAGCAGGTTACTTGGATGACAGGAGGTGCACCATAGGGTTTGTGGTGGTTGGTCTTCAAGGTTGAGCTTAAAGAGGGATACAAGCTAGGAAACATATTAGATGGGGTACAGGTACAAGTACAGTGCAGCTATTTATCTCCAAGTGGGAGATTGTTAGGTTGTGGAGCTAAAAGCTTCACTAATGTAAACAGGGGAGGAGGTTGTTGAGTGTCACAGTCACCGACGTTGGTTAGGCCAATCAACATCGGCCAGTGGTGGACAGGAAGCAACCGACATCGGTCAGGAGTCGGCCGATGTCGGTCACCTCCAGGCAGACAGAGACCGACGTTGATCACCTGTGTGGTTTTGAAACTGTCGATTGCACAAATAGTTAGTTAACAAACTGGTTGTTTGCATGTAGAAGGCCAATTATAGACTTGAAGCTGCAGATCTAATTATTGTAATTAGATGTCTAATTATTGTTTGCATGAGATCTATATAATAGACTCATGGGTTGTATTGTAATTTGTGCTAGAGAGTAAGAGAGCAAAAATTAGCTCCTTCACAGTGAAGAGAGCAAGGTGTGTTCCTCCTAGTGCCACAGTGCCAAGTGTGGGTGCTGGTTTGGAGAATCAGAAGGATTCTTCATGTATGTATGATCTTGGTCAGCAGGTGTGCAAGGCCACGTTTGGAGATCTAAATGGTAAGTAAGATCATTGATTTGTAGGTGTGTGTGTGTGTGTGTGAGGTCTAGGTTTGCAGGTGTGCAGAACCAGGTTGATCTGCAGATGGCAGCAGGATCAAGGTGACAGCAACACAACAGGTAGCAAGATCAGGAGAGATCTACTTGGAGTACAGTGTGTAATCGGTCAGAGAGCAATAGAGGAAGGCAAGGTAGATCCTTCCAAAGTAAGATCATTTGAGTTGTAGGTTGTTGCAAGTTCATGGGAGATCTACTTGGAGTGCATTGTGTACTCGGTTGAGTATGTGTGTATACTTGGGTGTACTGGCAGTAGTGATACTGACTGGTTGGAGGTGAACACCAACTCTGTGTTTGAGTTGTGTGTTGGGACCGTAATTGAGAGAGTGAGCTCTTGAAGGTGAATTACTATACACTTGGTGTGGGAAGCCTATAAGGTGTGGAAGAGTGTGGCATCTCTTCATTTATAATTCTTTTATGTAAGAGTATTAATACAATTGGGTATTGTCTCTCATATTCTGTGTTATTTCTGAATTCTAGTTACTTGTGCATTCTGGTTAATTTCTGCATATAGTTGCTTATACAAGGTGATAAATTGTGTGCTCCATAATCCTGACACTAGAGAATACCCACAAGTCATTGTTATCAGAAACATCAAGTATTCTATGTCTCCCAATTTCTTTCATTAGTGTTTTTTTGTTGTGAAATGCTTAGCTTGTTTGTCTAATCAATAATTTATTTTTTATTTGACAACTTACCATATAAGTTGTAATAATACATTAGGCAATGTTTCCATCTTTGGTGCATTTTTTCACACCTATTTGATGGTATGCATTATGAAAATTTTCAATAATTGTCTTGTTTACACCATCAATATTAGATGTTATTAGTCCTAGGGTGTTCATTCTAGGTCTCATCTTATGCACTTTCATCAATGTAACAAACAATTGCACCTTTGAGTTTCATTTAATTTATGAAAGTGCCAGTCCAAATTTTTTTCAGCATTTATTCTCACATGGTGCCAAGACATTTTTGTAGGCATTGGTTTCAAAATGTTTTCATAAATTTCAATTAAATACATGGGTATTATTTTCAAAATACTAGGAGGTGTTCTTAGTGGTAAATTTGATTAATTTGGTGCATCCATATTATTTTCTTCATTACTATTTTCTTCATTCAATGGTGTTCCCATAGTGTTTTCTTGATTGTTACTTTCAGCAATCAGTGTTTCAATAAAATTTACATCATCATGCATACTATCATCATCATCAAAATTAAAACCCATAAAAATTGAATGTGGAATTACATTATAATTTAGTATAGTATCAGAATTGTCAATTATACTTTCAAATTTTGGTATAATATAATTGTTCATTCCATCATTATTTGTGACATTCAATTCATTAGGGATAGTATATTTGCATGAAGTTTTTGCATTCATTGGCTTTGCTTTTCTCTCTGCACTTGTAATTCCTCTAGTATTTTTCACTTTAACTTCTTCTTGCTATTAGGAAATCCATTACCCATGATTGCACAAAGTTGTCAAATTTTTAGGGTGGGGACAACAATCCAATTATTAAAAATTAGACCTACTTGATGTGCATTACCAAGTGGGGACAACCATCAAATTATTAAAAAATATACATGCACTCTTTATTCAACCATGAGTAGATAAAGTTTTTTTGGTTTTAAGGTTGGGTACATGCATCAAATCAATAAAAAATAAACTTATAATGTACATAACAGAACATAGCAGAGTACCCAGGGGTCAGAAGTCTCGATCTAAAAAAAAATATTGACCTAAATGTTTTATTTGTTTTTATACCACTAACAAAACTACATACATGATGATATCACGTACGCAGTCTTAGATGTATGCATAAACACCCCTACCCTAAACCTTTAACACTAAAATATTGATCTCCTTGACCTTATACCCTCAAAACTAAACCTTAATCCCTAAACTCAAAGCCCTAAAAACCCTAAACCATAAATTATAAACTCTTAAAACCCTAAATAAATAATTTAATCACCAATAAACTTCATTTAGACTAAGTATTAGGTCTACAAAACTCAATTTGTTCCAAATCACACCACTAACTAACCCAATTGACTATTTCACTCTATGTGTGATGGCATAGGGGCTAATAGAACCCCAAAACACATTCTATGGTCACAAATAGGTTCAATCGGCTAAAACTATCCTCAATTGCCTTCACGATTGAACCTTAAACTCTAAATTTTAAATCCTAAACCTTATACCAATCAATTTATCCTTAATTAACATCATTTAGAATAAGAATTATGTTCATAGAGCTCAATTTGACCTAAATTGCATCACTCATTACCCCAATTGACTAATTGGCTCAATTTATGATGAGGTTGGGGCCAATTGAGCCCAAAATCACATTTTGAAGTCATAAATAGGTTAAAGAAGTTGAATTTGGCCCTAATTACCTTCACTATTAGACCATATACCCTAAAACCTAAACCCTGTATACCCTAAGCCTTAAGCCCTAAACCCTAAACCTTAAACCTTAAATTGTAAACCATATTTACCTTAAACCATTCAATTTAACCTCAATTATGTGCATAGGGCTCAATTCAACACAAAACACATTATTTATTGGCTCAATTAATTGATTAGCTCAATTTGTGATGGCGTTGGGGCTAATTGTGCCCAAAATCACTTTTTGTACTTATAAATGCGTTCAAGAAGCTCAATTTCCTTCATGATTATCCACCCTAAACCCTAAACTATAAACTACTCAATTTAGCCTCAATTAACATCATTTAAAGTAAGAATTACATTCACAGGGCTCAATTTCGCCTAAATCGCATCTCTCATTACTCTAATTGGCTAATTGGATCAATTTGTGATAATGTGGGGGCCAATTGAGCTCAAAATCACATTATGTAGTTATAAATAGGTTAAAAGAGCTTAATGGCCCAAATTGCCTTCATAATTAGACCTTATACCTTAAAATCTAAACCATATATACCCTAAGCCTTAAGCTCTAAACCCTAAACCTTAAATCATAAACCATATTTACCTTAAACCATTCAATTTAACACCACTTAATTATGTTCATAGGGCTCAATTCAATGCAAATCTTATTACTTATTGGCCCAATTGGCTGATTGGCTCAATTTATGATGGCATTAGGGCTAATTTTTCCCAAAATCACTTTTTATGTTCATAAATGGGTTTAAATAGCTTAATTGCCTTCATAATTAGACCCTAAACCCTAAATTTTAAATATTAAAACTTAAACCAATCAATTTATCCTTAATTAACATCATTTAGAGCAAGAATTATGTTCACAAGGCTCAATTTAGCCTAAATTGAATCACTCATTACCCCAACTAATTAATTAGCTCAATCTGTAATGATGTGCCTAGGGCCAATCAAGCCCAAAATCATATTCTATAGTCAAAAATAGGTTAAAGGAGCTCAATTTGACCTATGTGCCTTCATAATTAGACCTTATACCCTAACACCTAAACTCGATATACCCTAAGCCCTAAACCCTAAATCATAAATCGTAAACCCTAAACCTTAAAATAAATGATTTAACACCACTTAACATCCTTTAGAGTAATAATTAAATTCACATGGCTTAATTTAGTGCAAACCATATTACTTATTGGACCAATTGATCAATTGGCTCAATTTATGATGGTATTGGGGCTAATTATGCCCAAAATCACTTTCTATCCTCATAAATGAATTCAAGCACCTCAATTACCTTTGTGATTGGACCCCTAAACCCTAAACTAATTAATTTTTCCTCAATTAACATCATTTAGAGTAAGAATTATGTTCATAAGGCTTAATTTGGTCCAAATTGAATCACTCATTATCCCAATTGACTAATTGGCTCAATCTATAATGACGTGCCTAAGGCCAATTGAGCCCAAAATCATATTATGTAGTCACAAATAGGTTAAAGAATATCAATTTGGTCCATGTGCCTTCATGATTAGAGCTTAAACCCTAAAACCTAAACTTGATATACCCTAAGCCCTAAACCCTAAATCATAAATCATAAACTCTAAACCTTACAATAATTGATTTAACCCCACTTAACATCCTTTAGAGTAATAATTACATTCACATGGCTTAATTCAGTGCAAACCACATTACTTATTGGCCTAATTGACTCAATTTATGATGTTTTTGGGGCTAATTTTGCCCAACATCACATTCTATAGTCACAAATAAGTTCAAGCAGCTCAAATTATCCTCAATTACCTTTGTGATTTTACCCTAATCCCTAAACCCTATACCTTAAACCACAAGTTATAATTTTAAATTGTAATTAATATAAAAAACTATAATAAAACAATAGGATGGTGAAATGCATTTCACAACAATATATGTATGTGGTAAATCTACGTATGGTTCTTATATTTTAATTTCCAAACACATTCCTGAAGGCTCAAAAATGACTTGGATTTTTGAGCCTGAGGCACAGACCTACAAACACACAGTTGAATGCATGTTTTTGACTAAAAATAACAAAATTCAACTTCGACCATGCTAAACACTATGAATTATATCAAACTTTTTCTTGAAAATATTACTACAACATCGACTACACTCTCCTCTTCTTATATATATATATATATATATATATATATATATATATATATATATATATATATATAATATTTTCATTATTTGTAAGGTTGTTATCTATATTTATTTCCAAGTAAATGATTTTATAACGCTATATGCTACAACTATGCATGTTCATATTTATCTATGTATCTTTTGATTCGTTGATTCAAACTAAAAAAAATTATATGGTTGCAAATTAGATCTAATTCTATACATATTTAAAATAAAATATCTAATTTTTGATATTTTTTGAGGTAGTTAGGGGACGCATGGTCAGCTATATGTTATTGATCATATTTTAGGGTATAGTGACTTATGAAATTGATTAAAAAAAATTCATTAATTAATTTAAAAATAATATAGTTTGTAAACTTGATGATGTTATTTAACTTTTCACCAAAAGTTTTAAAACAAAACAAAACTATGCTAAAAAAATGATAGACCACACGAAAAGCTATCTACTCAGCTTTTTCCAAAAATAGTACTACCTCTTTGAATTTATGATGTTTGACCTACTTATACTTGACCATTTAAAAAAAAATAGTAGTTTAGAAACTAGATTCAAAATGCTACAATTCATGTTCACATAACATCTTCAAATTTTGAATATAGGTGTCTCAAATAATTTGTACAAGTTATTTTTTTTTATTTTTCAAAAAAAACATGTCCACTTAAGACTCTCTTTTGGCCCATCATTTCCCTACACTTACCCAATACTAGAGATTGAAATATATATGTGAATTTATTCTACATTAGTGCAGGAAGATGCTTGTTGACTTGTTCTATCCACATGAATTCTCTCTTACTATATTGAGTTTTTACATCTAGTATCTTTGTGGAAGGGTAGGGTCACTCTCAGTTATTGAGAGTGTGAGAGGGATTCAAAAGGCTCTATGGTTAGAAAAAAATGCCTCTAATTATGTTCTCCCTCTTTTGTTCTTATACAATATTTTAACACCAGTGATGATTTTCTGAGTTATTATGGATTTCCTCATGAAGGCTTATTCATATTGGCTATTTTTATAGATGACTATATTGGATATTGTATTTTTATTTGTAAATATAAAATGATGTATTAAAAATGATGTTGTAAATAATTGAAAGTCATTATTCACTTATGATTATGAGAATAATTATGTTTTGTATATTACTATTAAACTAGAAAAGGTTGAATGTTGACTTGTCTTACTCATTGCATACTTAAACATGGATGCATATGTACTTTATTATAGCATTTAATTCTAAGTGGGATTATTGACTCAGCCTTAGTAAAATTTTTATATAATAATAATAAATTATTATTTATTAATACGAGGTGAAATTTTCATGAAATTAAATAATAAAGTTATAATTTTTTATCGAGTTACCAAAATTGAATTAAATGACTTTATCAGGATGGATGGACCCGTTATTTTTACAATGGTCACCTCCCTTGGAATTTCACTATAAAATAGGGTTTACCCTTATTGTGAATTAATTCAAATATTAAAATTATTTTGATCATATTCAATTTGTTGTGAAGCACTGCATGAAGAAGTGAGAAAGAGAAGATTTTGTATTAGGGTTATTGTTATTTTTTAATTATTGAATGTCACTCATGGGTTTTTACCTCTTGGAAGTTTTCCCACTTTAAAATACCTATGTCAATTATCTCATATGCTTTGCCTATTCATTTACACTTCTAGATCTTATCATGTGTATTGCTACATATATGTATACATGAAATCTTTCATGGTATTAGAGCTTGTGGAGTGTAGAAGCTTGGCAAGTAAATTATATTGAATTAAATATAAATATTTGATATATTAATTTATTCAAATATTGAGATGCCATTGGCCTAGTGTACGACCCATGCTTGGTGAAGAAATTTAAAAATTATTTTTTTCAATCATTTTCAAGCTTGATTTTTGTTAAATAGCAATATTATGCATATGTTCGATTATTTTCATGATCCAAAGTTGTTTTAATTAATTTTTAGATTATTATTTGTTATTCAATTTGGTAATACCCATGAGTTGGTTTTATCTAACCAACTTATTCTTCGTAAGCCTTTTAAAGCTCACTATGTACAAAAATAAAATAAGTTTTTTTACATTACATATATTTTCCTGAATTATTGTTCCTCATTCATATCAGTGATATCAGAGCACCAGGGAATCACGGAGGATTGAATAAATTAGGAGTGCACTAGTAAAGGAGAGAGAACAATATTATGCACCGTATACAACATTCAAATTTTACCAAGATTGATCTGTTGATTGTGCCATATTATTAGTGAGAGTACCATCAACGATCATACAAATCATACTACTTGAGGCTCACATAAAAATAATTTCAATTTATCAAAGTCACATTCGTAATGTAGCTTCTATAAATAGTGATATGTATAAGTACAACTGAAAACACTTTAAATCTAGCATGCACCATACTATCATCATACATTGCACAGGCTATTGATGTTGCCACCACTAAAAAAAAAACTACATATTACTAAAAATTATGGATCATATCATGCCCATTGATTATTTTTTTGTTTATGGTATTTGGTATGATGATATACCACTTTAGGGGATGTGAAAAGGTGAAACATTTGTGGAAAAAAAAAGTGTACTCAATATCCATCTGCTAGCACTTGATAATTCTGCAAAGGTACTAAAGAAATAAGGGACCATTCCTGAATGTGGAGGGTAGACACTTGAATGAGGATGGAATACCAATGAAGCTATGCCAAGCCCATGGATCTTCGCACACAAGCATATAGGTGAAGGCAAGCTATTGTCTTGGCGCAAAAACAAGGTGAAATTTTTTACATGTTTAAAATCTATTTTTTATTTTGTAAAAATTAGGCAACCTTTAGTTATATTGAAATTTATTTAAAATAATTTCAATATTAATTATAGCGAAGTTGGCCATACACATTTTACAATCACATAAAAGGTAGGGTCAAGGGTTCAAAACCCTTAGAACTTGTATTTTGATCAATTTTTTTGGTATTTTGATCTAAATTTTTTATGTAAAGGAGATATAAGGACATAATATTATTTTCAATGAAAATGGTGATATAAGGGTGTAAAAGGAGTTATAAGGAGTAATGTTTTGATAAAGTCTCTGAATCTTTTGTAATCAAAATATATCGGGTGGGTCAAGGCCAAACCTCAATAGTTTTCCTTAGATTGATAGCATCATGACAAAAATTATGAGTTTAATATCTAAAAATGGATGTCTAACATCAAAAACTTACAAAGAATGGTCGATGAACATGGAAAACACACTCATTTTTAATGATTTGTGAGAAATAACTAAAAAAGAAATCACATCGCCAACTGAAGCTGTAAAATTGCTTGAGTTCCAAAAATGTGATAAACGTGCTCTTGCTCTACTAAAATCATCTTACCCTACACAGATGATTATACATATTGAATATGTTAAGTTTGGAGCATGGAAATCATGGAAAACATTAAAATATTTATATGAAAAGCAGTCTACATACAAAAATATTAATCTTATTATGTAAATTTTGAACAATAAACTCATAGATGATGAAGATGTCTCTGAATATCTTTCATGAATGAAAACTCTAAAATAAGAGTATTGTACTATAGGGGAAAAATTTGATGATGGCATGTTTATTTTTATCACATTGAATAGGTTTAATTCCACATACACCAATTTTGTTGAATTGTTGCAACTTAATGATAAGTTTAATGGTGACACATTTGACTCTTTTTATGAGTTATTAACTCAACATGAGAGATAGTTTATAAGGAAGAAGAGTACACCTACTGAAGAGGATCACTATGCAAAGAACATGTCCCATCATAGAGATCATCATCATGTCTAATGATAGTTTTAGAAATACTCTCTGAAACACTCTTTGAGTCATTCTCCAATGCACTCTCCACATTGTTCTAGATGGTCTCCACAACATTCACATTGACACTCTCTAGGCTCTTAAAAATGTAGGCATCACCACAAGCACTCTTCTCATAGTTCTAGTGATTCAGGTTCTTCTGGATCTCACAAACATAAGAAAGAACCTAGATATTTAAAATGTGGTGCTATTGGACATCTTGTAGTTTTATGTCCTTCTCGACGACCCTATTATCCACACAAAAAGAAAGTTGAATAAAATTATATAGATCATTTTAGTGGTAGATATGTTGATTACTCTAGTTATTCAAGGTATTTTGACACTTTATCTAATAAGGAGATGTCCCTTATGGCCAAGGTCTATGGTCCTCATGGACTTGATAGCATATTTTGAGTGATCAATCACTAGAGGTTGGAGGATCAGTTTGAAGATGGAGGACTATTCCCTTATCCAATTATCTATTCACTTAGATTTTGGGTTCATGCTTGAATAGTAATTTTGGCTTGAGTTCTTGCTTTCAATTTTAGTTTTGACTTTCTCTTGTTTTTTTTTTTTGACATGGAACATGCAGTGTTTGTTTGATTTTATTTCTCTCGATGCACAACTTCTCACCTCTTATCTGATAGGGAGAGTAGATATTGCATTTTTTGGTCTTTGATCAATCATCAGTGATAGAATGAGTTGACTAGAGTTGATAGCACCTTCAGTGTTGAGCAAAGGTCATCAATATTTTTTAGACATCAGGGAGATGTGTCATACATAGTACCAGTTTCTCACTTAGAAGGGTTATTATGTGGGACCTTATGTGGATCGATGTAGTTGGATAAGTTTTGATTGGGTTCTACTACAGTACGGTATAATGATCATAGGGGATGAGCAAGTATTGATCATGTTTATCATTTTTTATGTCACAACTCACTGAGTGGGTTTCTGTATGGAGTGGCATCAATTTTAATCAGTAATAAAAGGTACCGTACACCACTTTCAGTTGTATTCATGTTTTTTTGATGAATTTAGAGTCATTGCTCTAGTTCTTTCGTCACCTCTTTAGATCAAGGGGGAGTTTGTTGGATTATTTTCATGATCCAAAGTTGTTTTAGTTTGTTTTTATTTAGTTTTAGTTTATTATTTGTTATTCAAGTTGGTTATACATGTGAGTTAGTTTTATCTAACCAAGTTCTTCACTATAATTTTTTTAAAGCTTACTATGTAAAAAAATTAAATAAGTTTTTTTACATTGCATATATTTTCTTGAATCATTGTTCCTCCTGTCCCTGGTTCATATCAACATAGTTAAGGAGGTTAATATTTTTTTCAAACCCTAAGAAGCCTTTATCAAAAATGTAATTTTTTTCCTATGTGGGGCACCATTATACAACCTAGGAGCTTGTAAAAATTCATTTCTCACCAAATTCAATTTTTAAGTTTCCTTCATCTTCAATAAGAAAAATCAAGAAGATTGGCAAAGTTTGGAGGTCTCTAAAGGCCTATTCAATTTTATGTGATAATTTATTTATTTATAGAAACACCATTATGAAGCTATAAGTATGTTTATAAATTCATATAATTTTTGGAAAAGTATTTAAAAAATAAACTATTTATTATATTTTTTTCCAAACCACGGGTCCCACCTTGGAAAAAGAAAGAATTACTAAAAACTTAAATAATTTAATTTTTTTACTTATGTTATTTACATGTACATAATATATTTATTTATATGTATATTTTTAAAAAATTAGATAAAAAGTTTTAAATATAGATTAGTGCATGTATTGCTTTGAAAAGCTTCCTAGAAGAGTCGGTGGTCTATCTTTTTGCTAGAACTTACAACTAAAGAGGTTACAAGTTCAAAACCCATTAAATCTATCTTTTTTACTTGGTCAAAACATTTTTTTTTAAATTTAGTTTACTTTTAAATTTCATTTATTGGGTTGCATACCAACTTTATTATACGTAAACCCCTCTCTAGTGTCAAACTTGTTTCAACTTTTCACCTAGTGAATCATCTTTTGATAAACATAATCATGTAACTAGTCAATCTCTAGGTTTTAACACGTTATAGACACATTGAAGTGGTCCATTTTATGTTTTGAAGCATCTTATTATGATTATTTTTAAATCTTTTTTAATAATAGTGCCTAGATGGTTATTTTGAGTGTGAATTTTTTGACACCTAAATTAGTGTAACTTTAATTCAATTTTTTGCATCTAAATTGTGTAATTAAGTATAGTTGCATGTGAAATTAACTTTATTTTAAAAATAGTTTTAAAAAATTTATTTAAAATAATTTTTTTTAAAGCATTTGTCTACTATCCTATTTAAAGGGAAGCTATGGCTTTGCCCCATTTTTCTTTAGATAAATCTCAAATGCTTAATAAAAATAACTACAATATATGAAATATTCATATTAAAACTGAATTTATGACCCATAAATTATGTATTATTGTCATCGAGACTGAAAAAGCTCCTTCTGGATGACATGTAACCCTTGAGCTTACCAATGCATTTCAACAAAAATCACAGAAAGTTATGTCTATTATTTTATGGAGTGTTAAAGATGAATTACTTATCCACATTGGTAATCGGGAGTCTCCTAGCAATTCTTAGAAGCTCCTTGAGTCTATATATGAAGGCACTCACTTTTCAAAATCATTAAAATAATCATTGAATTGATAACTACACCTATGAAGGGTGATGAAAAGGTTGTTAATTTTCTTGATAAAATTAAAAATATTAAAGCTCAGTTAGATGGATGTAATTGTAATTTGATTCAGGATCAATTACTTAATTTTATCATTCATTTAAATATCATGAAAAGCTTAGAAATTTTATTTCAATTTTGAATTTTAAGTATCAAATTGTGCAAGATATCCCTGATCTTATCACTTTGTCTACTATCTTAATTCAAGAAGAACAAGTTATGACCAATTTTGATTGTAAAGACAATGACACTTAGACACTTATCACTTTAAATATTGTTTGTGATAACACTAAAAACCAAAAAATTATTCTTAATTTTTTTAAAGGTATATATGGGGATAAGAAATTTGGTAATAAAAATCATACTCTTAAATGTAATAAAAATTGTAATTTATGTGGTAAATTTGGTCATAGAAGAGAAACATGTTTTAGGAAAATATTTTATAAAAACAAAGATAGAAATAACAATCAAAATTCTAAAAATATTAAAAGAAAGAGATCTAATAAAAAAATAGAAGAATCAAAACCCTAATCAGAATAACAATCAAGATTCAAATGTTATTGCTTTATATGCTATTTTATGTGCTTCAAATGAAAATGAATAGATTTTAGATAGCAATGCATCACACCATATGACATGCTTATCTAATATTTTATGTGATTCTAGAAATATCTTTGAAAGAATTTACTTAGGAGATAATTATTTTTTAGAAACAACTAAACAAGGAAAAATAAATTTTTTAAATGTTGTTATTAATGATGTTTTCTATGTACCTAAACTTAAAAAGAATTTTTTATCTTATTCTCAACTTAGAAATGATAATTTCATTGTAACATTACTTAAAGATGGTCCATTAAAAATCATTTTGATTCCTTGATTGTTGAAGGTGTTTAAAAGAATGCTTTGTATATATTTTCTCCTTCTTCTACATGTTTACTTTCATCACATACTAAAAATGAATTTCAATTATGAAATGAAAGATTAAAACATGTTAATTTTATAATTTTACATGATATGTTTACAAATAATGTTATTGTTGGACTTTCTTCTATCCCTTCTCATCATAAAAATTGTGAGGGTTGCATACGTGGTAAGCAACATACTAACCGCTTTCACAAGAATCATGATGTGAATTCTTCACATACTTTAAAATTGATTCATAGTACCTCTTGAAGTTTTATCTCTTAATGGTTCTTTGTATTCTATTACTTTTATTGATGATTACACTAGAATGATCTGATCTTTTTTCATTAAAAAATATGATGTGTTATCTAAATTCAAAGAATTTAAATCTAGTGTTGAAAATGCATCTATTTTTTTATTAAGAAATTAAGAACTGATAATGGTGGTGAATATGTTATTAAAGATTTTTTTTTTTTTTTTCATTAATTATGGTATTCAAAGGGAACTAACAACTCCTTATTTCCCTCAACAAAATGGTATTGTAAAAAATAAAAATTGCACCATCATAGAAATGGCTAAAACAGTGTTGTAATCTATAAATGTTCTTAAGTTTTTATGAGATGAAGCCATGAACACTATTGTTCATATTATTAATAGAGTCTCTACCAAATTTTTGAATTTTTCTACCCTTTTAGAAATGTGGACTAAAAATAAACCTAGTGTGACTCATCTTAGGATCTTTGCCAGTCCTACTTTTATCTTTGTCCATAAAGTTAAGAGGAAGAAACTCAACCCCACTTCCTATTCTTGTATTTTTATAAGATATGGAGGTAAGATAAAAGGTTTAAGAGTGTATGATCCCTATAAGAGTCAGATTATTGATAATAAGAATGTTCTTATTCTTGAAAAATCTTTTTATGATCTCTCAGTAAATCCTCTTTAGTGATTTTTTGTTGATGAACCTGACTCTCAAGTTTTTCCTTGTAATGAAAAAGATGCCCTTGAGGAAGTTGATCCAGCTATGGATAACTTAGAGTTTGAATAAACCCCTAAGTTTCATGTTCAATCTAAAAGATTTAAATGGGTAAAAGCCCTAATTCAATCTTATAATGTTGATAATCTTAATAAATTAACTAGAATTCAACATTATTATTATGCATTAATGACTATATGAATGTGAACCTTGATCATTTGAAGAATCCACTCAAGATGATATATAAAATGTTTTTATGCAAGCTGAATATAATGCCTTAATTAAAAATTGGACTTGAAATCTTATCCCTCCTCCACCTAAAAGGTGGATTGTCAGTTTGTAAGTAGTTTTATAAGATCAAATATAATTCAATTGGTAAAATTGACAAATTTAAATCTAGATTAGTTGCTCATGTGTTTACTCAAAAATTTAGATTGACTCTATTGAAACTTTTGCTCCTGTAACAAAAATGAGTACTATTAGAATTCTTATTACTCTTGTAGCCTAAAAATGGTTGGGTTATCCACCAAATGGATGCTAAGAATGAATTTATAAATGGTGATTTAAAAGAACACATCTATATTACTCAGCCTAAATATTTCACTGATCTTGATAAAAAACATTATGTATACAAGTTAAAAAAAATCTTTGTATGATTTAAAATAAGCTCCTCAAACTTGATATTTTAAAGTTGTCTTTTTTCAAAAAATTGAGTTTTTAATTGTTATTCAGATAATGATCTCTTTGTTAAAGTTGAAAATAGTTATTTTATTATAATTATATTATATGTTGATGATTTGTTGATTATTGATGATTTAACTAGTTTAATTCATAAATATAAGGATAAACGAAGTCAAATATTTGGAACGATTGATTTAGACATTATATATCATTTTTTAAGAATAACGATATTTTAAGATAAAAATTCAATTATTGTATCACAATCTTAGTATGCAGATAATCTTCTTGCTAAGTTTAACATGCTTGATTGTAAATCTATCACTACTCCTATTGAAGTTGGTGTTAAACTTGATCATAAACCTACATGTGAAAAAGCTAACCCTACTTTGTATAGATAGATTATTGAAAGTTTGATTTATCTAACCATTACTAGGCCAGATATTTCATATGATGTTTATGTTGCTTTTAGATTTATGTAGGATCCTTATTTGGATCATTTAAAATTATCTAAACGTATTGTTTGTTATATCAAAGGAACTATAAACAATGATTTATTTTATTTATCCATTGATAATGCTAATTTATATAGTTATTGTGATGTTGACCATGATGTTGATTCTTTAAATTGTAAATCTACTTCTAGATATGTGGTTAATTAAGTATAGAAGTGCTATGAAAGATGCTAAAGAACCCATGTGGTGGTGAAGGTTGTTGGGATAACTTCATTTGAATGTTTCTCAAAGTACCATATTTCATTGTGATAACTAAAGTTGTATAGCTTTGGTAAAAAATTTAGTGTAGCACCAAAGAACTAAATACATTGAAGTTTATGTGCATTTCATCTGAGATAAAGTCCTCAACAGTGATATTAATCTATAGTTCTATCCTATGGATGAATAAGTGGTAGATATCTTCACAAAACCACTTGGTGCTACCAAATTTTGTTAGTTTTGTGTAATATTGGATCTCTCAAAGTTGCCATTAAGGGGGAGTGTGCATGCCAATGTCACTTTCTAATGACCATATGTTTCTTCTTTTTCTCTATACTTATTCTCATTATAAAGTATTGTAAACTTTGTGTGGAAGTTATGTGATTGAAGTAAATTTCGTGTGAAAATTTTATTTTTGTACTCCAATACATTAAAAAGCATAATTTGTAATGAAGGTCCTTATGTTATAAAATACTCTAAATATGCTTAGTGATTATTCATGATAAACTATGAGATGTCTCATGATCATTCTAGCCTAAACTTATTTTTGAGTAGTTTATGGATTATAATTCCTTGTATTTAAAAGGTGGTTTTTAGCATGATGAAAATTTTTAAGTCCTTCAATTATTTACATAGTATAATTCATTTTTAAGGTGACTATGACATTTATATCCACTTAGCATTGAGGGGGATTGTTAGAGTTTAATCATAAGTGGGCTTATTGACCCTTAACCTTGGTAAAGTTATTAAATAATAATAACATATTATTTATTAACATGATGTGGAAACCTCATGAAAATAAATAATAAAGCTATAATTATTTAATGAGTTACCAAAATTTAAGTAAATGACTTTATCGGGATGGATGGACCCATTATTTTTACAATGGTCACTTCCCTTAGAATTTCACTATAATATAGGGTTTTACCCCTATTGTGAATTCATTTGAATATGAAATTATTTTGATCATATTCAATTTGTGAGTATTGTGAAGCATTGCATGAAGAAGTAAGAAGGAGAAGAATTTGTATTGGATTTATTATTGTTTCTCAATTATTGAATATCACTCATGGATTTTTTTACCTTCTGAAAGTTTTTCCACTTTAAAATATTTGTGTCATTTGTTTCATATGATTTGCCTATTCATATATATATATATATATATATATATATATATATATATATATATATATATATATATATATATATATATATATATATGAAATCTTTCATACTTGAATATGAAGGAAATATAGGGATTCAAATATTATGTTTAGCCACTTATTGTGAAGGTTGGTCAAACTTATGGAAATGAATAGAAATTTGTATTGTGAATGTATCAATGATATGGTGAAATAATACATATCATAAAGGAATTAATATTCAAACGTGTTCACATACTAATAAATTTGCAAACTAATATGAAAAAATTTATTTAATTTATAGTGAAATGATTGAAATGAAGGGTTTCTTTGAAAACTAAATTTCATGATTGGATTTTGGATTACAGATTTTGTACATGGAAATTCTATGAAAATGAATACATGGATATAATTGAAATGAATTACTCTTGATTTAGGTCTCATGTATGACTGGATTATAGAAAACTTGTTTGTTTTCATTAAGGAATATAAAGAGGGAACTAGTAAGAAATGTTTTAGGATGATAACTTAAAGAAGATGAAAAAAATACAACATATTTTTTGGTAACTAACCAAAAGGTTATTACATTATGGTATTAAATCTTAGGTTTAAACCATGGATGTAATTATCTCATTCAATTTTTCTAATTTCATGGAAACACATGGTTCGTATAAGAACTATCTACCATAATAAATAACTTATCAATTTTGCCTATGGTAAAACCCAAGAAGGGGTATGTGTTCTAGAATATGACATTTAGAAATTGGTTTTGGAAGATGGTATGAAAAAATTATGAATTTCTTATATATCATTAGGTTAGGTAGACCTGAGGTATGAGTGATGGACTAGGAAGGTGATTACTAAGTTGTTGGAGGTAAATCCTTAATATCAAATTGACTCATAAGTGGACTATGAAGTCTATATATGATAAGCAAATCTTGTTAAATCCAATCTTATGTATATAAGCATGTATACCCAAGAATGTTTCATTTCTTATTTTCATATACATGGGAAATGTATAATTTTTAATTCATGTTCATCATCGTACTTTCCTAGAGTTTCATGGAGTAGTGACAATATTGACTCACGCACATTATCTTTTTTTAGATTTTTAGATACCCTTCTTGTGAAAGGAGAGGTTGATCTTAGAGTAGGAGAGATGTCCAGGGAATCTAAGAGGTTTTGAAGCAGCTCTCCCTAGCTTATTTTTAGCTTTAATGATGATCTCTTATGTTCTTGATGTTCATATCAAAAGAAAAACTTGTTAATTATGTGTATATAATATAAATAGATGATGTAATAAATGAAAATCTAATCATTTTTATTTTAGGAAGGGATTTTTTTTTTTAGTTATTTAAACTATAAAGTGAGATTTTTATCTTAATAATGAGTCTAAACCTTTTTGTTTTCCATTGAAATGAAATCACATGGAAAGGGTGCACCCAGTTCTTAAAAAAATGCTTCATATGTACTCCCTGATCAATAAAAAAGTCAGAGAATCATGAGAAAGTATTATAAAACTTTTCCCCTTGTGTTTCTAATCAATCTTTAAGTAACTACACCATCAAAAGATGTCTTTTTCAAGGGGGGAATGATGCCACAACCCAATTTTTATGTGCTAGATTTCAAAGGCAGTTATATGGGATTAAAATTATATAACAATATTGATGATGATAATATTGATTTACTTAAATGCAATTAGAGATGGTTCATTCTGATTTATGTATTATGGAACAACTAATTATTATTTTCTTGATTTGTATATTCATGTAACACAATTAAGGGAATCAATTATCATTTGTATAAATGAATGTTATGCAATTATTGGGAATAATTAGCATTATATATCATCATGATTTTACTATTACATATTATGTGAACTGGATATCATGAATTGGATAACTACCTTTTGTTCATATGTTTGTGACATAGGTGCATATCCCCCTCGATGTGAGGGAGAGTATCATCAAAGAAAAACCCCTAAATAAAGATTATAGGTAGTGGAGAGACAAATATGTGGATAGTTTTGAATTGATACTAGTTTAACTCCAAATGTATGCTTTCTCCAATTTTGGCATGGGAGATGACCACAAATATGTGACAAACTTGCTTGTTATTTTGCTCTCATCATAACTATTACAGCAACTAATTCTAGGGATTACTAGAGGTCATAATAGTAAATAGGAAAATATGTATGATTATTATCAAGTTTAACACATATAATTCTTTATCCCCTTAATATTAATAAATGCACTTGTTTATGACAAGGTATAATGCTTTATTGAGTTTCAGATATAGGACCCATATTTATAGGTGTTGTAGTACATGATGACTATTTATATTTTATATGATTGATTGGTCATGTCGCTAAGAAAACTTGATAAACTTGAGTTATCATTTGATTCAAAGACTTTAAAATGGGTACCAATAAACACAATTATTATAAAATAAATATGTAATTTTAAGTGATGTCTGATAGCTATTTAAGAATAAAGTTAATAAAAACTAAAACACTAGAGCTAAAATTACCCATATTTTGTTTTGATTTAGATTTTATTTTGATAATTTAATACTATATTGTATGTGGCTAACTATCAAGCACTTTCCTTATTACATGCATGCCTAACAAGTCACCTATGCCTTTCATGACTCTATGATAAAAATCTTAGATAAGCCATTAGGTTTCCCAACATAGGTAATATTTATTAAAACCTATGTAGGAGGGTTTATGCAGTAAGGATAATGTGTATCATCTCCTTTAATTAACACTCTTTGTATATTGTTGTAAGATTAATATTTAGCGGTGGATGGTGATGGAATTTACACTGTATAATCTTATTTGAAGTAATGAAAAATGAGGATTGCTATTAAATCTAATCTTACCATAATGACAATGGAACTCTAGCATGCCTTTGTCCTCAAAGGAACTTATTTTTTACCATTAATTATCTTAGCATAAAAGGAATTGTTTAAATCGATAAATAGCATTGAAAATTATCCACATGGGGTAGTTGATGGGAGCATGTTAACTAGTAGGAACATTTGCATTTTTGGATGACATGTCCATGATGATCACTAAATTGATCAAAGTTCAACACTCATGGTTGGGCCAACATCTGTTAACAACCCGTTAAGATAAACAACAATGATTAAGGCAAACAAAAATGGCCAAGTCAAAGGACAATGATTAAGGCAAATGATAGTAGTTAAGGTAAATGATAATAGTTAAGCAAACACTAGTTGAAAAATAAAATACACTGATTAGAAGTTGAATGATGACTTGTTACTTTTGTACCTTTCCCCTATTCAAAGAGTATCCAATTTTTATTTTCCATTACCCTTTTTACATGTGTAGGATCCCATTCGCCATTACCCTATTTAAGAAGCATGAACCATAGGAGCATCCTTAGGGAGGCATTTTACTAAACAAGTTGGTTAGCTACAATGGATTTCATTATCTGCATTGTTGAATCCCCAACCCTTGAGAATTATATCAGATAAGCATCTCAAAAGGGTATATCAATTTAGATTATGTAATACATTTGGGTTTGTTTTATGTGACTATATTTCTGACTACTTGAAAGGATTAATGATTAGTTACAACATAATCATTCATGCATCACATAGTTTATTGAATAGTTTATGTAATTAGGATATGTACATATAATTTAGTGAATGCATATGAATTTAATGCATGATCATTATTGGATATGCTACATATAAAGTAATTTGAACACTATACCTTTATATTCTATCTTTATATTGTAAAGGAATTTAAAGTTTAGCAATTTGACATCTGTTGTGTGCATACAATCAAGTATAGTTATAAACACTATTAACATGAGCTCAATAATAGATGATAGATGCAAATTTAAGCACATAATAGGTTAATATCTTAAAATAATTCCAAAATAAGCATACCATCATAGGTACAAGCAGTTAATAATACAATCAATTCCTTATTTTGGGAGGTAAAGTATAGGAATGTGAGTTCTGTTTGAAGTAGTAACTAAAATTGAATGAATTATGCATTCAATGAATTATATGTAGCATATCCTAATTACAAAAACTATTTAATAAATTATGCATTGAATAAATTATTATGCCGTAACTAATCCATAATTACTTCAAGTAGTTAATAATACAGTTAACTTAATACTCCATAGTTATTCTGTGATAATTATGCTAATGTCAAGGATGGCCATGTATAAATATTTATTGTGGGCTTGTAAAACACTTATTGTGTTCATTTTTCTTGATAATTCAATCAAGTTAATCATAGAAGGCTTTTGGAAACACATAGGCTATATTGGTGAATGTTTGAAACTGATGGTATGATTATTTGGAAATCATTTTAGGATCTTACCCTATTTTGTCTTTAAACCTACTTCAATATTTTGTGACTCAACTATTCCCTTAACTAGTGATATGAATGATGTTTCTAATGTTTAGTTTCATATTGTTAATGGAAAGAGTGACATAAGTGGTGGATAACTTATTAATATGTTTCTCTCAACATTGTGTTTCTATTATTAACTTGTAAGTGTTCCACAATCCCAAAAGAAACACTAATACTAGGTATTAAGTTAAGAGAAACATAACATTGAGAGAAACACAATAGTAAGTTATCCACCACTTCTCTTAACTTAGTACACATGATTAGTGTTTCTCGTGGGATTGAAAAACACTTATTGTGTTCATGTTTGTTTATAACTATATCAAGTTAATAATATAAGGATTATGGAAACCTATTCAATGTATTCATGATTGCTTGAACCTAATGGTATGCTTATTTGAGAATGATTTTAGGACCTTACCTTGTTCTATTTTTAAACTTGCATCTATCTTTTATGACTCAAATCATGTTGAGGGTGGTTGTAATTATTTGCTTAAATGGTGATATGAATGATTGTTTCTAATGTTTGATTTCATGTTGCTAATGGTCCAATGGAAAGAGTAACATAAGTGGTGGATAACTTACTACTATGTTTCTCTTAACTCAGTACACAATATTAGTGTTTCTTGTGGGATTACAAAACACTTATTGCATTCCTTTTTATTCATAACTCTATCAATTTAATAATATAAGGATCATGGAATCCCATTGAATGTATGCATGGCTATTTGAACCTGATGTTATGATTATTTGGGAATGATTTTAGGATCTTAATCTGTTATATCTGTAAACCTACATCTATATTTTATAACTCAACTCATACCGAGGGTGGTAATAACTATTCCCTTAAATGGTGATATGAATGGATGTTTCTAATGTTTGATTTCCTATTTCTAATGGAAAGAGTGACATACTATAGTTTTATTTGGCATTGTAAAGTTTTCATTTTTAGCCTTATATGTAATTTGTTAATGCAATGTATGGTAAATATATACATTGTCAGTTTTTGATTTGCTTGTATTCTCTAAAGATAACCTTATGAAAGTTTTGAGGTTAGGGTGTGCTAACTTGTTTTCATTAACATCAGATGATTATATGAATCTTGAATATGCTTAGGTTTGCTAAATGTTTTATTTTTTTTACAAGATTATGGATAATATATATGTATTACGTATTGTTGTTTGCTATGATACAAGCAATGCATGTTTCAAATATGCATATAATATTTATGGTACGAGGAAATAAGTGATAACTTTTAATTCTTCTCCAATTATTATCTGCATAGGATTTGTCACAAGCAATATTTTCACAAATCTTAGTTAAGTCTATCAAAAATCAAACATATGAAAAATGCTTGAGCCTAGGAGCTTGTGAGCATACAAAAGATTAGCCAACAATGCATAAGATTTAAACCAAAATCATAAAAAACTTCATTGGGAACATATTTATATAGGGTTCAACTTGAATTTAGTGTTAAATGGTCTTCGTCAATGCCAATTCATGTTAAAACATCTCCATTGAAACTATGGACTAGTTGAATTTGATCAAGAAATTGAAAATATGATGCACAAGGGGACTCGAGAAATTGTCAACACTTTATTATATAACTTGAGCATGATAATTAAAATGTAATGAGATATATTTATAATGATATAGGATCAACGAGGACCCTTCATACTAAAATCAAGATGAACGGTTGCAAAAGAGTCTTCAATAGTGCACATGGATCACTGATGTGAGCCCTTCATCTTATTCAAGATGAAGGGTAGAGGATGATATTTAAAAATATCAAAGAAAGATTAATATGAGTCCTTCATCTTGTTTCTAAGATTAAAGGTGGAGGATTCTCCTCATAACATCTTTATGAGAATCATTGTGGGCCCTTCATCTTGTTTCCAAGATAAAGGGTTGAGAATCATTCCCAAGAAAGCACATGGATAATTGATGTAGGCCCTTTATCTTGTTTCCAAGATGAAGGGTTGATAATGTTCCCCTAAAATATCTCACAAGATTCATTTTGGGACCTTCATCTTGTCTTCAAGATGAAGGGTGGAGAATAATCTTGCATATTAGTTTATTTAGTAAATTTTTTGGCTCATAAAAGAATATTCCATAGGACATCAAGATTATTTCTTGAATGAAGATGCCTTTTAGATGTAAAAGGAGAAAGTAATAATTAAATAAAAATTATAATCCTATTTGCATAGAAATATAATTAGAAGACTGATTAAATAAATTAATCAGAGATCAATTTAATTAATACAATGTGGAGAATTTAATTAAAATAATGATTTAGAGAAGGGGAATTGATTGTATTAATTTATCAATGAAGGGGAATTAGTGAATTGATCAGACTAGAAGAATTGACCCCAAAAAATAACTAGAATGATAATTGAATAGATATAATATGGTGAATTATCCCACCTAGAGATGACCCAAGGTGAGTTCAAACTCGTATCTTAGGTGAATAGATTAATTTAGACCAGTTTGTGTGCAATAACAATAAGTCATTCCATTTTATAATTTTAACACGAAAGTGATAAAAATGGAGTGTAAAATTACTAATGGTAGTGAATTTAAAAATTCATAGTATGTATCTCTTCTTCATGGTCTTATGTCTCTTTATGATCAGAATGTAGAAAATGTGGTCGTTGAAATTAATTCTAAATTAATGTGTGACCAAATGTCTAGTAAGATTTGTGTAAGAGATGAGAAGTTGACCGTACTTCATAAACATGTAGAGTCACTTGTACAAAAGTTTGTTGATGTGAAGATAAAATATGTACAAGATGTTGGGGATGTGAAAACAATGACAAGATGGGGCAGAGCAAGTAGTGGCAGTGCTTCATCTAGTTATACTAACATGGTTTTTCCACTTATGCAATTATATGACATTGTTTATGAGCCTCTTTTTCCAATTTTTGAGTCAGATTTTAATACAAATGATGAACAATATACACCATCGTGGGCATTACAACCATGACATTTACCAATGATGCCAAATCAGATATTATGAGATGCCCAACATGAAACGCTATTGCAGATTTTAGGGGGACTCGAGAGGGAATACATGTTAGTTTATGGTAACTATTTTTATTTATTTACGGTATTGCCATTATATGTGTTATGTGTATAATATTGGGTATTTCTTGGAGAGTAGGAAGGAGAAAAAGAATGCATGTAGAAGCAATAAGTTGAGGGCTCTCTTTTGGTAGAGAATACTTATCATGTCAAGTTTTAATTAGTATTGTAAACGAATGAAAGTTTCATTATGCTCTTCAAAGCTTTTTTTCATGATACTTAAATGTTACAAGTGAATTAATATTTCTTATTACATGTAGCTAAGATATTAATGGTTACAAATCTCAATTGACAGAATGATTGCATCATCACCAAGTGTTTCCATTGGTAAGCAATTCCTTCATGTAAATTTAATAAGGATGGGCCTTGTATCAAGGATGTAATCACTTAGCACATAAATATTAAAAGTATCATTTTGCACATTTTATAGAATCCCTAATTCGGGTTTCACTCTATTATCACTTAACCCCTTAAGAGTGCTAACAAGCTATAATATGATTTAATGTTTTTTATAAATTTTATATTACCATCGACAATAAATTGAAAACATAAATAAAAGATAACTTAACTTTGTAAGTAATTCATCCATGTTAAATATTGCATGTGCTAGTAAATCATCCATACTCAATTTATCCAATTAAGCACACAAGGTATTAGGATTTTTTTCAAATTCACATTCTTGTGAGGCATGCATATTCATATTTTACAATAGGTAGAAACTAGAATAAATAGAAAGTTAACGCTACTGTGAAATTAACCATATACAACTTAAAAGACAAGAAATATAGTGAAACAAACCATAGTAAAGGAACACACTAATTATGATCATTTTTATCGGTGTTGGAGTTAAGAAACATGAATGCAGTGGGAGTTGTTGTAGGGAAAGTCATAAGATGGATTCTAAAGTTTTTCCACACTTTGATATCTTTCTCATAAAGTTTCTTTTGTATTACGTTCCTATAATGCTTTACTTCTAAATCAATAACCCTAGCACTTGCCATAACTTCATATACTCTCAGTGACGCAATTTGATCCTTGAGCCACATTTGAGCATGTTATTTTTCTTTCCTTACATATGCAATATAAAGATTTACCTCTTTGTTCTCATTTATCAGAGATGATATGGTTTTATTCACTGCTTCAATGATTTCCTTCAAGTTGTCCTCTCTTTTCTAACCTTTTCCCATTGCTCCCATACATCTAACTTGGTATCCATTGCTCCCATACATCTAACTTGGTATTCAAATACCTTAGTTCACATTCTCAAATGTTGGCATCCACCTTTGCATTCATTTGTTCAAGACTTTTAGATTGGTACATAAAATATATTAGGGGAATGGGATTGGACTTCTTAGAAGCTACACATAAGCAAAACCATGGAGATTTAGTAAGTATGCCACATTAACTTCAACCGAGCATTGATAGCCCTTTAAATCTTAAAAAGGTAGTTTTTTCACATCAATACATTAAATAATCCATAAACTATTATCAATCAATGACCTTCATTAATTATCCCCTTTTTATGCCCAATGTGACCTGACTCTAATATCTTCATGGATTTATCATTGACAAAGGAATCTCTATGGTCTATGTGTTGGGATATTGTGATCTTAAGATCATAGAGTTTATGGAGTGTCCTTAGAGTTACTTTGTTTACTATGCATTTCATGGACATGTAGAATGCATAAATTTTCTCTATATTTCCATTGAAATCTAATTGTTTATGAGCCATACACCTATTAATATATTGTGGTTTAGTGTGGCCCCTTACCTTTGATGTGTTGTGATACTTCATTACCTCTGCCTATACTAAAATTAATAGGAGACCACCAAGTGTGCTTTCTGTTTGGATCAGATTCATAGAGCTCTTAGGATGCTTGGCATTTCTACAAATGAAGGCCATTATGTGACCGGTTGAATTGCAACAAGTGATAACTTATGATTGCTTAGGAGTCATGGAATGTAAGAGACTTCATGGAGTTCTCTTCTTTGATTACATAGTTTGTGGGTGCCTAATCTTTTATGGTTTTGCATATAGCATTTGAAACCTACATATTTATATGCACATGAAATAAAATAATATAAGTCATTCAAAATAATTTTAATCAAATAATAAAATCAAAATGACAAATTAATAGCCTTATGAGAATCTGAGGATGACAAATGGCGTCTTGTGAACGGTATCTAAGTCTTAGAGTCACTAAGTCACAAAGTGATGAATTTGGACTGTCCAATTTCTGTGAAGCTACAAGTCTCTGGATTTTTAAATGAGGTATATAAATGATCACATCCATATTACTTATTCATAGCACTTAGACAAGCTACATCAAATAAAGTAGAGGCATAAAACGATAATTAAAACTTTTGAAAAAAATAATAAATCCAATAATTTCCCCAATGTAATTATGGA
Organism: Torreya grandis; assembly: GCA_037957365.1. NCBI lineage: Eukaryota > Viridiplantae > Streptophyta > Pinopsida > Cupressales > Taxaceae > Torreya > Torreya grandis. Next base: position 1,059,717 of record JARHVA010003410.1, on the reverse strand, counting down.
GTCACAGAATGATCAAAGTGTGAAAAGGTGTCTATGTGCATCCATGAGGTTTATGAATTTTATTTTAAGTTTATGGTTGGGTTTGCACAACATGAATTCTAAATTACTTAGGGTCGCAAGATAGAATAATATAAAGTGACCACTAAGTTTTACTTAAAAAGGTTTGTGTCAAAGGTACATAGGAGACTAAATATTATGATTGAAATTGAATATAACTAAGTGTCATATGTATAATAATAACATGATAATACCATTTGAAATGAAATTTCAAATAATTCACTGATTTTCAATGATGAATCTAAATAGAAAGGAGGTCATCATTTTTTGAAAATGATCATGGCATGTTCGTCACAACACTACCATTCTTAACTTAAAATATTAAAGAAAAAAGTATGCAAATTTAACTATTTGAAATGACCTTGAAATTAATTGTTGCATCACCCCATCCACTTCTAAATAACTAATTTTTAGTAAATATGATAGGAACTAGCTGCTACACGACCCTTATTTCTGATTTCTCTACCTTTATAAAGTTTTGGTTTTCATTTGTTTATTACCTTTAGTGTATGCAATCTTAAAATGATATATGAAAACCTCCCATAGGTCATATGGTAATGGAATACATGGAGTGCACACGATGCATGAGATTGCATTTGTGTTTTGAATATCTTGTGTCTTTTATAGATTATTGCATGAAAATTTATAAAAAATTACATTCTAAATATAATTTCTATCTTATGTTACCATTCATTACCTCACTTTCAATGCATGTACATACATTTCTCAAAACAAACATACTATCCTATAGGGACTTGTCATTCTATGCCCTTGTTTTAAATGTTGTCTCACTCTACTATTATTTAATTGTTGCCTTCAAATGGAAATAGGGAAGGTATTTTTTGAACTTGAATAGTCACAAAAATAATGTTTAATGGTCATGGTTGCTCATCAAATTCAAAGTTTGGTTTAAATAGTGAAAAAGAAGATGCTCACAATAGTGGTACCCCACATTTAGTGTCCTCTTATCTACTCAGTACTCTCATTCATTTGGAAGGTATTGTAGAATACAAAAATTATAGAATTTTTAAACATTCAACATAAAATTTAATATACAATCATATTGCAGATGTAAAATTTAGCTGAAGGAGATCTTAATTTAATTGTATACTTACTCATATTATTTTAATTAATTAATTAAAGGCTCTATATAACTCAAAGGACATATATATATATATATATATATATATATATATATATATATATCATTTGAGATGTTTTAAAATTTTAATTACACTTATATAAATCTTTTCATTCATATAATTGTTTATTTAATACAAACAATTCTTCTTAATAAATTAAATCATTCTATTTATATTTTTAATATTTATTTATGTTAATCCCTGAATAACCAACAAAATAATATTGATTTAATTCTCAATTCATCCATAACTTAATCTCAATAATTCTCTTTATTTGATATTAAAAAAATCTCAATAATTCTCTTTCATTAATGACTCGATATAACTTATACGTAGTCAAACTCACTCGTTGTAAAGAAACCACTCTCAACTTAATAAAAATCTATAATAAACAAGCACATATGGAAAAGAAATGTCTTAAATGCAAGACACCAAAAGAAATGTCTTCCATGTCAGAGATTTGTTTGGAAAACATAAAAGGAATGACGAAGAATAGAACCAGGGGTGTCATTTCTTGAAGGACAGACGCCTTTTTTTTGGTTTTTTATAGTTATAAATGGGAAAGGTTCATTGCATTAAGCAAGCCTGTCCTCCTACGTCTATCATGACAATTAATATTATATTTTATTAGTACTTGCTATCTTAGAATACTATAGGTTTTATAACTAGTAAGTGAATTTGATTTTTTGGTTTTTTTTGGTTGTCTAATTATTAATGTAGAGTTTTAGTTTTTTTGGTTTGATGTCGGGTTTCGATGAGTAGGGATGATGGTTTTTTTTGTTGTTTAATTTTTTACGTAGAGTTATGGTCTCTTTTGTTTGATGTTGGGTCTTGGTCAATATTGACTTCATCTCTTAGTTGTAATTCATTATATGTTTACACATAAAATGATTGTGCTTGGTTACTTTGTTGTTAGTTGCGTCTCCATCCTATGTTTGGTCTTTGTCCATGGATAAGCACGATTTTGACACCTAACACAATCATGTGATTTCTCTTTATCATTGGGATCTTGTTCTTGGCTCTTTGTCATTGACTCTCCAAGCAATTGGGATCTTGACACGTGAATTAATCTCACTATCTTGATAGGCGTTGGGCCTTGGAAACATTTTTCATTTATATGGAGCCCCAAATGAGCACGGTCGTGACACATGGAGTGATTGCATTTATCTCAGTAGTTGCTTAATTCATGACTTAGATTTTTATGTGCAAGCCTAGAATAGTGACTAGAAGGCACATGGTCGTGACAATGACGTGAGGGATAGGTGTGATCACCATGGCGACAACCTATAGACATGTGGTGTTGATGTGGCAAAATAGATGGAAGCGATGCGACAGACATGTGGTATTCTATCACCTGTCTGGGAGTTAGAAGTAGGCAGGACTTATTCTCTTTGATGTGCAGGGTGCAAAGAAGAGCGATTGAGACACGTGTAAGGATATCAGTCAATTAGAGGATCATAAGGTTTCCATGGCTTAGTTGTTTGTCATGTGGGGTGCGGATAAGCACAATTGAAACACATAAAGCAACCTTGCTTTTCTGGGCATCAAAAGGATCCAAGGTCTTAACTATTTTTCCTACAGGTTGTAGAGAAGCGGGATCAAGACACTTGGAACAATCATGTTCAACCAGATGATTGCGAAGCTTAGGAGTTGAAAACCTAAGGAACAAAAGTTGTGAAAGAATGCACTCAAAACATGACGATATAATTGAATCAACTGGAGACTCACAGACATGAAGACCTTGCAAAAGTTGAAGTCGAGCATATAGAAGAGCATGATGCAAACACATGTATACATTATGTGAGCCCACAAAGTCTCAGCCTACAAAATAAGCATAAATAACTTTGGGCAAACATAAAGCTATTTAATAGTCTTTGCAATGATGTCGATAGAAAAGTCTTTTGAGCTCAATAGTTGCAAATTCAAACTTAAAGTCTAGGTAATGTGTCCAAACAAACATCTATTAGTCCTAAGCTCACATGATACAAACGGCTCAATTAGTCCTCAATAATTGTAATGTTTTGAAAAAAACTCAATTCTATGGAAACCACACCATTGAAGTTACAAAATAGATTGTATGATTTTAAAGGCTTGTCTCAATCTCAGTGGTATTGCAACATTGATTCAAGTAGCACATCAAATGTGGATCTATAGTGGCAATAAAATCAACTCTCATGATGTGCTTATCCAACCTTAACAATATAAAATACTTAGTCAAAGATGTCACCACCCTAGAAGATACAATCCCCTTTGTAATGTATAAAGATCATGTAAATATAAGAGCTATCTTAAAATCTAATTTCGTATATAACCTAGACCCTCATGTCTACATTATACATATACATACACACACATACACAAATAAAATCCAATACTAAATAAAAAATTCATACACATTTTTAAAAAAATATATAAATTAAAAATAAAATTATTTAATATTAAAATTATATATATATATAATCTAATAATAAATATAAAATTCATAAACCTTTTGTTTAAGTTAAACATAAAATTATTTAAAATTTATTCAATATTAAAATTTAAAAATAAAAAAATATATATATCAAATTCAAAATAAATATTTATTTATATATTCTATTAATATGATTTTAATAATAATATTAAAAAAATTATATATTTTAATTATATAATAAATAAATAAATTTTATTTTATTTTATTATTTAAAATTTTAAAATTAATAAATATTACATTCAATTAAAAACATAATAATAAATATAAAACCTATAAACAAAATAATAATATTTAAAAAAAAAAAGTTAAATGTAAATAATAACCCCGTACAAAAAATTTAAGTGAAAGTTCCAATATATTAAAGAGCAATAACTCCGTAAAAGAAATTTAAGTGAAATGAATTATAGCAAATAGACTGTTACTTATATCGATTATCCAATAAAAATAAGTACAGGAAGAATAAATTGTATTAAATGTTAATTGAATCTTCCATTTATTATATTTACATTTATATATAGAATAAGGTGAAATAATAAAGAATAATATTAATCAACATTCATTTTAATGATTTGACTTCTCATTTTGATAGTTTATTTGTAATTTAAGTTATTTAAAATAAGTAATACATAAAATTAATTATATTGTGCATTTTCATATATTTTTAATTATGAAAAATATATATCTATCATATCAGATTAGTGGGTCAAATATAACAAGACATGGTGTGTTATGGTAATAAGAATTCAAAGTTTATGTACAAAATATTATTGTTTACACAACAAACTCTGAGGTTTTTATTATGTTATATGTTTTTAACCGCGAAATTTATTTTAAATGTGAAACAATTGTTTCTCTAACTACTATCATATTCTAATAGTTTTTACCATTCATTTCTTTCCTCTTCCTAAAATTATTTTCTGCGCTATATTCATTTTTTCATAAAAATATTAATATTATAAAAAAATATTAAAATTTCTATTTATTTATATAAGTTTTGGAATTTTTTATTCCATCCTCTTATTTTTTATTATTTTTTATCTTTCTATTCTATTTATATATTGCTTTTTACTACTAATTTTTATTTTTAATATTTATCAACAAAAATATATTGATTTAATTTTCAGCTCATCTATAACAAAATCTCAATTTATTTATTTATTTTAATAACTTAATCTCAATAATTCTCTTTCGTTAATTACTCAATATAAGTTATAAATATTCAAACTCGCTCATTGTAAAGAAACCACTCTCAATAAATATTTATAATTAAAAAAATACATATATAAAAGAAATATTTTAAATGCAAGACATTAAAAAATGTTTATAAACCAAAAAAAAAAAAAAAAGGTGCATATTGAACAAATGTCTTTCTTAAAGGAAAGGTTTTTTTACAGTTATAAATGGGAAAGGTTCATTGCATTAAGGAAACGTGTCGTGCTACGTCTATCATAACAATTAATATTATATTTTATTGGTACTTGTTATCCAGATTATTATAGGTTTTATTTGGAACAATTTATTTTAATTAATAAATTAGCACTTGTGTTAAAGGTGTAAGGAATATTGAAGAGGATGTAAGTTATTGTTTATTTGAATTTAATTTTTTAGTTTTTTTGTTATTTAATTTTTTATATAGAGTTTGGGTTTTTTTGGTTTGATGTTAGGTCTTAGTGAGTATTGAGTTCATCTCTCGATCACGATTTATTATATTTTGATGTCTGAAATGATTATGTTTGGTTGTTTTGTAGTTAGTTATTTTTATATCATGTATTTGTTTTTTGTTTACAAATAAGCACGATTTTGACACTTTGCATAATTATGTGATATCACTTTATCAATGGGCTCTTAATTTTGGCTTTTTGTTGTTGACTCTCTAAACAACTGGGTCTTGACACGTGCATTGATTTGGTTAGCTCAATCGACATTAGACCTTGGAAACATTTTGATTTCTGTGAAGGCTTTAGATGAGCACAATCGTGACACATGGAATGATCTCATTTATTTGAGTAGTCTCTTAATTAATGACCTATATTTTTTTGTGCATGCCCTTGAACAACAACTAGAAGACATGTGGCAGTGACAATGACATGAGGAATAGGTGTGGTTGTGATGGCGATAACTTATAGACATGTGGCATTGACATGGTGGTGATGTGCGGAATAGATAGCAACGATGTGGTAGACACGTGGTATGTTCTCACCTGTCTGAGATTCGAAAGTAGGTAGGACTTATTCTCTTTGATGTGCATGGCGTAGAGAAGCATGATTGAGACACATGCAAGGATACTGCTCCACCAGATGATCAGAAGGTTTCCATGGCTTAGTTATTTGTCCTATGGGGCGTAATAAGTGTGATTGAGACATATGGAGCATCCCTACTTATCCAAGCATTAGAAAAATCCAATATCTTAACTATTTGTTCTTCGAGCTGTGGAGTAACGGGACCAAGACACTTGGAACAATTTTGTTTAACTAGATGATTGTGAACCCTAGGATTTGAAACCCGATGAGCAAAAGCTATGGAAGAGTATGATCCAAACACGAAGATAAATCTCACTCAATTAGAGACTCACGAATGTGAAGACCTAGTGAAAGTTAAAGTCGAGCATGATGCAAACATGTGCATAGATCTGGTGAGCTTATAAAATGTCAACATAAAAGATAAGCATAAATAACTTTGGATAAACATAAAGCTAAATAGTCTTTACAATGAAGTTGATAGAAAAGTCTTTTTAACTCAAAGATCACAAATTCAAACTAAAATTCTAAGTAATATGTCCAAACAAACATTTATTAGTCCTAAGCTCACATGATACAAATCGCTTAATTAGTCCTTAATAACCTTAATGTTATGAAGAAGACTTATTTCTATGGAAACCAAACCATAGAAATAACAAGATAGATTATAGGACATTAAAGGTTTGTCTCAATCTCAATGGTATTGCAACATTGATTCAAGTTGCAATGTCAAACGTGGATCCATGCCACAATAAAATCAATTCTCATGATGTGTTTATCCAACCTTAATAATAGAAAATGCCTAGTCAAAGATGTCACCACACTAGAAGATGCAACCACCTTTATAATTTATAAAGGTCGTGTAAATCTAATCATTATCTTAAAACCTGATTTCGTGTACAACCTAAAGCCATATATATAAAAAAAAATTACATTGAATATTAACTATTATATAAATAATACATACGTTCAAATAAAATCTAATAAATTTTTTAAAATGCATAAATATTTTTGTAAAAATATTTATATGAAAATTTATAATTTAAATATACAAATTATTTAATATTAAAATTTAAAAATAATTTGCATATATATATATATATATATATATATATATATATATATATATATATATATATATAATTTTTTCCCTTGAATATTAACTATTATATATGTAAAACATACGTTCAAATAAAATCTAATAAAAACTTTAAAATTCATAAATATTTTAAACAAAAATATTTATATAAAAATCTATAATTTAAATATATAAATTATTTAATATTAATATCTAAAAATAATTTTTTTATATATACATCAAATATTTATTCAACATAACTTTTATAATAACATCAAGAACTCTTATATATTTTACTTATATAATAAATATAATTAATTAAATTTAGTTATTTTACATTTTAAAATCAATATACATTACATTCAAATAAAAATCTAATACTAAATATAAAACCCATAAACAAAAGTTTTAATTTTAAATATTTATATAAAAATCTATAATTTAAACTCAAATTTATTTCAATTCTATTTAATATTAAAATTTAAAAATAAAATAAAATATATACACATTAAATATTCATTGAACACGATTTTTATAATAACATCAAGAACTTCCATATATTTTAATTATATAATAAATAAAATTAATGTAATATAATTATTTTACATTTTATTATGTATTTATAATAATGTGAAGAATTCTCCTCTATTTTAATTATAAATATTCAATTAATTTAATTTAATTATTTATATTTTATTATATATAATAAGATTATAGTTATTAAATATTATGTATTGATAAAATTATTATTTTTTAAATTATGATATTTCCCAATCTTTCTATTTAAAAATATTTTAAACATTCAAAATTAAACATGTGAATTTTGAATATATATATATATATATATATATATATATATATATATATAACAAACTTTTTGACTTTAATGTATTGATTTATATTTTATTTATTACTATTGAGATTTGTAGTGTACATTACAATATTACTCCATGGTTCATACCTTTGGCATTAAGATTTAGGTTTGTTGATCAGTTTTAGCAGAAATAGATTAAATGTTTTATTTGTTTGTTCTTAAAATTTCAACAATTATAGGTATTTTTAATTTGTCGCATTTAAAGTTGAATATTTACAGTAGAGGATATACTGATTCAAAGATAAAAGAATTAGGGAAAAAGTACAAAGTTTATTTATGTTTGTGAGTTCTTTAGCAAATAGAGAAAATCATAATCCTTATTACTCATAATCTGGTAACAAATTAGCTATGGGAATGGCCATATTATTTGATGTAGTCAAATTAGCAGTGCCAAAAGTGTTACACATCCCTTATCTTATTTTAATCTTCATTGATATGAATGTATTCAATATTTTAGATATACACCATTAAAATATGAATGGCAAACAATTTTAGAGAGAATTTATTTTCTTTGTATTAAAGAATGCATCTCTGTTCAACATGTTTAAGGATTTTGTAGCCATAGTATTTGAAATTATATGATTTTAATTATTTTCTTCTTATTTTTTTGGCATTTATAATTGATTTAAACATACAAATTTACAAATTTTTAGTGTGAAAATATGGTGCAAACATATAAAGTTTTAAATATTTAGCTATGATTAGAACTCATTCTATCTGTCAGTATTTTCCTTTTTACAAAATGAATATTGGTCCCAAATTTTGCAGTTAATTATTGAGCAGGTATTGTATTTTGCTACAACATTCCAATAATTAGATTTGATTGCAAATTTAAGTGAAATTTCATTTAAAATTCTTTATTTTACTTATTGAAACATGTCATTTCCCTGTAAAATTAATTATATTGCATAAATCCTTGCACGAGCAATAAAATTCAAATAAAAATCCCATTACCCACATATAAATATTTAAAATCTCTTATTAAAAGATGCAAACCTTGTAAATATTAAAATTTAAATAGGGAATAAACCTTCGCTTCATTACCCCTTTTCTAAAAACTTCCAGATTTAGTATTTGTAGTACTACATGCATATAGAAACAAAACACAGGTAAAGGCATACCCACATTACAAGCAAATGTGAAACAATAAAGGTAACATGGCAGAGGGTTCATATGGAATGATAACCATCGGAGAAAGCACATAACTAGAAAAAACTAAAACAAAAAAGTTACCGAAGAATTGAGCTTAGATTTATATATTATATTATGTCGTCAAAAACAAAACAAAAAATATATAATTACAACCGTAATGTGATAAAGTTACAAATAAGAAAGATATGTGTTATATACATAACATTTTATATATAATTTTACATATTCTAGAATATTTTTAAAAGTAAAATATTATATAAAATAAATAATATAACAATATAAATTTTAGTTTTAGTATTTAATAAAATTAAAAAAAATAAATTTTAATTAAATTATTTTTTTATATAAAATTTTAAAATTTAAAATTAAATTAATATCATTTTTTTTATTGATGTTAATTTTATTAATTAATTTATTTACCTATTACAATATTGTTTTTACAGTTAACATCATAATTTATTTATTGTTTATTTGTTTATTTTTATATTTTATAATTTTTATTTATTATTTTTATGTTATGGTTTCTCTATTTTTATATTTGTAGTGTAGTATTTGCAAATTTGCAACTTCGAATTGATATTTAAACCATGAAGATACTCAATTCAAATGTGATGGCATATATATTTAATTACTAATTTTATTCCCTATCTTTTCTTACATTTTTTTATGTAATCACTATTTAAACCCTGAATTCCTCTTAAAACAACCTCCAACTTTATAAAAATGAAAAAAAAAAACTACAATAGTGAAAACATAGTAGAATGGTTACAACATGCCCTGAAACGGTTGTTCACATTGCAAACAATATTTCTATAATTTTAATTGAAAATAGAAGCTCCCCTATCACATTTTTGATAACATAATATATAAATAACAAAAAGCACTTTTAAAATACCAAAACTATTTAATGCAAGAAAAAATCATAGTTTTAACCATCATGTTTATAAGATATTCTTAAGTGAAACATCAATCTAATATAAGAAAAGAAATTACAAAAATTTAGAAAAGATAAAATAAAAATTAAATTAAATACTAATTTGTATTTTTTTTTAAATTTTAGATTTTTATTTAAAAAATATAATGAAGAAGAGTAATAAGGAATGACCAAGATTTTTTTGGGTTTTCGTATCAACACCTATTAAATAAAATAGTAATAAACAAATTAAACAAAAATTAGTTTTAATGAATAACATTACTTTTATTATTTATTATTCATTGTTGATCACTCTTGATTTAGAAAATATCATATTTTATGAGAGTAACAAATTAAAATTAAAATATCATTGTTAAAAATTTGTGTATAAATATGTTATTAGTTATTTTATATAATAAAAGTCATCTAATTTTTTATATATATTTCATTTACATTTTTTTGTTCATTAACTTTTTAAAATTATATAAATTAGACTGATTATTATCACTCGTTTTGCATGTATTTATGTAAATGTATATATATAAAGAAATAAAAAATATAATTTAAATGATTTTTAAAGTGATCCTTGTTCATTATTTTATATGTAAATATACACACAAATGTGATAATTGTTAATTATTTAATGATAGTTGATAGTTATTTTCTAAATTTAGACCACTTATTTGAGAACATAGAAGAAGACAAATTTCTTTCACATAAAAATACTCTCTTAATGTGAAATAAATATACTTACTTTGCACTAATTATAGAAGTAATAACATTTATCAAAAATATAACTTTTAATGAACCTCATCAACTAGAGGAAGACAGAATTTCTAAAAGAAACAAGAGGATTTTTTTTTTTAAGGAATATATAGTTGTTTCACTTTATAGTCTAAAGATGCACCTAACACTTTGCTTTATCCACTTCTATGATAAAACCATCCATCTAAAATAAATAATTAGTTGCATGACAACTTCCAACCATCTAACTATAATTTATAATGGCTTTCTCCAAATATTGGATAAGAGATGCTCAAAACTCAATTATAAACAATGTTTAAGAGTTTGAACTGTTTAGGTATTTTTAAAAATTGGGCATAAAAACTAACAATGATAATGAAATAGAGAACCAAAAACATAAATTTACAAAAACTATAAAAAACAGTTTCCAATATAAATTTAGTAAAATGACCTAACACTAAACAGAGAAATTGCAACAACTAATTAAAAATAAAAAAAATAAAAAAAATAATAACATTCAAAATAAGGCAATCCATAAATGTTCCACACAGGGCCATTTCACCATTCCGCTTCAAAAATATATATTTATTAAAAAAAAAGAAAAAGGTAAAATTACCACATTTCAAATAGGATCACAAAAATCATGAGTGTTCTGAGCAATGCCAATTCACCACTCCATTTCAATTGTTAAATCATGTATATATCAAATCAATAACAAAATTAATTTTTGACATTCCAATTTTTATTTTAAGCATGGGATAGGAACCTACAAAAGCCATTCAATGCTTTGAAATTTGCTAAAACCTAAAATAATTACTTATCCAAAAAGACAATAGGTCCAATAAAACTATATTTAAATGTTCAAATAGTGGCTGAAAGCATAAGCCTATAAAATCAACAAGACTAATCCTTGCAAGTTCATAATTATTCTAATATACAGTCATATTTCAGCTATGTAATTGTTATACTAGAGCTTTCTTATATTTCTATGATATTATCTCCATAAAAATGATGCAACACTCAATCTACATATTACAATTTGAACCATCATTCCAGTTGTGTGGTCATTTTGCACAATATATTTCTAAATTATTGTGAAACTAAATACTAAAAATAGACCATTTCCAAATTTATTAGTAGTTCACACGTATAATAATATGCAATAACATTTCAATTACTTCCATAATTGAATTACAAATGTTTTTCTTCATGAAACTACACATTGAAATTACGTTTTAGTTATTACCATATATTGACATAAAAAAGGGCCATTCAATGCAAGTTGTATATGCCATGCTAATTTACAATAATTTTTTTAGAAAATAATACTATATTGTTACCAACTTTGACTATCACAACTCTATAGAAACTATCTAAAAATATTACAGACTCACAATGCTACTTGCTCATTGCTTGAATGTTGGATCGTTAATCTCAACAAGCTATATTCATAATGCTAGTAATGTTATATTATTAAATACATTGATCAACCTAGTGGACAATTCCATTCAATGGACATTAATTTTGCACGCTAAAAGTGACACATTTTATCAAGTAACACCAAAAGTTTTAAAAAATTTAAGGGGGTGATAGGTCTTTCCAGCAAGTGACTATTTTTTATTGTTAAAAATTGAATATTTTAATCTCAACTTTATTGTACTTGTTCACTTATAATAATTTCAATATATTTAGTTTATTGATATCATTCCACAACTGACTTATGATGTTACTTTGTCTATTAAAAAAAAAAACTTGAAAAGCTTCAAATATAATGGGAATGGCATATTTTTGATTTAACAACAAATCTTAGTGTGTCGATGACAATAGAAATACATTTGGCATAAAGATAATAAGAATTTTTGAAACAAATATACATGAGTGAAGATAAACTTATTCTTAGACATTAGGTAACTAAAAGAAGCTTACTAGCAAATATTGTCATTTGCAGTAGCAAGAAGAATTTGTACTCTACCTTTTGATACGTGACCATACACTATAAAAATTTCAAGGTGAATATGCTTAATAGGTCTAGAGAATTTTGGTTGCACAGTTGGTCATGGATATAACTTGGACATCATTATATAGGTAAAATTGTCCTCTTCACTTCTATGGTTCAAAAATAATACAATGAACATATTTAACATAAGGAAGAATATGATATATCATCATGGTAGATAAAAAAAATTGTGATTATATTGTGCAATAACACCCTATATTAGAATAAAAAATGTTCAAGTGTGCAATAACCTTGTGACACCCCACACATTTCAATTTTTAAAGGTTCACAGAAATTGGGACTTGTCAATAGCAAAAAACTGGTTACTTCTAGATTATAAAATCATTAAGTTAGAACCATAGAGAAATTATTACAATAATAGTTTTCATCCCAATTTAATATATTTTTATATAATAGTTTTCATCCCATGTCCTCAAGATTTATTTTAAAATTCTTAAAAACTACGAGGCATTTAAAAGTTGAAAAAAAACATCTTTCTTACCTCCCATGAAAACAATCTTACACCCCAAGTAATAAACATTGACCTACCTTGAAAATCATATTGGTATAGAAAGACCAAGCTCTAATGGCACATAGTCAAAAATAGATTAACCAATATATGCATGAAATGTCATATATATATATATATATATATATATATATATATATATATATATATATATATATATATATATATATATATATATATATATATCAAAACACTGGGTAAGATTCAAATCAACACTCACTTCACCTAACATTTTTCCATAGTGTTACCTTGGTGATTCCATGGCTGCTATTAATAATATGTTCATACACCCCAAAAAACCCTCTAAAATATACACTGATTAAACACACTCACAAAACTACTTGCTCGTTGTTTGAATAATGGATTACCAATCTCCACGAGCTATATTTATAGTACCAATAATGTTACATTATTAAATACATTGATCAACCCAATAGACAATTCTATTTAATAGAGATTAATTTGACATGCTAAAAATGACTCATTTTATGAAGTGACACATATAAGTTTTAAAAATTATAAAGTGGTGATAAGTCTTTCTAGCTGGAGACTACTTTTTATTAGTAAAAACCAAATATTTTAATTACAACTTTATCGTATTGTTTGCTTATAACGCTTGCAATATTTTTATGGATGACATCTTAGTTATTTTAATCTCATAGTTCCACATCCAATTAGCTGACACACTACATATCCTAATTGAGGTTCAAATTTAATACTATTAAGTCCTTTCCAACTTTGTTTTTGTTGCTTTAAAAGCTTCGAATATGACCGGAATGACATTTTTTTGATGCAACGACCAATATATTGTGTGGGAATGACAATAGAAATGCCTTCAATGTAATTAATGAAACATAATAATATTTATTTAATATTGAAAATTTTAATGTTTATATTTAATTTTGATAATTTTTAGACTTCAAAAAAAGTTTAAAAAATAATTTATTCATTTATTATCTTATTGGTTGGAGAATACTAATATGACAATTTTGAAGTGTTATTATAAAAATATATTTTAATATTGGAAATGACCTTGGGAGCAAGGAATTAAATATGGGTTTGACATAACAAAACAATTTAAATTTTAAAAGGGGTCTATACAATTTTTAATATTAGAATTGATATTGAAAATGAATAATTAAAAATAAATTTGGCACAATGTAATAATTAAATTTTAACTCATTAAAAGTATTTATTATGTATAGTGTATGTGGCTTTATTGTATGTATTTACAAATGTCATCACCTAACTAATTTAATATTTTACCACTTTGAATTCAAATGCATTCACATCTACTACATATTTTAATATTTTACCACTATATATTCATGGCAAGTGGCTAATCCACCATTGCTTTGCAAGTGTGATCCCTAACTAAATCAGATCCATATTATAACACATCTACAGATCTTAAAAAATATTACATTGTGAGTTTAAAGGTCATCATTATGTTCGAGCATTTAAATTCCAGTGTCACATTTGAGGCAAAAATGGATGGTGGGTCCACCCTATCCACTTGGCCACCAAGTCACCAAAAGTGATTGTAGACACCTAAAATTAAAGACTTTGTGTCAATTTTAAATATCTGCTACATCGTCTTAAATCATCTAATCAATTCTTACCTTTGTACTAGTATTCCTAGTCTCTTATTATTCCCCCTTGATCAATGAATCTTTTATTTTATTATCACATCCAATTGCACAAGGTTTGCCTCACATCATATTAGTTTATTAATCCAAATTAATTAACTAATATTTTCTTATTGAAAAACTCCATGGCTTTTTATTATTTATATTTTTTAAAAATCATTAAAAGGCCAAATATCCTCACATCACTCTCAAATTCCTATGCAATCCCACCTTAACCATTAAAAAATAAATTTAAATACATTTCTCCACATTCGCATGCAATCAACCCCTCTTCCAAAGCAAATCACCTCCATACCTCATCAATCAATATCCTTAACACATCACAACCTCTCTCCATACGTACTCAACCACCCTCATTTAATGGGGAGGAGGATTCATTCTCCACCATTGATCTGTGATCAAGATCAATGGCTCACAATCATAATGAAATCCTAAATGTTGGTCCTCAATTGTACACCTCTTATATTCAGCCTTGAAAACTTGATAATATGGAAAATGTAGATGATAAACATAGATTATGTCATTATAGTCGAGGAAGGGTTTATCATCTAGATGGACTAAACATAGATAATGAATAGAAGACATTGACAAAGGGTATGGTTAATTTCCTGCTACTTGTGGCTCTGCCTAAACCAAGGTGAGAGTACCTGAGGGGTAGCTTAGTCACCAGGAGGGATACTATAGTTAAATCTCCAAGGAATTATTGATACACAAATAAATCTAATCAAAACATAACTAAACTTGCATAGTCCACTCGAGAAGAGTTGTCACATAGACTAGGAAAATTCTCTTAAATCAAACACAAGATACTAAAGACAAATGGGAGGGTGATTGCAACCTTCATTTATAAAGAAACTTTTGATAGTAAAATGTTAAATGGAAGATTACAATGTTGAACTTTCAAAAGCAATTTGCTTTAATTTTTTTAGGAATATTGGAGTTTTATTCTTAATTTAGTTAAGGGTCCGAGTTAATTAAATTAGTAAATAATATTGGGATACTTAAACTATTAATTTATATAATTTAATTGTAATTTAAACCTTTATAAAAATAGTAATAAGTGAGGAGAAATGTAACTTAACTTAAACTAGACTAAGACGACTGAGACAGGGTCTAGAATCTACTGTGCAGGACTGTGACAATGTCATGAATCAAGATCTGACTTTCATTTCATGAAAGGATAGGAGCACCAAAATAAGATACCCTAGGGTTCGGTGCTATAGTCCATTTTTGGTACTATTGTCTTGGAGGCTTGAGCTTTTTGAGTTTTATCTATTGTCTCTGTTTGAGCCTACCTATGAAATTTTAGATGTTGGATGTCTTCAAACCCTAGACTCCATTATACTTTGACAAACTTTAAGAAATAGGGGGAGGTTAATGTGTCTAAAATGCACTGAACATGTATCCACACCCCTTGTGTGGGTATGCTACATACATACCAATACTCTGAAGAGGGATCAAGCCATATGTAGTCCTCCCACTTGATGCTCATTGTGCAATAGTGTATATGAAGATGCAAAATGCTAAATTGGGTGTGTTTGAGGTGGCTAAGGGTTGGTGTAAGGGTTTGAATAAACTTGTGACTATATTGGATGGTTGTATGTAGAGAATAGGGAAATATGCCCAAATAGTCTTGCTTGTACTCTTGCTTGCTTTGTGATATTTGAAAACCCCTTATAAATGAACTTTGAATGGGATTTTATAGATATTTATTAGTCATGGGTTGAATGTATTTACGTTAGGTTGATAATAAGAAGGATAGGAATCAGAAGGAAGTGATTGTTGGAGCTAAAAATGCAATTAGATAGGAGCATCAAAAATGGGTACCCTAGGGTTCGATGATGTAGTCCAAGTTAGGCACTATTATCCTATAGGTACGAGACCTAGGAGGATGGAATCATCATGAGAAATATAGCCTAGTTAAGTTGGAATTAGATTTTGGAAGCTTATAGATGACTAGTAATAAGTGAAAAGGTGTTTAGAAGGGTCATGAGAGCAAGCAAGAGGCACCTATGGGTTGGGTGTCACAAACCACACTCAAGATACTAATTTTCATATTTTATATGACTACATTTAGCCCCCTTTATTCTAGTGATGTATCAAATTGAAATACTAGGATAAAGAAAAAATAGAAAGTGTACCTAAACTTACCTGTAAGGGTGAAGCTCATGAAGCTGTGTGATGCTGGGTGTGCATAGAAAGAGAACGTTGTGAAGTGTAAATCTATAAGAGAAAATAAAGAGTAGATCAATTCTTATTAGATATGCTATATCTAAAATAATAACGTACAAATATGGGTAAGAGAGAGAGAGGAATAAAAAGGAATGTATACACCTCATTAGGTACACAAACTAATACAAAACCTTTTGTGATGCTGAGTGATGCCAAATGATGTTGGATATGTACTAGGTATGTGCTAAATCAAGAGTATTATCATGAACAAAGCTGAGTGCTCAATTCCCTGAGAGTAGCTCAAGAATACAAAGGCTATCCCTTTGGCTCCATCATCACCCACTAAGTGAAGCTATGTGATCATGTGTGCGCTAATCGATGTTTAGACTGTGTGTCCAATCCCTCTAAGTAGGTGGCTCAATAATACAAAGGCTAGCTAGTCCTTTGGCTCCATCTTTATCCCATGAAGTAAAGCTATGAACTTATACCAATATGAATGAGTGTCATATGAAATGGCTCTGAAAGCCCATGAATGCTCTATAATCTGACAATGTGGCATGGATAGTTAAATGTGTGTTGAAAACTAGGCCACTCTTAGCCACTCAAAAAAGTTGGAGATTAGGCGTGTATGAAAGCCACTCCAAAACTAGGCAATAGGCTTATGTGAAAGCCACTCAAAAATGATGCCAACCACCTACAGATGGAATAAGGCACATAACTAATAAAAATACCTAATTAATATACTAAACTTAGAAAGAAAAGAAGTCAAATATGCCATGCACATTTCCCCCAATCACTAGTGTCTAAAATATGGATTTTGATCTAGAAGTTACACCAACTGCCTAAATCTAAAACTAGAAGTGTGAGCCATCATGCCGCACATGATGCTCCAATATCTAGATTCTTTTTTAAAAATGTACTAAAACAACTGATTTTAAACTAATTTTTTCCTGACAAAACAGTAACTATACTTTTTTGTTTTTTTCTAGAAAATCTAGTTTTTTTGTTATTTGGATAGGATCACCGAAATTAGATACCTTACTATCCAATATTGTAGTCCAATCTTGGCACTGTTATCCTAAGCTAATTCTGATGATTGTTCTATGATTATCACTATCTGCCTGGTCTGTTCTACTTGGTTTTAAGTTTGAATACTATTTTGGGTGTTTTGAATGCTAATTTTTTGACTGATAGGAGCTCTGATATATGTGACAAAACCCCTATTTATTGCCCCCTCTTCTAAGGGTAAGAATTAAGACCCTGTAATGACTGCCCTCAAAAGAAATATCCCTGCAAGTGTGTTATGCTACAAAATACATGATATAACAATGATAATTGACAAAATATCTCAAGATATAACATGGTTTATATGAGAGATTGTTAGATCAATAGGGGTATGCCTAGATATATATAACAATATAATAGCATGTGCAATATACTGAATTGAAACTAAAAGTGTTAGTTGTTAGTTGCCAAGGAGGGATGGAGCATGATATCCATCATGGCATCTAATAAAGTAAGATAACGCATGATGTGGATCATGGCATTGCAAATAATTGAAAATTAATCAAGCAACAAACACACAAGACAAGAAGCATACAAGACTGGCCAAGGGGCCAAGTAAACAAGGGACATAGGTACATGTCACTCAAACTAGAAAACAATCATACCAGACATGTTCAAATGCCACATACATATAAAATTGAAACAATCAAGGTTGGCATGAAAACCATAATCACATAGAAGAGTATAGGCAAAGGACATTGAAAAATGTCTTAAGGCACATAGAAGACATAGAATAGGAACTAAGAAATGCAATCACATCTAACTACACGAAGCAAGAAAGGAAAGCATGTAAATGCTATAAATACAATCACATCTAACTAATCAAAACAAGAAGTGAAAGTATGCAAGACATAGAGTACAAGACTAGGTATATGCTAAAAAATACATAAGTGTTATATACTAATGAAATGTCAATAGAGTAATCTATGTAAGCTAGTAAATAATGTACATCAACATGATAACTAGATTGTGTGGTGTAGGAATGACATAACCTGGATGGTGTAGTCATATAAAAGATGCTTCCAATGGGTAGATATATCGATGTATGTATCAAATGTAGAAGTAGGATGCCCATTCAATGGGTAGAGTGAAGCAATCAAGGATCTGGATGTCACTGAACATACTCAAAGAAGATCAAGTAAAGCATGGTAATGTAGATAAATCGATAAATAATAACATAAAATAATCAATGTAAGTCTAGCATGGTAGTAGAAATGTAAAGCATGGAGATGTATATAATTGAAATGTTTTTATGTTTTTGTATTATTTGAATGTTTTTGTATTTTTAAATGTTATATTATTTTTGGTATTTGATATATTTAAATGTTTTTGTATTTTGATATAATCTATGTACAATCAATCACGAAGAAAATATGTAGATGAAATACTAATAAATTATGTACAAGTAAGCAAAAATAAACTATGTACAAGTAATTGAAAGGAAGCTATATACAAGTAATATTGGGAAGAAACAATACTAACTGATTAGTCTCTTGGGAGACTCCCTATCATGGTGTCCTGTATCAAGGAGAGGGATCGTGCATGATCATGAAACATAATAGAAGGGTTGAGATTGTGGCTCTAAAAGTTGTGTATGTTGTAAATGCTCTAAAATCTCTGTAGTGGAAATCAACTGTGGTGTCCTCCTTTAACTCTGAGAAGTGGATGTAACTATGGGGTTCTTGGGGACCCATCTGGTGGTAGGAGAAGCTCTCTGAACATGTGCTCTATGTGTAGAGGCATGAGATCTCAATGATACTACCCTGGGTGTGAATGTTATAGCTAGAAGCTATTTATAATTTTAAAATTGTGGTTACTCTAAAAGAGACCTATCTAGAAGTGATAAACTCTGTGTGTTGGTGATGGAGGCCTTGACTATGTCTGAATCTGAACTAGAGGAATAACTAAAACTAGTGGAGAAACTAAAACTGGTGATGGAACTAAAACTAGTGACTGTGAAATAGAAGATGGCTCCGAAGTGGGGAGTGGTAACTCATATAGAACTCCACCAATTGTAACAACTTGATTAGCATGAATGAATTTCATGCATCTGTGAACTATATAAGGTATTGCTTGAAGTTTATTAATCTATGGTCAACCAAGTAACATATCTAAAACTCTTACATTGAGAACAATAGTAAATAGTGTGGCCATATGTGGTAGACCACCCTAAAAAGAAAGTACAATCTCACCTAATGAACTCTGTATGTGACCATTGAATTTGATGATAAATATGTCTGTTGGCGTAATATCCTACTTTTAATATCCCAAATGCTACAATAATGTCATAGTGTACGTATTTACACTAGATCAATTATGTATGAGAACACTATGAATAGGATGATTCTGTATGTAAGATATGATAAAGAGTGCATGATAATCTGAATCATCCTCAACTATCTCCTGCTCTGAGAAGGAGATGGAAGGTCTAGCTGAACTCTGGAATCATATACACCAATTATGTTGCTCAAAGGGTGTAGCTCAACTGAAGGTGCCTAATATGTAACTGGTGGAAGATGTGTATGATATGCATGGTGAACACCTGATGTATCCCCTATCTCTTATTTAGACTGTTGTGGGAAAGGATCTAAAAATATTTTCAAAGCTTTATCCTATGTTTTCTTTGCCTGAGAAGGCTCAATTGGAGTGCAAATATCAATAATGTTACCATCTATCAAGTCTTGTATCTTGTGTTTCAAACTAATGCATTTGTTTATTATGTGGCCTGGTGCCCTTTGAAAATTGTAAAATGCATTCAGATTATATCCCCATGAAAGAGGCTTTATTGGATAACCTTCCTGAATAGGAGGGAGATATATGATATTACATTCCAAAATCTGTTGTAAAAATATAGCCGGAGATACTGATAGATTGGAAAAAGTTTATCGAGGAGGTGTTGATAAAACCACTCGTTGAGGAGGCTTTGAAACTGTATTGACTATACGTTGATTATGAATCTGACTATCATTGACCTTTACTTTGTATGGGACTTTATTGTTACTCTTGTTTATTGTTTATGATATGCTTGTGTACTTGAGTTTGCCCATTAAAATTAATTTGACTTCTCTTTCCTTTAGTGTATGACATAACTCAGTGAAGGAAGAGAATCTTTTGAACATTATTGATTCATGCAAAGCTAGTAGAAGACTATGTTTGAAGAGATCTTGTAACTCTTGATTGGCTATGGGGATAGTCTTATATCAAGAACATAATCTGTGAGATACTAATTTGACCTTTGTTTCCATTATGCAACTTGGGCATAATAAACCTTATCACCAATGTTAATGCTAAAACGAGCTAGGAACATGTTGGCTAAAGGATTGAATGCATTGATTGACTGATTCAATAGTCTATAGAATCATTGTAAAGTATAATCCTTTAGACTCTGTGGAAATAACTTAAAATATAGCTAGTCATTTGGCACATAGTCCAAGCATGCTACATGAAAAGATCTCAAATGTGTCTCTCGATCACCCTTGCCATCATATAGAGTGAGCTTGGGTTGAACAAAACCTTGTGGCAAAGGTATTGAAGCAATATGATGTGCCAATGGTGTATGAAGTAGAGTAAAAGAATCTAAAGCCTACGTTGGTCTAGAAACACCTTGCTCAAGATGTAGCACCTTAGATTGAAGAGATTTTATCTCTTGCGCAAGGGCTGCCACATCAGGAGATAAAGATGTACTAGTTGTAGCTGGTGATGGCATAGAGGCAGGTTGGGCTGCTATAGGGGGTTGTTGAGACATAATTGTCCCCATAGTGTCTTTTGTAATTGGTTGCTCTATGGTTTGAGAAGATTGACCATTGTTCATTTTTTGTTGTTCTTCTTGTAGTATTTTAAGCATGTCATCTTGCATGTTCAGGTGTTTAGTTAAGAGTTCTTGAAGTTCCCTTATATTAGTTTCATCAAAACTGGTGTATTGGACCATTGTTAAAGTCAAAAAATAAATTGAAGATTTATTAAATTTTTTGTAATAATTTTTAATAAGCAAAGTGATATGGAAGAAAAGTAATGAATATAAGAAATGTAAAGTCCTAAAAACAACAAACTGTAAAATGCATAAAAAAGATATGAAGCTCACAAACATGTAAGATGATACCTCAAGAAGTAAAGGGACCTAGTATATGCAATTAGGGTTTAAAAAATGACACACACACACACACACACACACACACACACACACACACACACACACACACACACATACATATATGTATATGTATATGTATGTATGCATGTATGTATATGTATATGTATATATGTATGTATATACATACACACACACACACACACACACACACACACACACATTACTATGAAATTTTAAAATTTGATGTTAATTTTTTATTTAAATATACAGGCAAAAAATCAAAAAATTATTGGAAAATTATTGATTTAAAGGGACCTAGTATATGCAACTTGGGTTTTGAAGGAAATGATTTTTTTTTAAATTACTCTGAAATTTTAAAAATTAATGCTAATTTCTAATTTAAATATGCATGTAAAAAATCAAAAAAATATTGAAAAAATTAGTGAGGAATTCACCCTAGGATTTTTATGCACAAATGAAGTAAGTTGGGCTCACCAAATGATTTAGCTATTTTAAGAATATTAGAGTCTTATTCTTAATTTAGTTAAGGGTCTGAATTAATTAAATTAGTAAATAATATTGGGATAATTAAGTTACTGATTTGTATAAAAAAATTGTAATTTAAACATTTCTAAAAATGGAAATAAGTGAGAAGAAATTTAATTTAGCTTAAACTAACTAAGATGGCTGAGATAGGTTCTAGAATTTGCTGTGCAGGACTGTGACAGTGTCATGAATTAGGATTTGAATTCATTTCATGAAAAGATAGGAGCACCAAAATAGGACACCCTAGGGTCCCGTGTTATAGTCCTCTTCTACCATTGTTATCTTGGAGGCCTAAGCTTTCTGGGTTTTGTCTGTTGTTTTTGTGTGAGCCTACCTATGAAATTTTGGATGCTAGATGTCTGTAAAAATATCTATAGAGTTGATTTAGTCTTCAAACCCTAGACTCCATTATGCTTTGACAAACTTTGAGAAAGAGGGGAGTTAGTGTGTGTAAGATGCATTGAATGTATATCCACACCCCTTGTATGGGCACACTGCCTACATACTAATACTCCAAAGAGGGATCAAGCCATATGTAGTTCACCCACTTGATGTTCTTTATGCAATAATGTATATGAAAATGTAAAATGTTAAACTGGGTGTACTTGAAATGGCTAGAGGTTGGTGTAAGGGTTTGAATAAGCTTATGACTATATTGGATGGTTGTATGCAGAGAATATGAAAATATGCCTGAGTAGTCTTACTTCTATTCTTGCATGCTTTTGATATTTGACAACCCCTTCTAAATGAACTTTGAATGGGCTTTTATAGAGATATGTTGTTCATGGGTCGAATGTATTCACGTTAAGTTGATAAGAAGGATAGGAACCAGAAGGAAGTGACTATTGGAGCTAAAAATGCAATTGGACAGGAGTGCCAAAAATGAACACCCTAGGGTCCAATGTTATAGTCCAAGTTGGTAAATATTGTCCTATAGGTATGGGACTTAGAGGGATGGAATCATCACCAAAAATACAACCTAGCTGAGCTGGAATCAGGTTTTACAAGCCTACAGATGACTGGGAATAAAGGAGAAGGTGTCTAGAAGGGTTATGAGAGCAAACAAGAGGGACCTATAGGTTGGGTGTTAGAGACCACACTCAAGTTACCAATTTTCATATTTTATATGACTACATAATTACAAGCACATTTCAGATTTGCAATATTCATGCATCTGCAGGCAAATAACACTCAAGATACTCAATAACATGTATTATTTGTAGGGGTAGGATAAGTAGGACGAGTTATGTAGATATAAAAGTGGATTGTGGTGGATGCTTTCAACACATGGAACTCCTTATAAAAACCATGTTATTATTCATTACAATATGCAAAAGATTAAGTAAACAAGCTAAACAAAACCATTAGGAATAGTTTGCATTCATTGATGTCAATCCAATGTAAACATTCCAATGACCCATAAATATTCAAAGCCTACACTGCAAGTGAAAAATCACGCACCTTCCCCTATCAACCCCATAAGTTTGGAATGTCCTTAAAAGACTATTAACACAACATTCCCAAATTACAATGCAGAGAGGAATTTACAATCTAGATTCATGCCCAAAATGACTACATAAAACTAAATACCCAATCAATAATATATGAAGAATGTACTGTTGTACTTCCTTGACAAGATACAACATAAATCATAGATGTTTTCATTAACTTGAAATTAAATCTAAGTACATAATGTTCAGAATGCATAATAATGGTGAAAAGCATGGTGTATTTGCTCTTGAAATAGGAGAGACATACATAAGATACTCTCAAACCTTGATAATGATTGTACAAATGCAATCACCTTAGCAAGAGAGACGAAACACATAACATCTTTTTAAAATTTGGACAACTTAAAACACTAGAAATAAAATCAACAACCTAGCAACAACCTTGTAAAGAGGACAAACCCTCTTTACTTATACAAATCTCTCATCCAAAATATTCTAAGAATATGCTCCAGCTGGAAGATGCCTTTGATCGCATCTGGAAGCTCATGCTTTGCAAAGAAATCATTTTGGTAGGTAGTTGTCCATGTCATGATGAATATTTCAAATGAACTTTGATCTGCTACCTAAAAATCTTGATGCAGTTGGGCTTGAGGGAGAATATTCATTCTGAGAGCAAAAATGATTTTGCCTTCATGTATAACTACTTTGTTTTACCCTCAAACTAGTCATTTGCCCAACTGGAAGTTTGTGGATGATGGATGCCCTCCTTGTACAAGCCAAAGAATGCCCCTATTTTTGTAATGATGGCATCATAATGCTCTAGCTGTGATGGAGGCAATGTGGGATCCATGGTCATTTGGAAAATATGCTTCCAATGGCCCACTTTGGTCTCAAAACCCCTATAGCAATTTTATTCATCTGTAGAGCTCTTTGACATTAGCCAAATATTGGAAATGGCACTTAGCTTAGTTTTTACCTTGTTGCCATTTGAGGTCAACACCAAAGTTTAACAATGACACATGCACACATTTTCCCTCCCATGGGATTTTAAAACCTATTTGCAATTTTGCACTTTTTGGCATTAGTGGAATTTCAGACCCTAGGTACAACTTTGCACTTTTTGGTCCTAGAGGGATTTTGGGCTTCAACTGCAACTTTACATGCTAACGAGATTCCATAAGTCTGTGGCACATTTGCAAATTGTAACTTCAAAGTTGCATTTTGACTTTGTATTTTTGCCTAAAAGTTGTACTTTGTCTTTAACTTAGTATGTATGTGCTAGGTCTAGGAACTTGGGATGCACTTTGCACTTTACAATTGTAAATGAATGTTGCATCTCCACTAAAAACTTTTGTTGTGGAAATTTTGACTTTCCTTCTTGCATTTACTGGCGGGTTTTGGGGTTTGGAATGCATATTTCAATTTGAATTTTTTTTTAAAGTTACAAATGCATGTTGTATTCCCATTGGAAATGTCCACTGCACCTCTTGAATCTCATAGTACCACATGCGTTTTCTCTCTCTTGCCAACTCATCCCAATAGTGAGCCATCTGTGCCTTTGCTTGTGCCTATTGTTGGACAAGTTTCCTTTATTCTTCATACAATGCTTGTTTCCCTCATTGCATATTACCATCAAAATAGCAGGTTGATCAACGCTTTTCATGGCACTTGCTAATAATTTTTTGCACACTATATGTTGCTTTAGAGCTGCAAGGCTCTTTGTATGCATTGGATATAGTGGCTATACGCCATTAGATGGAGGAATTCCCATCAATCTTCACATAAATACCATGATGCTCGATAGAAGTCATAGTGATAGGTTGATGCATTTCTCAAATTGAAATCTTTCTATTGAGTCATTTCAGTTTCCATACTGTGATCAAAGAAGTAAAGCTCCGCTATCATAATGGCAGGGATAAATGCAGCGAGAATATATTGGGGTGGGACCTTTTTTATCTTGTGTGAATCTCCTGGAGAATGAATGAAGTCCCTAATCACATTAACCACCCTCTAATTGGATGAAGCTCCTAATGCCCAGGGATTAAGGCTATAAAGCCTTCTATGAATGCCAACAGGGACACTGACATATGCATGGTATGAGATGGCAGTCCACACAAAAATTATTAGGGGCTCTCCATAATCTACTAAGAAACTTCTCAACCACCCTGTCCCATATCGAAATGATCAACCTCTTCTACTTTTAATGATGTAAGGGATAAGCCAAAGGATAAAACAATCCAAAATAGACCATTTGAGAAATGCCATGGAAGTTTAAATTTCTCTTAATTTGGACTTGACATTGGATTCAGACTTGAAAAGGCAGAAAGAATTTCAAATGGTAGTTTGGTTGTTGGCTGTTGGATGTTGAAATGGATCAGATTCAATAGAAGTAGAACAAATCAGATATCGGTTTAATTATTTCTTCATTATCTTTAGGAAATATGATCTCTATTTTTAGCAGGAAACTCATCCTTTGATTCTGACAAATATTTATCAAGCTCGAGTAAGGTGGGGACGCAGCTCCATCTATCAACAATGATGAACCCCGTTATCTGATAATCCTACATATGGCATTCTTAATGTTAACAGTTCCAAGATAAGACATACAAAGGACCGCATATCAACTTCCATTCCATATTGTTATGGTCTATGCATTGCTTGAACCATCTCTGGCGACCTCCCATACAGTTAATTTGGAAGACTATGGATTTGATTATAAAAGAGCTCCAACAGGATCATGGGTTCTAGAGATTATTTTGATCAGGCATCCAGTGATTCTAGATCTCTTTTCAGTTGTTTAGATGAAGCTTCTAACAGCAATGAGAGCAAACAAAATAACAATGTTCTAAACATCCGTAGGCTTCGAACGTCCAACTGTAAGTTTGTATTTCCACTTATAATCTCCGCATGGGCTTTGACCTACATACAGGTTTTGGGGCTTGAAGTGCATAATTACAATTTGCAACTTAAAACTTTGCATTTTGAATTTGGATTGGTTTTCAAATTATAATTTCCAATTTCGAATGGATGATGTAAGTCCTCCGCTGTGGATCTCCGACAACACTTCACTTTCTTTTAAAGCTTTGCTTTTTTGAAATTCAAATTCCCGTGTGGTTTTAAAAAAACTGGCATGGGTTTGAAACATCTACATGGATCTTTTTAACTTTCCAGGTGGTCTGCCATGTAGGCTTTTTAAAAAAAAATTCACGCACTTTGATTTTCCCAAATCAATGCTATAAAACTTTCCCTTTAAGAATATGCTTTGTCTTTTTGACTGTTCATGTGGGCTTTGATTTGATTTTGGAAATACGTCGTAGAGGGTAAAGAGATTTACATGCACTTCGAAAAATATATGCAAAGTTTCATTTGGTCTTAAAACAGCCCTCGGAACTTCAAATGTAATTTGCAAATTGCAAAATGCAAAGTTACAATTTTTTTTTTTTTTGAATTTTTCGTTAATTTTTTGAACATGGACCTCTTATACCCATTTGCAATATATAAACTTGCAAGTGAAAAATTTATATTGGAGTAATGTATTTCCATTAAAAATCCCTGATCTTGTCCACCAACACCCTTTTGAAAACTCCTTTTGGTGCCACGTGCAGTGGGCTTAGGGCTCCTACTAGCAATTTGCAATTTGAAGTTTGCAACTGGGATTTTGATTTTCCCGCTCGAATCTCCTTTCCCTTTCCTTTTGCAAATTGAAAACACTAGACTTGGCTTTTTTTAAAAATACTTAGTCAATTCTTTTATCTTCCTAGCTCGATGTTTATCACAGACATTGTAATGCCAATATAACATGAAAACATTAAGTATTAGTCAAACCAAAATTTCACAGGGTTTACACAAATGAAATATCAAGGTTTTACTCAAGACAAACACTTCTTGCAGAATTATTTCAAAGGATGACAATTTAAACCTTTCAGGTACTCACTTTTCGAGAGAAAGGGCCCAAATATTTGGGAACTAACATTGGCTCTCCCTTGAGGATGTACACCCCTTGTGGGGTTGCAAAGAACCCCAAAAAATAAGACCAGGTGCCAATTTATTGGGCCACAAAGTCAAAACTTTGTCAATTTCATAACAAACACCCATGGAAACTCAATTAGACAAGGGAAGACAATAAAAAATAGATCAGGAGGATCTGAGAATAAACACAATGAAAAATAATGAAAGAAACTATACAAACAAGGCCCAACACAGGAGGGCAACAAAATAATAGAATTATACACTACACATTACTGTGCACAAACATAGACTTAGTCAAGGAAGTGTTTTAGATGTTTACCATTAATTGACAACTCCAATTTATCACCATCCGGGTTTTT
Source organism: Torreya grandis (assembly GCA_037957365.1). Taxonomy (NCBI): domain Eukaryota; kingdom Viridiplantae; phylum Streptophyta; class Pinopsida; order Cupressales; family Taxaceae; genus Torreya; species Torreya grandis. The sequence continues at coordinate 1,031,221 of JARHVA010003410.1, read as the reverse complement.
TAAGAAGAAGGTATGTTCCCCAATTCTGCAGTCGATAGAATAAGGGCCCATTCATAAGGCATCAAATTTGCCATGCTTGCCTTTATCCTCATGTCTATTGTCCCACAGTAAAACCAAATATCCTACTTGAAAATTTCTTGGAGTAAACTTTCTATCGAATATTCCTTTTTTTCTTTCCTTGAACTTGAGGTGTCTCTCATGATCTTGTCTTCTACTTTCATCAAACTCAACAATCTGGTTCATTCTACTTTCATAGTGGTTAACTTCATCTTCTTCTTCTAGTTATTGCATGAATTGATAGGTTGGCAATTATAGATACATAGGTAAAACAACTTGAGCTCCATAAAAAAGTTCAAAAGGGCTTTTACCTGTAGCTCTTTTAAGTGTGATCATATCAACCCACAAGGCAAACTTTAGCTGTTCACCCCACTTCTTCTTGTTAGCTTCCAAAGTTCTTCTAATGATTTTGAGCAAGTTCTTATTACTTGATTTTTTTTACCCATTTCCCGAGGTTTGTAATTGGAAGTATAAGTTAATGTGATCTCGTATTCCTTACACAATACCACCAAAGGTTTAGCTCTGAAACTCATGGCATTATTATAAATTATCTTAACATGCACACCAAATTTACAAATAATCTGATTCAACAGAAAGTCCATAATCACTTGGTGTGTGGCCTTATTTGTAGTGACCACCTCAACTCATTTTGTGAAGTAGTCAATTGCAACCAATATCCACCTATGCCCAACATTTGATGAATCAGTGATTTCCCAATGAAATCCATTCCCCATTGTCTCAATGGGTCTTTAATTGTTACAGGTTGATGGCATTTCTTCTATTTTCTAACTTTCTATGCATCATCCTTGAATAGTGATGGCCACCAATAACCAGCTCTCATAATATTATGAGTTGTGACCTTAGGTGCAAAGTGACTACCACATACTCCACTATGAAATTCTTCAATCAAACTAGTAGTTTCTTCCTCTACCAGGCATCTTAGGAGAACTCCATCTGGGTTCTTTCATCCCAATCCATTTTTAGTCAAGAGATACTTTTGGAAAATAAGTTTAAGAGTTTTCTTTTGGTTCTTATCTAATTTAGGGGGACAATTCAAACTTTTCAAGTAGTACATAATGTCCTTATACCAAGAAGATATGCTAATTCAACTCAAAGAATAATCAACATTGAAAATAGTAGTGTTTACCTCTACAAATTGCATATTAGTCTCAGCCATAATCTTCGCTAAGCCCATCCCTCTCACCAACTTGGTGGTCTAAATTTCCATGTTGTATTCTTGCAACTTGTTGACCCACTTGTACCTCTTGCTTGATACTTCAATCTGAGTCAATATGTCTTTAACCATTGTATGTAGGACATATGTAACAATCTTTGAACTCATAATATAGGGTCTAAACGTCTTAAAAGCTTTCAAGAGATTTAAAGCTTATTTTTTCATGATGGTATAATTCAGTTCAAATCCTTGCATAACTTTACTAAAGAAAGCTATGGGTTGTTCATGACCATCATCATTCTTTTGCAACATGACAACAACTACAATACTATCAAATGCAAACGAGAATATTTGAAATACCCTAGTGTAATCAGGACTAGCCAAGATAGGGGTAGACTTCAAGGCTCCCTTGATGTCATTGAAAGCTTGTACAACCTTCTCCTCCCACTTGATATTTTGGTTTTTCTTTAGTATGGAAGTAATAGGCAAAGTGATCTCTACAAAATTAGACACAAACCTTCTTACAGAGTTGATTTATTCGAAGGACTTAATTCTCTTCTTGGACTGCAGGATAGGCACTTCGTCAATGGATTCCACTCTCTTTGGGTCAATCATGACACCGTCCTTAGACACTATGTGTCCTAGTAACTTGGCCTTTTGTACTCTGAAGTGACATTTCTTAGGATTAAGGGAAATACCAAATTTCATGCATCTAATGAACACCTTTTATAGATGCTCCAAATGCTCTTTTCTATTTTTGGAGTTTACTATAATGTCACCCTAATACACAGTAATAAACTTGTTAATTACCCCTATAAAAGCTACATCCATAGCTCTTTGAAATGTTGCACCAACATTCATTAATCCAAAAGGCATCCTCATGTAAACATAAATGCCCCAAGGTGTGGTAAATGCAGCCTTGGGTCTCTTAGATTCTTTCATCACAACTTGGTTATACCCTAAGAAACCATCTAATGTGGACAACATCTATGATCATGTAACACTTTGCAACAAGTTTTCCATATTAGGCAGGGGTAATTATCTTTCAAAGAATCTTTATTCAAATTTGTGAAATCCACACATAAGTGGATGCCACCGTTCTTCTTCTTTATAGGGACTAAGTTCACCACCCATGATGAATACCTAATGGGATGAATAATCCCACCATCCCTTAACTTATTCAAATATTTCCACATCTTGGTGGCCAAGATGGGGTTAATAGGCCTTTGTTTTTGCCTAAAAGGCTTACTATCAGGGTACAATGGGATGACATGTTGAAGCAAATCCTCCCTATATGCTTTCAATTTGGAATAAGACCAAGCCAAGCAATCCTGGTACTTATTTAACAACTACATTTAGGCTTGCTTCTCTTTTACACTCAAGTGAGTACCCAACCATACCTTTCTTGGATTTTTTAGATTCCAAATTGCATTCAGTCACATCTTTTGAGATAAATAGATATCAATTTTATATTCGGTCTGCTGCATCAAAAGATGCCTCTAAACTCACCAATCCTCTAGGGATGGTATTCATCTTCAGTTGAATGACATCTTTCCCAAACAAGGTTTCTTTCCCATCATAGGTCTGAATCATGGATTCCAAGTCTATAATCTGATCTTGAAAATTTGCTTCGTAATTGAGGAACCTTATAATCTGATCATCAGCATCAAAAACTTGCCAATGATGAATATTTTCTTAGACTGAAGGTCTGATAAGCACCACTTAATATTGATAGTGAGGGTTCATATTTTCAATTTCAAACTAAGCACCCAACCCTGCAAGTCTGTCAGCTTCCTCATTGAAACTTCTATCGTGATAACAAATATTGAAAGCATCAAAGAATTCTAAAAAATCCCATACAACATTCCTATATTATTTCAACATTTTATTCTTGGTGGCATAAGCATTTTGGACCTGCTTAACTACTAATTTAGAATCACCCTTTACAATCAGACTTTTAATTCCATGTTCTTGAGAAATTCTCAAACCAAGTAAGAGTGCATCATACTCAATAGTATTATTTTTGTACTCAAAGGAAAGCTTGATATAAAACTTAAAAGATCTCTTATTGGGGACATAGAAGACAACCCCAGAGCCATTCCCAAGATTGGAGCAAGCCACATCAAAAGACATTTTCCAAACATTATCATGTCCTTTGTTAAGCCCAACATAAAAAATAATAGATTGTTCAACACAATCAATGTTTCTAACAAAGTTACCTAGTTTTATATCAATTTACAACACCTCATTTAGAGCACATCTTGGATCTTCAAGTACATGCAACATCTTAAGTTCTCTATGAAGTTTCACCATCTTACCCTCCAAAGGAATGGTGACATAAGAAATATCCATCTGCACACTACGACCCATGCTAGATGCCCACTTTCTTGACATCAATATCCCCCACTTGGGAGGACAATCCACAACTACCACTTCCATGTTCAGGAACTTACATAAATGAACTACCAATTGCACTACCAATCCTTTAACTTGTCCAATAACTGACACTTATCTTGAGTCCATGGCATAACACTAGCCAAAATCATATTTTATTTTCACTCCAAACTCATTAAGGACACCTAGGGGAGTCACATTGTAAGAGGATCCATAATCAAACATACAATTGTGATCAATCAAACCATTAATCAACAGGGTGGTATAGAAAGGGTCAACATCTAGTTGACTCTCTATTAGTGCAGTCCCCAAATAGACCTCTGGGGCTAGTTCAACAGCCTCATGTGAGTCTTCATCATCATCTAGGAGTATTGCAGGTGAAATAATCTCATTGGTAGTTGTATTCCCATTAAACTCCAAATATTCAAAATCTCTCCTTCTATGTTCTGGTATTCATAGCAGCTCAATAAGTGGGACAGTGATTTTTAATTGACTCAACACTTGGGCCATATCACACATGTTGTACTAAGGAAGGGGCATATTTTGAAGAAGGTTAACAACACCTTTAGTTGGAATACATCCATTCAAAGTCATGGGAAAAACAAGATGGGATTAATTAGCATTCCTAATAGCAATTTTCAAGGGTGGATTTCTTCTTACATCATTCATATCCTTAGGAATAGTAGATAACAAAGGTTCTCTACTCTTAGCTAGAGCACCTCTTTGTTTGATAGTTTGGGAAGCAAGTGCTAGTTTAGAAGGAATGGGGATGTCTTTAGTTTTCTTAACTTATTTATGTTTATCACCTACCCTTAGATCTGTAGGGGTGGTCTCTTGAAGATAAAAACCTTGTTGCTTGCTTCTTAGACTATATTCTTTCTCTTGGGCAACTTTTGCATTAATTAAAAACTGCCTACCCTCAATAAATAAATTCCCCCATCATACTTTTTAATCATCATAGATCTTAAAAATTCAAATTGATGATTTGGTAATTCATATGCTTGTGTCATATTTACATCACAAACCAATTCAGAAGTTGGGACACATACCTCTTTGACTGTACTCCAAAATTGATCAACGGTAGTAGCACTCAGTAATTCCATGGAGGTAGAGATTTTACATCAGGAGATTTGACAATCAAACATCAAAATCTCCTCATATTTAGACACAGACTTGGGTTCTTCTACATCTTCATCAATTTTTTTAGTAGTATCATAAGGAGGATGGGAGAGGAAGAACTTATCACACCAATCAATGTCGATATCACAATCTATAACATTGACCTTGGCATTTAACATATCAGTAACTTCCTTCCCAACTCCTCTATTCTGATTTCTATCATTTCTTTCATCTCGAGCAGGCCTCTTGCCTCTATAATTATCTCTATTATGGAAGGGAAGTCTCCCTTGTGCTTCATTCTAATTTTTATTTCTTTCCTGACTAGAAGATCCATGATGGATCCCCTTCTCAACTCTAGCCAACTTGTATGACATCTCCTTGACAATAGTTGCCAAGGTTTTCACGGTCTCCTCAAGGTTGGTAGTCTTAGTGGACTGAGTTTTCTTAGGATTGATCAAATTTACATCAACCCTGTTATTCAGAGGCTTTCCCATAGCGTTTATGTTATTTTCAATTTGGATGGCCATGTTGAATGCCAACCTTAGATTTCTAGGAGCCTTATCCCTCAAGTAGTATGTAGCCTTCTTGTCAAAGGCATCACAGTATTTAATCATGCATGTTGTATCACTAGGCCTAATATTTTTAGGCAACCTTATCATAGTCTTATTAAACCCTATATTGAAGTCCTGCACATACTCATTATGGTTCTTCTTTATGTTTTCAAATTCAGCAAGAAGGAACCTAAGATTGACTCTATCACCATATTGAATTTTGAAAATATTTTTCATTTCTTCTCATGAATCTATGCATCCACAGGGAGGAGAATTGAACCATTCATGATCATCTTCTTCCAGAGTATGCACAAATAGCTTAATGCAAACATCCTCATCCTCAACTTCATAATCTTCAATTATAATGTGAAAAGCCCTCAAATGTTGCTTACCATTCACTACATTATTCCCCTAAAACTTAGGGAGTCAATTTATTACTTCATTGGTGTAATTCTCCATTTCATCAAAATTAATTGCTCTAAATCTAGGAATCCTAAATGCAGGACGTTCATTTTCATCCTGATCTCTATGCCTCATGACTAGTTTTGTTGTGGGTTCAAGATCATATGGTAAAGGGTTGTGAGGGGATGAGTGAGGTGGAATTGGGGGATAAAACCTAGGAGGAGATTCAACTAGTTGATAAGGTTTTGGGTAGTAAATAACACTATAAGGCTCTTAGTTATTAGGAGATATGTGATAAGCTTCAATTAAACGAAGTTCAACAAACAAAATTTTAGGTGTGCCAGAATTTCGATAGTGCAAACACTCCCTTACTGCAAAATTTTGTCTTTCAATTAGCATCCAAATTTGTCTCCTTCTTCTATGATGAACACTTAACTCAGAGACAAGCTACTTTGATGAGTCACCTTTGAAGGAGGATCTCAATCCTTCCAATTTTTCAAATAAGAGAACACTCAAAATTGAATGAATTAAAAATGGGCATTGGTATTTCAAAAACTAGATACAATGTTGGAGTCTGCCACTAGAAGAAAACTTCTAGAATAGAAAAAATCACAAATAGGTAGTGATACATTCTGAAATCATAATTTCTTGATGAGATATAAGAACAAAGATACTGAAAAATTCAGAGTCATGTTCAAAAGGGCAAATCAATTTTAAAACATGAACACATAACTAGTTTATTGCAAGAGTCCCCTACAACACAAGTGTCAAGGATATATTCCTCAGAAACGACACTAACTACGTGTTGGTTCCCAATTGTGCACCTCTTGCATTCAGCGTTGCACACTTGAGAATATGGAAAATGTAGATGATAAACCCAGATTATGTCATTATAGCCGAGGAAGGGTTTAACATCCTGATGGACTGAACATAAATGATGATTGGAAGACACCGACAATGGGTATGGTTAGTTCCCTGCTACTTTTGGCTCTGCCTAAACCAAGGTGAGAGGACTTAAGGGGTAGCTTGGTTATCAAGAGGAATACTATAGTTCAATCTCCAAGAAATTATTGGCACATAAACAAATCTAATCAGAGCATAACCAAACTTGCATAATCCACTTAGGAAGAGTTGTCACATAGACTAGGAAAATGCTCTTAAATCGGACACCAGATACTAAAGACATATGGGAGGGTGATTGTAACCTTCATTTCTAAATAAACTTTTGATAGTTAAAGGCCAAATGGAAGATTACAATGCTGAGCTTTCAAAAGAAATTATAGACATATTTCAGATTTCCAATATTCATGCATCTGCTGGGAAATAACACTCAAGATACTCAATAACACGTATTATTTATAGGGGTAGGGAAGGTAGGACAAGTTAGGTAGTTATAAAACTATGTTGTGGTGGCTACTTTCAACACAAGGAACTTCTTCTAACAGCCATGCTATTATTCATTACAATATGCAAAAGATTAAGTGAACAAGCTAAAGAAAACCATCAAGAATAGTTTGCATTCATTGATGCCAATCCAATGTAAACATTCCAATGACCCATAAATATCCAAAGCATACACTACAATTGAAAACTTAGGAACCTTCTCTTGTCAACTCCATAATGACTACAATCTAGATTCATACCCAGAATGACTACATAAAACTAAATACCCAATCAATAATGTATGAAGAATGTACCATTGTACTTCATTGATATGATACAACATAAATCATAGATTTTTTTAATTAACTTGAAAGTGGATCCATGTACACCATGATGCCCGATATAAGTCATGGTGGTAGGCTAATGCATTTATCAAATTGAACTCTTTCTCTCAAGTCATTTGAACTGCCACACTGTAATCAAAGAAGTAAAGCTTTGCTATCATAATGGTAGGGATAAATGTAGCTAGAATATATTGGGGTGGGACCTTATGCATATCTTGTGAATCTCCTAGAGAATGAAGGGAGTCCACAATCACATTAACCACCCTCCAATTGGACTAAGCTCGTAATGCCCATGGACTAAGGCTATAAAGCCTTTTATGAATTCCAATAGGCACACTATCATATGCAAGGTATGAGATGGTAATCCACACAAGAATTGTCAGGGGCACTCCATAATCTACTAAGAAACTTCTCAACCACCTTGTGCCATATCTAAATGGGCAACCTCTTCCACTTTTAATGATGTAAGGAATAAGCCAAAGGATAAAACAATCCAAAATAGAGCATTTGAGAAATGCCATGAAGTCTAAATTGCTCTTAATTTGGACTTGAAAAGGTAAAAATAAATTCAAATGGTAGTTTGGTTGTTGGTTGTTGGATGTTAAAATGGATTAGATTCAATAGAAGTAGAACAAATCAGATAACAGTTTAATTATTTCTTCATTGTCTTCAAGAAATATGCTCTCTGTTCTAGCAGGAAACTCATCCTTTGATTCTACTAAATATTTATCAAGCTCTTGAGTAAGGTGGGGACACTACTCCATCTGTAAACAATGATGAACCTCATTATATGATAATCTTGCATAGGGTATTCTCAATGTTAACATTTCCAAGATAAGACATCCAAAGGACTACATATCGACTTCCATTCCACATTGTTGTGGTCTATGCATTGCTTAAACCATTTTCGACGACCTCTCGTACAGTTAATTTGGAAGACTATGGGTTTAAGTATAATAAAGCTCTAAAAAGATCATGAGTAATAGATATTACGCTGATCATGCATCCAGTGATTTTAAATCTCTTTTTATCTTAGATGAAGCTTTTAGCAACACTAAGAGCAAACAAAATAACATTTGACCCCTTCCTTTACTTCTAGCACCGCTTAACCTTAACATTGACATGCATACACCTTTCTTCTAGTGAGTTTTTTGAACTTTGTAAGGTTATACATGTTCACAGGCTTCAGACGTCCAACTACAATTTACAAATTCCAATTTCAAAGTTTGCAATATAAGTTTGTATTTCTGCCTATAATCTCTGCATGGGCTTTTATTTTTGAAATTCAAATTCCCGTGTGGTTTTAAAAAAATTGGCATGGGTTTGAAACATCTACGTGGATCTTTTTAACTTTCCAACTAGGTGGATAATGAAGACTCCACCAACGCCCTTTTAAAAACTCCTTTTGGTGTCACGTGCAACGGGTTTAGAGTCCCTACTGGCAATTTGCAATTTGAATTCTGCAACTGTGACTTTGTTTTTCTCGCTTGAATCTCCTTTCACTTCCGTTTTTACAAACTGAAAACACTAGACTTAGCATATTTAAAAATACTTAGTTATTTATCTTCCTAGTTTGATGTTTATCACAAACCCTGTAATGCCACTAAAACATGAAATCATTAAGTATTAGTCAAACCTAAATTTCACAGGGTTTACAGAAATGTAATAGCGGGGTTTTACTCAGGATGAACACTTATTACAGAATTATTTTAGAGGATAACAATTTAAACATTTTAAGTACTCACTTTTCAAGAAAAAAGGCCCAGATTGTTAGGCAGATTTGGGCACGAACACTATAAATTAAGTGTTCCCCTCTGATTTTAACAAGCCTAATTTGTCTAACAGATTTCTGCCAAAATTAGCAAGGAAACTTTTTGTGCTAAGTATATAATACTAAATATTCAAAAAAGCTTCAACCAACATTCCAAAATTTTCAACCAAATTATCCATAGTGCAAGGGAAATGTTACCGAAATGACTAGGTGACATTGACCAATTTTTTATGCAAATCCACTCGAGCACCATCATGTCTCTATCCTAGTAAGGAGAAGAGAAAAAGAATGTATACAATTGTATTTTTTTTCCTTCTATTTCATTGGTAATATGTTTCCTTCATCTTGTTTAATTAGAGGACATATGCTTATTCTTAGTTGTATGTTTTTCAATGAGATTTTGATTTCATATTAATAATAACTAACCATTCATAATTGTATGTTATATTTGGTATGCTTGATGGACTAACACCCCAAAATGAATTTTGAGGTCATCCTAACTTGTTTTTCAAACAAATCAGACATGTTTCACACCAAAATTTACCAAAATCTGTAAGGTTTTTACATGTCTTTTCATGAACTAATATTTCACAACCCAAAGTATAAATCTACGGCCTAGTTTCACTTTAGGTTACAGCCTAGACTATAAATCTATAGCTTAGACTGCTAATTTACAACTTGACTTCTTGAGGCTTATTCTTACTCATTTAGACTCCTTTTGGGTCCTTTTTTTGAAAATGCATTTTTTCATGAGCTTTCTAAATTTGTAGTTGATTTGACTAAATTTCCCAGGGATTGTTCATGAAAGAGCATTTTTGACACATATCAGTTGTCAAGGATGTTCCAAATTGACTTCTAATGTTCTTTGCAGGGTGCCCATAGAGATAGAAAAACAAACACTAACTTGTTTCATGTGGGTATCAATTGTCAAAAAAGTGGTTAACAACGAACCAATATTTCATGTGGATATCAAAATTTCACTTTGGTGCTTAACAATGAACCAATATTTAAATTTAATGCTTTAAAATCCTTGTGTTTTTGTCTATTTGAGTGTTTATGTTATTATTTATGTGTTTGTGGGTGGTTTATTATGCTTATGCTCTCCCCTTGCCCACTTGTGGGACCCTAAGTGATCAAAATCATATAAGTTACTACTTTTCCCCTTGAAGTGAAGCTAGAATATGCTCTCCTCTTTCCCACCTGTGATATCCTGAGGATCAGAAATAGTGAACCTTCTTTTTTCTTTTGGTTGTGCGAGGTGGACTTCATCACCATCCACGATTCCTTAAGGATGGTGATGAAGTCCATCATTCTTGCATATGTGCTTTTGTTATATGCAATCTAAAAAACATGCATTCAAGATTGAAAATGGTATGGATCTCGAGCTTAAGGCTTAGACCTACAAACACATAAGTGAATTTGCATTTTTAACTAAAAATAACAAAATCTAACTTTCACCATCATAAAAATTATGAATTTTATCGAGACATTTCATAAACATAGTACTATGATGTTGAGCACACTCTTCTCCTTTCGAATATATGTTTTTAAATTTTTTATACTATTATAAGGTTTCCATCTATATTGATTATTAAGTATGTCTTTTTTATGTAACTATATGTTAAAAATATACATGTATATATATATTTTTGTATTCATTCAAATATATATATATATATATATATATATATATATATATATATATATATATATATATATATATATATATAGGGTTACAAACTAAGTCTTCCTCTATACACATTCAAAGAAAAAGTAAATTTCATATTTTTAAGGTAGTTGAGAGGGGTGGGGACGGGGGGCAGGGGCGAAGGGCAGGGCATAAAGGGAAGTGGGGAAGGGGTTGGAGGATGCACAATAAGCTATCCATTTTTCATGGTCTATTTGCTTATAAAAGTAATAAAAAAATAAATATTCATTTAAAAATATAAGTTGCAAACTTGATGATCTTAATTGAATTTTCTCTAAAGGGTTTTGAACAATATTAAATGATACTAAAAAAATGAGGGGGTACACAACTGACTATCTACTATGTTTTAATAAAAAAATAGGAGTTATTCTTATAATTTTAGATGTTTGACCTACTTATACTTAACCATTTAAAAATATATATAGTTTATAAATTAGACTCAAAATGTTACCGTTGACAATTTTGACTTCACTGGTCAAAATGTCACCCCTATCATTTGAAACTTCCCTGTCATGCTAGTTTGTCCTATTGGTCAATAGGTTAGTCTTAAAAAGTCCTTAAACTAGTCATTTGAAGCCTTGATTTATTGTTCTTAAAGTTGATTAGGTGAGTTGAGGTTTTGTCCTTCATTTGTCTTGTGTTTGTCCAATCATTTTTTGGCCTTTTCGAGCTATTTTCTGTGGTGAGAAGGGTCTAGAGTGTCTTAATGAGTGTCATAACATGTTTCAAGTTTATTTTATACCTAAGATATGAACAATCAGGTCGATCACATTCTGAACTAACTTCATGACTCATTTTCATGCAATTTTGACTATATTGTGACCTCTAAGGAAGGTTTTGTAAGGTTTTGACAGTATTTGATTAGGAAAAAGCTCAATTTCATCATGATGCACCTTATCAAACATTTGAAATACTTAGCATAAAATACAGTGAGCTTTGAAGAGGTTTTCTAGCTGATCTGATGATGCTCTAGGCAGCTCTAAAGATGCTTCAAAGAATATACAGGTAACTCCAAAGATGTTCTATTGAAGCTCCAAAGAAGAGGTAGTCCTAGTGTAGTGGATGATCCTATAGTGGAAAGAGAAGACCACATTGATGAACCTACTTAGTGTTATTATCCTTCTTGAGTGCCTTACCCATCCTCTTTTAGGCCTCTACAATCAGGGTTTGATGAGAAGTCTTGGTTATTAGCTTATGCAATGAAGAAACCATGATACAGTGAGATGAATGACATAATGTTTGGAAATGGTAAAAAATTTCAAGGTTGAGTTCAAGGTGAGAAAGGTGTCTATGATGTGTTGAAGACACTATGATCATCTCTCAAGGGTTATATACACATAATAGTGTTAAGAAGTTTAGTGACCTAGTGTGTTCTCACAAGCAACATATGTAGATCTCCTTATGAACTTTGCAGTGTTGTATAACTAGATGACTATGGTAAACTCATTCTCAAGAGTGATCTCATCACACTCCACACAACACCAAGATGGTATTTAAGCATGGCCAATGGCAAGTAAATGGTTTTAGATCGTATACCTAGTCACCGTATACCCAGTCATAAGCTTAAGGGCTAATTTGGAGAAGATTTGAAGGGTTGAGGATGTTAGAGAGATGATCTAACCTCCAAATTTGGTACAGAGGGTTATTATGACTTAATTTAGGTTTTCATGACATCTATTTGACCCAAATAATAAGGGAAACAACCATTGTTTTATTACAGACCTGAGGCACTCTCCAAGTCATTCACACAGGTCGCCCATGGCTAGTTTTGAGAAATTTGTGATTTTATAGGTCTCATAAAAAAATAATGAGGTATTGAGACATTATAAATCTCAAAATTCACCTATTTATTTCTCCTTATGTCTCACAATTCATAATTTTTGATTTTACAACATGTTTAAATATATAATTCTCGTTAGTTTTCATGGTTAAAAATGGAAAAAAATGATTGGAATAATTGTGGGGGTTCCTCATAGTCTTAATTAAAAAATAATGAAGTCTTGAGACCTCATAAAAATTGATAAAATGACAAAATGCAGACCTACACACACTCAAAGTTTTGACAAGGTAGGCTGAGGCAACCCCAAAAGATGCATTTTTTTAGTTCTACTTAATTAAATGATTCCAAATTTGACATGGAGCATGGTGATAGCATGTGTAAATTTAATCAATTTTTTTTTTTGGAGTTTCACATGTTTTGGAGGTCTCAACAACAAGTTTTATCTTTCTAGGCATAAGAGGGTTAATTAGGCCTAATTTAGAGAAGAAAATTAAATAATGAGGAGCTTCAACTTGGAATATGATTATGAGAATTTTTATGGAGTTGTAAGGTGATACAGGGTACCAAAAAATGTGCCCAAGTTTTCAAGTTTGTTCATAAAATCTTCTAGACAAGGAGATTTACAGGTTTTAGGGCTATAAGGATGGGGTGTTAAAACAAGCGAAATGAGCAAAATGAAGTCTTTTTTAGCGCTTTATGGCTCCAATGGATTTTTTTTAGGTTTTATGTCATTCTGAGAATCCATCCATGGTGGAATATTTCCTGGTCCAATGCAAAACTCTCCTTTCTCTCTCCTTTGCTTTTTGCTCATAAGGAAGAATTAAGTGTTTTCAAGTACTAAATGATGCATGGGAGTTTTTAAAAGGCTTTTCAAGACTCCTCCTCACCTTCCATGCCACATTCAAGTATGAAAAAATTCAAATTAAGCTTGGAGAAGGTTTCAAAGGTTAGAAAATGTCTTAATGACTCCAAAAAGAGCTTCTTTCCTTCCAACGCCTAGGGTGTGGAAGAAGTTAAACAAGCATCTTTGACCTTTTAAGAGTCCAATAAAGGTGTGAAAACCTCATTAATGGTTTAAATAAGATTTCAAATAAAGACTTTATCAATTCATGATGACCTAATCTCAAGGATCAAGGCCGATTTTCAAGGAAATGGCTTCTTGACCAAGGATATAGGGGTGTACAAGCATAGATTTAAGAGGTTTTGCTATTCAAAGACCAAAAATGAATGCTCATGACTCATTAAAATTAAAAAATATGTCTCACATAAATATCTACTCCATATTACAAAAGTGGATAAAGGATTAATTAAATAATTCTACATTGAGTTTCAAGAAGGATTAAGAAAAGGTCGTATTTCCTAGTTTTAGGGGTTCTTGTCTCTTTCTCTTTCTTCTCTCCTTTTATCTATAGGTAAGAATTTTTTTGGAATTCAAAAAAATCCTTAACCTGAGTTGTGCAAGGCCATTCTTAGAAAACACTTGTACTTGCCTATTTTGAATGAATAAAACAAAATTCATGCCTCCTCAAAGCTTGGTTTAGTGTATTTCATGGTTTATTGATAGATAACAGTGATAGTTTATGCTTCCTCTCATCTTGTCCTTTCCTCTTTACCTATTTTCAGGTGACAGATCATCCTTAAAGGTTTCATAGTGTGCTCTAATCATCTTGTATATTTGGCAAGTGCAAACTTTCCTTAGTGTCTTTGAGAGAGCTATTGATTAGCTACCTTAGATCATCCATCAAGCTGAGCCTATGTGTGAAATATTGATGTATGGAGAATTCTCATTTGAGAAGTACAATCAATTTTATGTTCTTATTCATCCTTTTAGTGCATATTACAAAGGTGGAGGTCATATTTTGGTGTATCACACCAGTTACATAGGTTTTCTTTTCAGTTTACCTTCTTCCCGTTTATTTTGCAAGTTGGTAGTGTAGAGTAGGGATTCTAACTGATACATCAAAGGGGATATATCCCTTAGAATATATATATTCAATCCACCTATTAGGCCACCCATAACCTAGGATTGTATCCATGTTACTTCACAAGGGTGCAAGTCTAGTAGTCAATAGTTATACTTAATGTTCTCATAACATTTTAAAATTTTGATTGTATCCATCTCAAATAATCTAGAGAAGTTGAGATTTCTCATTTTTTAGAAGAAAAAAATATTCATTTAAGACCCCCTTTTTGTCCGCTAGTTCTCTACACTTACCCAAATCTATAAATATCAGAGTGAATATAAATTTTCACTAGAATCCTACATCTATATTAAAAAGAGTAAGGTCTTTTTAATAAATTTAGGGACATTGTTTTTTAACTTCACATGAGCACAAAGTAATTTTATAATCTTGTTCATTAGTTTCATAGCTCTAAAAACTTCACCTACCTCACTTTTCTATACTTTCATACAAATCCATGAGAAATCAATCTTTGTCTTCAAAACCCTAGCAAAACATCACATACTAGAGAAAAGTGGGGAATGCATTCATGGGCTTTTATTTTCCCTCAATTATTATCAGACCCATAACAGGTTTGACAAATTTAGCTAGAAGTACTCTAATTATAATGCATGTATATAAATTAATCCACTGAATGGAGGGCATAGTCATATATGAATTTTTATGCTAGAATGAAATCATGGCAAAAGAAATAAATGCTTTGATTTTCTTAAAATTTGATATAATTTATTTTGATAACTGCTATTACACTTTCACAATAGGTGAGCCTTCAATTCAATGTGTGGTTGAGTCTTGTTCAAATCATGTCTTATATGCACTAAAGCAATTGTATATTTATGGATTTCTCAAATTCAATATAGGATCTTATTGGTGCACAAGTTGACATACAATGGGTTGGAAGTGTTAAAAATGAGGGACACAAGGCACATGAAACCCAAAATAAGGGTCACAATGACCCACCCCATAACCTTACATTGTAAATTTCTAGTGTCCCAAAACTATATAGTGTATAGTTATAGACAAATACATCCACTGCCCCCCAAAAAAGAGAATACTTTAAGGGTTGATAGTGAAATGTGAAATAGAATAGAAATGTGATGTAATAGATAAGGGGAGAGCCAAAAACATGGAAAACATGTAAATAAGAGTTTAATATGAACTGAAAAATATATAAATACTTTAGAAAAAGGAAAATCTATAATTAATATAACTACCTCCATAACAAAATTATATGTCAACAAAATCCTATTTTTCAAATCAAAACTAAAAATCAAGGTTTTTTTAAGGGCCCTTAAAAAAAATCCCTATGTAATTTTTTGGCAAATATCGAAAACCCAATTTCCAAATGGAGGTGAATTTAAGAGAAAGTAGTTTTATCAAGAAGGTGAATCCTGTGTGTCACCCTCTAGATAAAATCCAGATTTGGTAGATGGGGTCCAAGGTTTATGGAGAGTGGTCAACTGTTGGAGCCTATTAATGTCATCCACAACCTATAGACATCATCCAGACTCTGTAGACATCATCTAGAGTATGTGGGTGGCATCTAAGCTCTATAGACAGTGTCTAGACTCTATAGAATCCATTAAAAGTTTATAGATGATGTCTAGAGTCTATAAATGCCATCCAGAGTCCATGGGTGGTGTCCATACTCTATGAAAGGCATCTAGACTTAATGGAAAATGTTTAGAGTTTATGGGCATCATCCAAAGTCTTTGGATGTCATCTAAGCTTGTGGATGGCGTTTAAGGCCTGTGGATGCCATCCAGAGTATATGGATGTCATTTAGAGTCTGTGAATGCCATTCAAACTCAATGGATGTCATCCAAAGTCCATAGATAATGTCTAAACTTGGTGGGGGGCATATAGATTTTGTGAACACCTCTAGCATCTGTGAACATCATTCAGAGTCTATAGATGTTGTCTAGATCCTATGGACATTTCCCAAATCTTGTAGATGCCATTTATAGCTTTTGGATGCCATCTAGACTCGTTAGACACCATCTAAAGTTTATAGATGGCATCCAAACTCGATGGATGTTGTTTATAGTTGATGAATGCCGTCTAGATTATGTGAACAACCTCCAAAATTTGTAGATGTCATCTAGAGGCTATGGACACTATCTAGATCCTATAGACACTGTCTCAAGCCCGTAGACATTGTCTAAACTATGTGGATGTTGTCCAAAGTCTGTGGATGGTGTCTAGGCTCTATGGATGGCATCCAAAATTTTTGGATGGCATCTAGAGTATGTGGCCATCATCCAAAATTAATGGGTGCCATCTAGCTCTTCTGTATGATGTTCAGGATCCATGGTAAATGCCTATATATATATATATATCCTTGACCCCTTATATTTTATCATTTCTCTTGTATGCATAGTCCAAACCTCAATTTCATCCTCTACCCTAAACCTCATCCACTACTCTTAATCTCATAAATGGCTTCCAACCCCATATATTCTACCCCTATTCACAAATTTATTTACAGAAATATTATTTGCCCAAAAATATTGAGGTTTATAGAAGATGAGAACTCTTAAAGTGGCTGGATAGACATATGTTGTCTAAGAGGCCTCATTTACATGCCCTAGTATGAGATAGACATAAATTTCTTGAACTTTTTTGTGTCTAGTTACAAGCCTTATTTTGGAGAGTTTTCTTTTACCCTCAACTCTTAGACTGTTAATTTTAGCATCACACCTTCAGATATTGAGTACTTGTTAGGGATGCCACATAAAAACATCAAACCTATGTCCATAAAATTTACTTTGTCTGATGAAGAAAAAATATATCTAAAAAATCACTTCACTGTAGATACATCTGCCTTGTTAGGTAATATTCTTTTCATTAATTAATATTCAATGTTTTACATATGAAATTCAAAAATACATGTCTCAAATAAAGATTTTAAATAATATTTTGCTTCCATTATAGGCACCCCTAATTATTCGAGAAGGGGTCTTTCAGTTCAAAATATAACAAACCCATATGTAGAAGCCCTCACTAAATTTTTCCAAGCAAGGATTTTTTTACAAGGAATACTTACAAACATTCTCTTTTCAGTTGTGGCATACATTGTTTGTTCTTTTGTAGAATAAGAATTCAATTGGTGTACATTCATTTTGAATAAGATAAGAAATGATTTGGATTGAGCCTTTCAAAGTGAGAGTTATAAAATTTTCATTTCTAATTATATTTTGGGTTTATACTACAAGATGTATCATGAGCTAAAGGGAACAACTGTTCCAACTACTTGCATGAAAAAATGAAATCTAATTATGTGGCCTTTACTGAGTTGGAGGTAAGTTTGAATTTTACTTCTAAATCATTAAATTCTCATGTTATTAGCTTATTACAATTCAAATTAATTTTGTATATTTCCTTGTAATAGAGAAGAGAATCTGTTCTCAATTAAGAAGAGAAGTTGCATTGAATAAATACCATCCCATCGAGGGATCTAAGAATTCTCATTATGATATGGGTGATGACACAAATTCTGGTATGATGACACCATTGATTTAAAAAATAAGATGCAGAAATATATTTCACCTATTGATGCACGTTGACAAAAAAAATAGAATTATTAATGTTTCATTTAATTTCATAGTAGCATCCAACATTGGCAATATTTTCTATCAACCTGTTCAACATTTACCTTTCGTACAAGGTATTTGAATTCCTATTTACAATTACGCTATCTTTAAATTACATGAAATTTAACGTGTTAAATTGAATTTTTGGTTTTTTGAGACTTTGAGTCTTTGATAGAAATTGAAGATTCACTTTATCTTACAACACATCCACTACTGTAAAATATATCGACAACTCAAAGTATGGATCCTAAGTCTAATGTCACTGACCTGCAGCTTAACTTAGTTTAAATTTTGATGAAGTTTGTTTATTGATTAGTGATGTCATTTCTTATTACATGGTAATGTTTGTTAAGAAGTAATATGCCACTTCCACCCCTACCCTCACCTCCCCCTCCGTACCCCCCCTCCCTCACCGCACTGTACAAACTAGGGGGAAGAATTTAGCAATGCCAATAATTAGTAGAGGAAAATGCATATAACATCAGAGTTCCCTAGTTTTTATGTGGGCAAAGTGTCTATTGCAACAGGTGCCATGGTAAATTTTTATAATATTGATCTTGATGATGATTTCCTTGAGGGTATTGATTTCATGCTTACAGATAGATTTATTATAAATAATATTATCTAGGGACCTCAATTCCAAGCTCCTAAAAAATAGTTGGACGTGGTTCTTCTAGTTCACCACCTGATCCATGAAATGATGAGGAGTAAACTTTTAACGAATTGACATCCTTTCCATTCAATAATCTTGTTGTAGATACTGCTTTCGCTTTGTTAGATGACATAGTATAGACTTATTTGAAAGTATTAAAATAGTTGGAGATTTAGAGCAAGGCTTTGGTAAAATAAATTAATGAGCATTATCATAACCATTCACAAAGATATTATTTATATTATGTGGTTCAAAATGATCCATCCAAAATTGATGTCTTAGTGAATTAAGTTGAATTGGGATCTATTACAATGGTAAATCCCTACAATGATAATATTTTACATGTTATGATAAATAGATTGGAAAATTTTAATGTAGAGACACAGGCTTACTACAACAAATGGGCAAGATACCAAAACCTTTGCTACTTTGCCAATGCAGAGAGAGATAAAGCTTTGATAAGTAATTAGTTTTTTATTTGTTTTTAATCACACTTTTGTAATTTTTATCTGACCCACATTATTTTCTAAATTGTAGTCAAAATATAACACCCTAAATAATGAATCACAAGTACTTAATATTCATTTGGAAAAATCATAGAAAATCTTAAATGCAAAAATTGTATGGAAGGATAAACTTGTGCTAGTAAACAAACAAAATAATAAGCTGAGGAGGATCATCAAAGCACATGGTATGGATCTAGAAGTTCTTTTGAAGGAGAAAATAGATGTGGACCCCTCTATCCTATCAGTAGGAGATGAAGTGTATGAAGAAAGGATAATACTTGTAAATATTAATGTTGCAACCGATGATCCTGTTCGAGAAGGTATTTTACATTCAGATTCAAGGAAAAGGGAAGTTGAGGCAACATCATCCGCTTCTGAACAACAAATTAGAACTCCTCATGTGGAATGATATCTATTAAGTATATGCATCTTTATTTAATGCAAATGGGTCCTAGGATATGGAAATGATATTTTTTGTATATGTTATGTTGAAATTGAACAATTTATATTGTAAATTAAAATTTCAAGTTTAAATATAAGTCTATGTTTCTATTTTATTTCGTGCATTTTATTCATGACAAGTTTTCTATTATATTATAAATTTACTACTTAAGATGTATAATGATAATATCATAATTCATCGATATTTAATATTTACAACCACATAAAACAATCACTTCATATTATAAAATAAATATGTTCTGTAGATATAACCTAAATATATTGTTTAACAAAGCTTGAATTTTAAGCAATTACAATGTAACACAACTATTTTAAGATAATGCAATAACGTAATTTATGAAGTCTTTCAATTTACGTAATAGCAATGTTTTTGTGATTTTTGTTGCAAATGATAATATAAAAAATCAAATGCAAAATTGAAAGTTGAAACATACATACTAAAATTTAGATAGTAGAAATAATTTTTGATTAGCTCTTTATTCATAATTGTCTTTTGCATGTATTATATTTGATGCATATAGAGTCTCAATATTTGGATTAGATGTGTCATTTGTTGTATTATTAACTCCTCTTTTTTAACTGAGCAAATTCCAAATTTGAATTACTCTATCATAGGGAAATGCATCCACTAGATAACATGAAACATACAATCTCAAACATGTGTCTATATTGTTGTCCAATCTGTTATGAAGTTTCAATTTAATGAAAGATAATGCACTAAAGACTCTTTCATATTTCACATAAATCAAAATCATTGTTTGGCAATGTTCATACAATTGAAAATATTCACTAATATATTCTTGCAGGATGGTAATGGCATGCAGTTATTTCCATAGACTTGTAATAGCATCATTTTCAATTAGCCAATTTAGACACTTATATTGATCAATTATTGTGAATCTAAAATAGGTAGAATATGTTCTTAATAAATATTTTAATAAAATACCTAGAATTTTAACTCCATTTATATCTACAGACTTAGAAAAATGTTTAATAAGAATGCCTATGTATCTAAGAAATAACTTACTAATTTGTTATTTGCCATCGTTAGCTCTTTAAAATATGGGATTCACCATTGCCATGGCTTCAAGCAGCTCATCCCTTTGAAAATGTTCTACAATTTTTGTAAGCAAGCTATCCTTTATCTTTCTCAATTTTATCCATGTTTCTAGTATCATAATTTCATAAAGAATACATGTTACAGGGGCTTCTTCAACTTCTGATCCTGCTAAATCAACTCATTTTTTGAATGTGTGTAGTGGTATTTTATTTCCATTTACGAAGATATAAAGATGATCATTAATATTGAATTTTAAATAGGATTTTGGATCCTTAATATCTATTCAAGTTTTCTAAGTTATAGCAAAACCAGGTAGCTTAAAACTATTTTGCCTCGAGTACAAGACATCAAGAGATTAACAAACCCATTTTCTTAAATATATGAAGTCTACAATATTATCAATCTCTCTTGAGCATGTTTCATCAAATAATTTATTTCATTCAAGATTAGGAGAATACCACATAGTGTCAAAAGCATTTTCAAATCTGTTAAACGATACAATAGATTCTTTGCCTTGTCAACTTCCATATGATATTTAAACATAGAATCTACTAACAATGGTTATTATTAAAAAAATTTGCATGTAGGCTCATACATGGAAATCCATATTATATCATTATCTTTTAGAATCTTTTTACCATCAATAACCCTAACGAAATTTTTATAAAACTCTAAAAATCTTTTCGGACTGCTTCACATATAAGTGTGTAAATTATGAATAGGTTCCTCCACTTTTGCAACATTTTCAAATGTGCTTACAAGTTTGTATGCAAGATTCATTCTGTGGGCCATGCAATGAATTGAAATCATATATGAGGAAATTTTTGTATGTATTCAAACACAAAACCCATTTTTGTTCCCCTACATTACTGTTGAACCATCAACTATAACACATACCAACTTCGTAGCTATAACATAATCATTCATCCCAATAATATCCCTCAAATTAGAAATAACTAACTTGAAAAGGTTTTCTACTTTGTAATTTTTAACCTTTTTATGTATAGCTAATAGATGAGGTGTTCTTAAATTATTCTCAAAAGTGTAAACATGGATTCAAACCCATGTTGTGTGGTCAACTAGTGTGACCTCATCAATGGACATTGATATAAAGCTTGCATTTTTAACTTTTTCTTTCAAATCTTCCTTCTTAATCATTGTAAGACATTTTTCCATGTCCCAAGCACTGCCATCTGATCAATGTGATTGTTGAATGTTATGAAGTCCATTATGTTGAAACAAAGTTTTATAATCTAAAAATTTAGATATCGGTTTGCCTTTATTGAGAATGTGGTAGAGCATTGAAAATTGTATATTTTTGGCATGTTGATTAGACTGAATAACTTTTCCTATTTGAATTGTAATTGTTCATTCTTTCTCAACAAGATGTTGCATATGTCCCTGATTTTTTTCATGCTCTGTTGCGTTTATAATATGCATGCATTCATTGACATCTTTCCATTTATGAGTCTTTTGAATTTGTCCATCTTTTTCAACTGACACACAAACTTTGCCATAATGTTTCTTAATTGTGTCCAGCTTAAGTTGTATTTTTTGGTCCTTTCCTAATTTCCAAGAACATATTATATATTTACATTCAATTGGGGTATCATTACTATTTTCTATCTCTACTGGTTTGATGAAAAGAAATTTTGTTTCCATCAAACTTAAAATATATTCCAATTGTCCATCTGCTTGTCTTTCTTCGCATAGATTTATGAGTATTTTTGTCAACTAAAGTTTGTGTCTATTGACTATAAGTCTCTTATACTAGATTTATCTCATCATCCAAAATGTCCCCAAGCCTCCTCCTTAATTGGAAATAAATTTGGATTTGTATTTACAATGAAAGTTGTTTTATGAGATCTAGAAGTTTCTTTTAATTTTTGTATCATATCATTTGGTTTGTCCTTCGCTATAGCCATGTCATATTCAGGAATGTCTTCAAGTGGTTGCATTTCATCATCAATAATATATTCAAATGGTGAAATAATATTGTGATCAAATCTTTCATTTGGAAAATCACACTCAGTGGAAGGATTTGCATGCATAGAGTTTTTGTTATTATCATTCAAATGTTAAATAATAGTTATTACAAATAAATAAAGAAATTTTGTAAATCACTTAGTACATATATTTTGAGTGGGTGCAGGTTGAATTTGCTTGGGTGTTCTTATAAGCTGCCCAAAATAAGATAATATGCTCTTTGTCATTGATAATTTTCTTGATCTCTTACCATTATCACCGGATAAAATTGTAGACTTTATTTTGCAAGACAAGTTGCAGTCTACCACTTCGGTACTATGCAGTTAGTCATATTTTTTGTGTGCCCACTATTTAGAGTTCCTATAGATGCCAAACACTTTCAAGTACGTTTGGTCCTCGTGTAATCTCTATAGATGTCATCTAGACACTTTGAATGCCATCCAGTATATTTGGTCACCGTTCAAACCTTATGGACAATGTCCACAAGGTTTGGTCACCATCCAAAGTATGTTGATGGTGTCCAAACCCTGTGGATGACATTCAAGCTATTTGGTTACCATCTAGACACTGTAGATGGCATCCAGATCCTATGGACAACATTTAGACCTTGTGGATGTCATCTAATCTATTTGTTCACCATCTAGATGATGTGGGCAATGTCTATACCATCTAGATATCATCTAATATGTCTGGTGACTGTCTAGACCCTATGGATGTCATCTAGATTGCCTAGTCACCATCCAAACCCTATGGATGGTGACCAAACCTTGTGGGTGTTGCCCAGTCCACCTAGTCACTGTCCATCCCTCATGGATGGCATCCAAACCTATGGACACCTTCCAATTTTGTTCATTATTTAGGCCCTTTGGTCGCCACCCTACCATCGAGTTCATGTAATCATTTGGGGTTAGGTGTAATTTATGATCTTGATCATCTATGGAACATATTAGATATGTGGTGTATAATATGTGTTGGTGAAATAGTGCAGAATGTCATTCTATGGCATGGTGACTTATCATCAATATTATGGAATTAGTTGTTAATGGTAGACAAGCTGACCTCCAAATCATATTTAAAACCCAAAATTTTTGGTGACCCAACTCTTTTCATATCTGAAAAAATAGCCAAATCCAAATTTTGAAAAATAGAATATTCATGAATTAACAAAGATTCGCCACTTAAAAAAACCTGCTAATAATGGTCTCATAGGTTCTATAGGTATGTTGATGGGGAGACGAAGGAAATGGTTGAAGAATGTTGTCTATTTAAAAAATCTTTGATGATTGAATATGTTAAAGACTAATAATAGTCTCATAGGTTCTATGAATATATTATGGGTATGTTGATGGGGATACAAAGGAAATGGTTGAAGAACGTTATCTATTTAAAAAATCTTATGTGATTGAATATATTAAAAACTAACAATGGTCTTATAGGTTCTATGGGTATATTATGGGTATGTTGATGGGGATGCGAAGGAATTGGTTGAAGAACATTGTCTATTTAAAAAAACTTTCATGATTGAATATGTTAAAGAATTGAAGAGTGCATTTTCATTTTTTCTTAAATGCCTAACGATACAAGACACCAATCCAATATTATGAACAAGTAACATATACTTGATATGAATGTAACAATAGGTTTGAAAAACCTGAATCAGACAAAAATGATGATAATGTTTAAGGTTAGTTGAAAGAGGCACTAAACATTATGGATATAGTTGGTCATGAGTGCTTTAAAATGGATAACAAATGTTTAACAAGTAGTAGGTAATGATTGTGAATTTAAACTTGCTCATTTTCTTAATGTCACTACTTTTGCCTACTGTCATTGTTAGTACCTATTGGTACTATTGTATTGGCTTGCCATGATTAATTCCCATGGATTGTTGTTGACCACCAATTACAACACTTGGGTGATAAGAAAATGAAACTGTTTCCTAATGTTTGCAGCATGCTGGGAATAGTTTATTGTTTTCTTAGATAAAATTAATGTGTGAATAGTTGTTTGACAACTATTTTAATAAGCCAATAAATAAGATTTAATTCAATTTATTCCCCATGTTCGATCGATGGACAAAAAAAAATTTATGTGGAAAAAACAAATGTAGTTAGGCTACCGTAGTTGTATTTAGGCCTTTTAACATTTGTAAGGGACTATCAACAATATCCAGTTGTGCCCTTCTAGGCAGTAGTGTGGCAACCTAACGGTTGGCCTGAAAATTTGTCAAATAAGTGTCTTTGGCTAATTTTCCCTGTAAATAAGCCTAAAGGCACTAACAAGAAGAACACATTTACATAGGCCTTTTGCTAGATGCCTTAAAACAATTTTGGGTCTCACTACAAGCCGAGTGCACTTGAGGTATGCAGTGTGATGGCCTGCATTCAATAGTGTTGTGGCACTGCAAAGGGTTTGTTTCAGTTTAGAGAGTATTATTACATGAGATTGGCATCTTTCCTTGTGCACCATTATTGCCTAGAATTTATTATGCCCCAAAAATTTTGTGAGGGCAAGCCTATTTCTGTCATCGCTGAAAATTCTATTGACAAGGACATAGCTCTAGGCCATACGGTTTGTAGTGAGTGCTAAGGACACCTCCCCTGTCAGCTTTATATTATGAATGAAACTAGGGGCCTCTAAAACTTTGTCTTGATCACTAGTGGTGGGTGTTTTGAGGCCATTGATCCGAGCAACATTTCAGGCAACAATTTGGGTGACGGTTCTATCCCAATTGGTGGTAGAACTTCCAGGAGCTATAACTTTTACACCATAGCTCCGTTTGACTCTCCGTTTGAATCGTTGGAAAGTTAATAATGAGGGGAATGTCATGAGATGGAATTGAGATTTTTTCATTAGATTTCCCCCCTAAAAAAAATGAAAGTGACCCAAATTTCAATTTTAGTAGTGTAGTCTAAAATTACTAAGTTTCTTAAAATATTAATTCCTCGAATTCTGTATTGTTGTAAATCATGGAAGTCAAACCACTTAATCTCCATTGATATTGGTGACCTTCTACATCCTCCTCCTACCTTAAAAATGTGTATAAATGAAGATGTAACCTGAAATAGAAATCAGACATCTTTCCTCAGAGATAGGCATATGTTTGGGTCTACAAATTTGATGAATAAAAAATCTCTTCTCAGAGATAGCATTATTGTTATTGTGTTGTTCTTGTTTATTGAATTATCTTTCAACCAAAGCTTATGAGTTTTGGATCAACCATGAAGCGCACTAACCAATTCATTTTATATATAACTAGATGAAGGTGGAATCTGCCCTTAAATTCATGGTTTGCAAACCATAAAATTTATGTCCAGATTATGACAAAATGTCGTTAAACTTTCATTCTATAAGACTATTAGGTTTAGATCTGGGCTTTGCAATCTTAACTATAAATCGGGCTACAACCTTATTAGACAAATTCATAGCTCTTTGAAGGCACTCCATCTAAAACTATATAGGTATAACATAAAGATGAGTATAAGTAAACATACATTTAAGGTTGTATGACTTTGAATCATTGAAACTTGGTGTCTATTATTGTAAACTATAATCTTACTCCAAATCCTAGTAAAATATTGTCCCTTTTCAAGGATTTTTTTATATATTCTTCATTAGAGAAGTCAACAAAAATAAACTTGAGTCTAAAGATAATTGTAAAGTTGAAAGAAGGTTTCCATATTAAATCCAAATGAGGTCATTGCATTATAAAAGGTTGTTCACACGGTAGTAAATTCTTTGATAAACATGTATGAAAAATGTGAAAGTGTAGAGAGGGCACACAATGTGTTTGACAAAATGCATCATCCAGATGATGTGACTTGGACAACAATGATTTCAGGGTATGCAAAAAATGGGTTTGTTGATGAGGCCTTGAAACTCATTAAAGAAATACCTCAACCAAATTTGGTTTCATGGCATGCATTGATTGCGAGAGTTGCACAGAATGGGCACTGTAAGAAGGCTCTAGAGCTTTCTCAAGAAATGCAATTGGCAGGGGTGAGGGCAGATGTGAAAACCTTAGCCAGTATTCTCCAAGTGTGTGCCAACTTGACAACTATAGAACATTTTAAAGTAAGTAGCAGAAAACAACTTACAAAAAGCTAAAAAGATTGTTTGGTTACAAATTGCCGACAATAGGGACTAAAACTGATCACAACACTTGTTTATTTATAACATAAACATTTGTTAGGAGAGGAAAGCTAAATGTTATCTAATACATCATTTGTTAGATATTATTAAAATTAATAATTTAATAAAACTATGTATTGTTATAATATAGTAAAAGATATAAGTTTGTAAAAATAATTTTTTATATCAAGTATCTAGAGGGATTGGTTACAAAGTATCATCCTTACTAATTAGATTATAATCTTTTTTCTCTATATATTATTTTTTAAGAAATAATAATAATTTTAAAAATATCAAATTTGGATAAAAATTGAATGAATTGATAAAAAGAGTTGAGTGTACTCGAATCTACCCAAATTTAAATTTTAAAAAATATTGGATGCAATCACTTAACTTACAATTAACTATAAATTTAAATTATTTTAAAAAACAATACTCCAAAAAAAAAAGAAAAAAGAGGAGGAACAAGAAGAAATGTTAAATTAATTATCCAACCAAAGTATAGACTCTTTTTTACAGACTACAAATATATTAGAGCGCAATAACTCTTAACAGAAATTTAAGTGAAATTAAGCATGACAAATAGACTTTCACTTATATTAATTATCCAGCTAAGACAAGTAGAAGAAAAGAAGTATTCTTGCATTAAATGTTCATTGAATCTTCCATTTATTAAATTTACACTTACATATATAATGAAGTAAATAGGAAAAAACAATACTTTGCTTAATGTTTTGACTCCTCATGGACTCTTGACTCTTGATACTTTATTTGTAATTCAAGTTGTTTAAGATAATTAATGCATTAAATAAATACAAGATGTTGTGCAGCTCCAAATAACTGGAACTATGAACTATGGATAATTAATTCATCTGCAACAAGAGTTCAATACTTTATTTATTTAAATTCTATATATAATATTTTATAATATTTATTTATATTAGTTTATAAATATCTAATAAAAATATATTATTTTATTTCTTAATTCATGCACAATTTATTTTTAACAATTATTTTTCATTAATTATTTATATTCAAACTTACTCATTATTAAAAAACGTCAATCAATTTAATAAATATTTATATTTACATGCAACACACAAAAGTATGTTTATAATAAAAAATTGCATGTGAAACAAATGTCTTTGGAAAGGAACAATGAATCTAGTAGAAGACATGGGTGTCATTTCTTAAAAGAAAGGCACATTTATTTATTTATTTATTTTTGGGTTATAATTGCTTAAAGCAATGTGTCTTTATGTGTATCAGGCCATGGATATTATATTTAATTATGAGGCCGGGAAAATTGGTTTTGGGATTTTCATTGAAGAATAAATCAAGTCATGTATTATTATCAATTATAATTTTTTTTTTTTTCAAATTTAATATTTCAATATTGAAGATATTTATTCCATTAAATTTATTTAGAATTTATATTTAACTTCATTTTTTATTTAATTACTGAATCATTACACACATTTACTATCAATCAAATTTATTTTCCAAAAAATTAATTTAAAAAAATTATAAATTTTAATAAAATATTTTTTTAATTATATAAAAAAATTAAATATATCTATATAATAATAAAATAAATGTCCTTAATATTTCAGGGTTTAAAATTTATTTATAATTAGAAAAAAAAGTTCTTAATAATGGTGGCTTTTGATGTTAAAACTTGAAATGTCAAAAATATTTGTTTCATTAATAATTAGTGTATTCAAAAATCAATGAAAATATTTTGATTTATTTCTTGATATTCCCATTACATTTGACAACTCCTCCTATGTTCTATTAGTATGCAATTGATAGGGTGGAAAAAAATCACTTACTGGATTATTAAGACTCTTTCTCTTGCAAACAAGTTTCAGGTCTCCACTAAAATTCGTGTAACCACCCTTAACTATTACTCCTCTACTTTGGCTCCTCAAAAGTCTCATACGGAAAATTACTAAAAGTGCTTAGAGATTTTATCCAAGCCAATGTAAAACAAACTCGAGGTTTCAATAGAGTAGTTTTGGACATTTGTTATCTTCCTCATGACGAAGGAGGAAAGTGTATTATTGATATTTACACACAAAGCACCACTTTCCATGTAAACTGGATCACAACAAAAATTGAGGGAAACAAAGTAGAAAATTCATCTAAAACATCATATAAATATAGATGCTCTTTATAGAAATAATTGTTAGAAAAACATTGGTTTTCAAACTCTTTTGATTACCTTTGTCCATGCCAAGATAGAAGGGTCCTTTGTGGCTAAGAGCATTTAGAACTATTGTGAAGTGGCAACACCTTTTCTAAAACAGGTTGGGTGATGGATTTTACACTAGTTTCTCTTTTAATGACCATAATCTCTGGTGGTCCCCTATTAGGACGAATTTCAACCTTCTTATGGCGGATATGCTAAGCATAAAATCTCTTCAAAATTTTAGAAAAGGAATTTAGTTTCCTCTTATGATTGGATCCCATGGCACTCTCTGAAAACTAAATATAATCTACATAACACAAACTTGCCTTCTGTTTTGTGTATTTAGCAATTCATACCCGATGTTGTGCTTCAGAAGATGGGTCTGCAACATCCACTTGCATGGTGGGAGGATTAGTGATGAAATTTCGGTCTTGCCTTCAAAAATTACTCTTTGCCCTCCTCTACTAGATTATGAGTATGTTTTCATCAACTTTTTGTAAGTTCAATAGGAAGTAAAATTTGAATTCCTCACTCAAAATCTAGCTCCTCAGAGTTAATAGGATTTAGAAAGCCGAGCTTGAGCATAAACTTTATCTTTTTCTCTAGTGTCTAGTATATTAAGTTCCTCCACTTGGTTAGTATTTCAAGCACATTTGGATTTCTAATCCTAAGTGCATGTCCTAATCTTGAAATGAAACCTTAAGACATCTTTATTGGGCATGTCAAAGAGCTTATATTCCCTAGAAATGGATTCGTAGCTTATTCCAACGTTATCATCAAGAGCTAATCAATTGACACATGGAAAGGTTCATTGCATTAAAGTAGTTTTGTGCTTACATCTATCATGACAACAAATATTATATCTTATATATGAAGTTGGGGAAAATGGTTAAATTTGTAACTCTTGGTACTTTATGAGGTTTTAGTTTTAGTTTTTTAATTGGAGAACAAACCAATTTGCATTTATCAAATATAAAAGAATTATCTTTTAAAAGTTTAATATTTCGTTATTGAGAGATTTATTGTATCAAAATTGTTTAGGGTTAATATCTAACATCATTATTTATTTAGGTATTGGATGTTAGTAAACTTTTTCACTCCAAACATTCAACATCAATAAGACTTTGATTTTCAATAAAAAATTATAAATTTTAATATTAATAATAAAATAAATTTTCAATTATATTAAAAAATAAATATATTTATATATTAATAAAATAAATCTCTTTGATGTTTTGAGGTTTAAATTTTATATATGATTAGAAAGAAAGCTCTTTCAAATGGTGGATCTTGATGTTAAAACATAAAATCAAAATGATTTATTTCATTAATAATTGGTGTATCCAAAGTTCAAACTTTCAAATGTAATTTGACATTATATTGTAATTTTAATCTTTAGTTAGAACTATAATATATCCTCTTGGAGGTCTTAGACATATAATCCATATTTTATGGGCTCTTCAAAAAATTCTCTATTCGATGTACATGCTGGTCTTATGTTTAGTTGTCTTGTCTTACCTTGTATCAAACTGCCTATGCAGGATTTTCAAGACTAACTTGTATTTAATTCAGCTTTAACTCCACCATTTGGGTAGATTTAGTTTATTTAAATGGCCCTCAACTAGACTGTCACAACCATTATTTTTGACATTGGGAAGGATGGCAGCGAAATGATTATCTCAAAATGCTATGATGAGGTTCAAATTCTAATAATTTTCCTTAATATTTTTTTGAAAATATATGTTGTTAAAAATGTCTAATGGATGCTATGGAAATAATTATCTCATTCCTTACTATTTTTGCCAGATTCCTTTTGAGGATTCCCTCAATGCCAAGGTTTGACACCACTAGGAACCCTTGTGGTTTTAGGTTACTTGTGTCTATAACATCACCACATGTTCTTTTTGTTCTACTTTACGGAACAATTGCAGGCACAAGATCTTCTTTCTAGGTCAAGATTTTGGTTCCTTAGGAATACCCTAATAATTATGTCCCCATGGTCCCATAATTTTAAGGTTTCTAAGCAGACATCCCTTAAAGTGTTTGTCTAGGTCAAGCTACCGAGTCTTCCACTTCCATTATGGGTCTTCCTCTCTAATATTTTCAAATCCAAAAGGCATGTGCTTTACCATGAGTTAGATAGGTTTTATTCTATGTGCCCCAACAAACACATCTATGCCAAGGTTGATTTGATGAAAGACTTGAAAGATTTTATTGATATTCAAGTAAGGATTAAACATTTTTAATAGAAAGTCACCTACATTAACCCTTTAAACACATGTTTTTGATGTTAATCCCTTGACCATAAGATTTGTGACTACCCCCTCATGGTCTGCTCAAGGTCTTTCATCAAGTAAGTGTTACCTGAAAAGAAAAAGGTGGATAAAAATAATGATGGGTGGACCATTATGGATAACAAGTTAACTATCATCAAGAATAAAAACCCTAATTTATCTCCTATTCCTCCCATTATCAAACCCCAACATGGTGTGAAAAAATGGATAATGTTGTTCCTCCTGCACTCATTTCTCCTCAATATTTTAGTTTATTGACTGCCTTGGAGAGCCAAATTTTTCACTTGCTGATTATTTTTGATAATGGTGGGAAATCCTTTTAAACTACCCCCACCCTGCAGAAGTCATGCGGTCTACCTCCCAATTGTAACAACTCTCCACAAGAAGATATTGGGGATAAACATCAATCCATATTGTTAGGGGAGATTTTTATTGCCACATAAACAACCATTATTGGTTAATCATTTTTTTAGAACTTGGCTCAAAGGAGGACGTAGAGGATGGAAAGGGAGAATTGCACATGGAGGATTCTTCTAAATAAATCTTCTCTCATATAATGTTCAAGGTCTCACATATCTCTATGTGTGTCACTTATCAACCACTGGGCATTTTAAATTTTATATTTTTGTAAGAAGTTAAGATTTTATTATTTATTTGTTAGACCTCTCTAAGAAGTATGTGGCTTAATGCATCACACTTTTCCACTTCACCTAAAGTTGGATGTGGTGTCACTAGTGATTTAATTTTAATAAAATTTCTTGGCTTATTATTGCATTTGGAGAAGACTTAATCACATTGGGTTATTTAGGTTATGATTGATATTGGTGGAGAATATTTAGAAGTTCTTAATGTTTATGCTTCCAATGATGGCCTTGATAGAACAACACTTTAGAGATGGCTCACTGATAATCTACCTTTTTACACTTGGCTAATTTGAGGAAACTTTAATATGCTTGAGAGTCTTGAGGATAAAGTTGGTGCATAGGAAAATGTGAAGCTTGGTATTATTTTAAAAATAGTTGAGGCTTGGTGGACCCTCTCTTTGGGTGCACTTATCAATTGGTAAACCATGGTTCAATTGGTCCAACTGCAGAGCCAACACCGATTGGGTTCTCAAATGGTTAGATTGTGTAATGCTTTTTGAGCAAGACACGTTCTCCTTTTCATTTCTAGTGGGCAATCTAACACGATTCACCTAAGAGTTATCATTTTTTAATCATAGTCCTATCATTTAAAAAACTAAAATGGGGGGTGGCCCTCATAAATTCCCTCAGAATCATTTTTTTATAAACACATCAGTTCTCAACCATAAGGGCACTATCCAAATCATCACTAGAGTATGGAACTTGGATCTACATCTTCCATATGTTGCCAATTGGGTCAAGTGGTGGAATTAAGTGATCAAACAAATAATCACTTTTCTTTCCTAATATGAAATGAAAAAATCATGAGTTCAAAAGTGGGTTGATGGCACTATCTCTAAGTAATACAAAAGGGTTTCTTCTTTACTATAGTAAAGCTCTCTCAATTCTCAATTATCGGCCATGACTGCCTCACTCAAGCATAAGATAAAAGTGGTTGAAATACATGTTATCAGAGGTACTCAAATTAGGGCCTGATTACACTGGCTTAATATTGGTATCCATGCCTATAATTAAATTTTCAAATCCCTCAGTGCCAAACAAACCAAAGAACAAATTAAAACTATCAAAAAATGCATAGTCATTTCACCAACCTGCCATAAATCTCCTCAACATTCTTGGATGTTACACCCTTAACCTATAGAGTGTC
The DNA here is from genome assembly GCA_037957365.1 of Torreya grandis. Classification (NCBI taxonomy): domain Eukaryota; kingdom Viridiplantae; phylum Streptophyta; class Pinopsida; order Cupressales; family Taxaceae; genus Torreya; species Torreya grandis. The sequence goes on along the minus strand of JARHVA010003410.1, from coordinate 997,911 downwards.
TAGTGATATATGTGGCCAACTTGTGGATTACATAATTTCAAATTATCTTATTGCATTTCTATTTGTTCTTAGTATGGTCAGTCAACTTGTGTCTTCCACACCTTCATATTATCTTCTACTAACCCCCTCTTTGCCTCTTCACTTGCAGGTCTACACATGCTCATTCATTAAACTTGGTATCTTGGTCTCACCTTTCTCTAAGTCAATGTTGGTTCATCATGATTTCCTCTGCTCCTTATGACCTTTTTTTGAAGTCCCCTTTCTAGCTTCCATCTTCTCCTTTATTCATGATTTTACCTCATTATTGATCTCACATTATGTTGCCTTCCCATTATATCCACTACTAAGATAGTCCAATGTGATTCACCCTTGCAATCTTGATCTTCATAACTATTCATCATTTTTTGGTGATTCATACTGACAATGGCATTATAGGAATCTTGGGAGCCATGGCCAATACATGGACTATTAATGACATCTACATCATGAGATCTTTGCAACTAGTTTATTTCTAACTAGTGAGACTAACAATGTAGTAGAGTATCTTATGATTTTTTTATTTTTAAACAATGCCAACAAGTTGAACATGTCATATGTGTAATTTTTCTCTTACTCACTCTTGATTGTCTCTCAATTGATAAGGGTCTAGAATGTATTAAACATTGATTTTTCCCCCTTTGAAGTGGCCCATGTCTTGCTTTCATGCTTTGCATATTCCCAGATCTCCCACATCCTTCAATCACAAAACACCGTAGTTGGTGCTTTGGTCAATGTAATCTTTGACAACCTTATCTTTTGATACTTATTTGTCCCCTTGAATGAGTATGAAGCTACATTTTATAGACCACAACCATTGACATTTCTTATGTCATTGTTTGTGAAAAGTTTAGTCATGATTTATATTCTTTTTGAATTATGTATGGTCTTTAGATACTTCACAACCTTGTGCTCTAACAAACCACAATTACATTTATCTTGAGGGTATGTGCCATTTTCATTTCTCAATTTATAAACCTTGATGATTATAATTCATCTCCCTATCTTTAATATTGTACCCCAAGATGACAATTCTACATAGAAAGGACCTTAAAGATAAAAACCCATATACTTAGCCCTATATGCCTGGCCACACTTTTTTGGGAAAACCTGTAGCATGGCCATAGATACTTATTTTTGACCATTTAAATAATCATTAGATTTTATATTAATGCAATTTTGTGAACAAGTTCCAAGGGATGGGTTTTCACCCTCTTATTTTGGGATCACAAAGATACAACCTAGTGCACGAGTTACAGGTTTCATCTCTCTTATTTAGTCATAGTGGAATAGATTAGTAAGCAATGTGGCCATAAACTTGTCTCTAAATTTTCCTTGTGTTCTGTCAAGTAGGACCCTAATAATACCTATAACTAACTAAGATGAATACATGTAATAAACCCAAATACTATCAAGACAATAAAATTACCAATAGGCAAAGATTCTGAAACAATAAATTGTATTGATTGATATTAAATGATTCAAATAATTAAAAACCATGCATAAACAAGCCTCAACTTGAAATTGGAGTTGACATGCAAAATTTGGAACACTAAAAATAAATAAAACTCAACCTACTATTTGTAGCAGCTATTATTTTTAGTAAGTTTCACATGAAAGCACATGCAACTCTAAAAATCTTCAAAAATAAAATAAACTCTAAAATTAATCTATTAGATGAATTTAAATTTAAATTCAAGTCTGGTTACAAAAATAGATAATTTTTAAATCTAAAAAAAAACTCAAAAAATAAATTAAATTGCAATTCCTGACCCTTATATGGTCACCTATGGCCTCCAAAAAATATCTAAAATGTCCCATAATTTTAGGGGTAGGTTATAACAACATTAAAAATTTTGAGACAGTTGTTTTGGCACAAATATGGGCTCAAACAGAGCTGTGGATCAAAATTTATGGCCTCCAAAATTTTGGCCACTTTTTCTGCATCATTCTCCTCTAGTTGAAAACAAATTAACTCCTACAAGTTACTCTAATTGTACTACTTCCATTTATTCTTATCAATCTTCTTCAGCTCCCATTCTATAATCCAAGTGTTATCTTCATTTTTTAATCCTTCCCACTTTACCAAATACCTATCATAACTTCCTTGCCTTATGTTTATTGTCTTCTTATCTAGTACCTTCATTATCTTTTCTTTCTTTTTCTTTGACACTTGTTGCTTCCAATCTAGTTATTCATCTTATTCACCTTCACCATCTTCTCCATGGAAATCATATAAATCTAAAAAATTAAATACTAGAGAGATATCAAAACTCTGTGGTAAAATCACTTCATAAGCATTGTCATTGATTTTCTTCATAATTATGCTTGGTCCAATTTTCTTATACTTCAACTTGGTATATGTGTCTTTTGGAAATCTCTCTTTTCTCAAGTAAACCATCACTAAACCTTCTTATTAAAATAATTTTGACCTTCTTCTGACATCTATTGCTACTTTATACTTCTCATTACTTTCTTTCAACTTTCTTCTTACTTCTTCTTATAACTATTGTATTGGTATGTGAATGCTTCAACATTATCACTAACTTGCTCTGTAATTGGAAGCTATACCAAACATAAAGCACTCAAAGGATTTATCCCATAAATAATTTGAAATGTTGATCTATTCACTGAACTATTATATACAAACTTAGCTTGTAGTAAATCCAAGTCCTATTGCTTGGGCTTCTCTCCAACTATGCTTCTCAACAAATTTTCCAAGCTCTTGTTTACAACTTTTATTTGTCCCTTTTTTGGGGGATGGTATGCACTAATGAATTATAGCTTAGTCCCCATATTTCTCCATAAAGTCCTCCAAAAATGACATATAAATTTTGTGTCCCTAACTGATGTAATGGTTTTTAGAACACCATGCAATCTCACAATATCATTAAAAAATATTTTTACAATTATAGTGGTATCATTAGTTTTCTTGCATCCAATAAAATGAACCATCTTAGAACATATGTCTATAACAAAAATAATTGAATCATTATCTCTTTGTAATTTTGGTAATCCCAACACAAAATTCATATCAAATCTATGCATGGTTCCCTTGGAACTAGAAGTGTCATGTACAACCCTATATTTTGTGCATGTCCTTTTCCCACCTGACATATCATATACCTTACAACATATCTTATCACATCTCTCTTCATATTTAACCAAAAATAATTATCCTCCACCAAAGCTATTATCTTTGTCTTACCAAAATGTTCATTCAAACCACTACTGTGCAATTATCTTATAATATTGTCTCTTAGAGACCCAATTGGAATACATAATTATTTCCCTTTGAAGAGATAACCATCCTACATAATATACTCTTCATAAAAATTATTTGTATCACATGTCAGTGGATTCCTACATTGATCAACTATCTTATGAAAATATGGATCAATATTATGTACTTCTTTAATAAATTCAAATCCAACTACTTCACTCACCATAGTAGTTATCAACCTCACTCGCCTACTCAAATCATCATCTACTTGATTCTATTTTCTTGATTTGTGCTTCAACACAAAAGTATAACCTTGCAAGAAAGACACCCATTTTTCATGCCTACTACTTAAATTCTTTTGAGTGGTCACATACTTCAAAGCCTCGTGATCAATAAATAGGATAAACTCCTTAGGCATCAGGGATTGCCTCTAATGTCTTAATGCTTGTATAATGACATAAAATTCAACATCATATGTAGAATATTTTTTTCTTAACTCATTTAATTTCTCATCAAAATATGCTATCAACTTTCCTTCTTAACTCAACACAACACCAATTCCCAAAAATTAAGCATCACAATCAACCTCAAACACTTTGTTAAAATTTGATGATGCTAAAATAGGCTTTTCTATAATTTTCTTTTTCAACAAATTAAAGCTTTCTATTGCTACCTTTGTCCATACAAATTATTTTCCTCTCATAAAATTTGTGATTGGTACAATAAGACTACTAAAATTCTTAATAAACTTTCTGTAAAAAGATGTTAAATCATGAAACCTTCTTACCTTCGTGATGCTCTATGGGATAGGCTACTCAATAATTGCCTTTAATTTTTATTCATCCATTCTTACACCATCTACTAAAACTAAAAATATAAAGAATACCAAGTTGTTATGCATAAACCTATACTCTTTTAAATTCACACAAAGCTTCTTTTTTCTTAACAATTTTAATACCATTCTGAAATGTTGTAAGTGCTCTTCTTTAGTCTTACTAAATATTAAAATATCATAAAAATAAACCATCACACACTTACCACTGTTAGTATTATGTTCATCCCCCCCATAAATGTGCTAAGTGCATTAGATAACCTGAATAACATCACCATTCACTCATATAAACCATCTCTCTAATCTTGAATGTTGTTTTCCATTCATCTCCTTCACGAAACCAAATTTGTTACTACTTACTCCTTAGATCAATCTTGGTAAAATATTTTACTCCTATAATAACATCCATCATATCATATAAACAAGGTATAGGATGTTAGTCCTAACATGGATATATTATTTAATTTTATTATTAGTGATTTGTTTGTGCAAATCATGTAGCATAAAATAATATAGGATATTGGTTGTTAGAACAACCAATCCTAAATTAGTGTTAAGGTTGTTTGTTAGTTTTTAGTTGTTAATAACTAACCTATTGTTAGAAATGTTGTTAGAAGAATTTTCTTATATATTGTAACCTCTCAATTAGTAGAATTGTGTTGTTGGGACTAATTAAATATTATGTTTGAGCCTTTGGCTATAGCCTGATAAGGGTTATTTTCAATATTTGGTATCAGGGCAAGTTCTTGAACCTCTATGTACCTTCCATCTAGTGTAGTTTTGAATCAAAATGGATTTTTAAAATATGTTACAATATAGATCACGTGCAACAACTATTGCTTGTCTATCCACCCATGCTTGCACTCTATCAACAAGTTGCAGTGAAGACTATGTACACCTTTGCTGGTTCCACTAGCCATCTACATTTACCTCTCTACTTCCAACCTATCCATTCCTTCCATAGTATTATTCACCCATGTTGTATGTCATCTACATCCTAAAAAATTAAATAAGAATATATATATATATATATATATATATATATATATATATATATATATATATATATATATATATTCTTAGTTTTTTTACAAGGCCGAATAAAAATTTACATCAAGAGAAGAATTTATTTGGTTTGATTCCTATATTATACTATACATTTTTTGCATGAGGGTTTGAAAATTTGTTTGCATTCTAAGATCTCTATGGACCAGAGTTGCATTGAAAGTAAACCTATTTTGAAGTATTCAATTAACATTGGACTTGGATTGAATACTTTACATTGGCCTTCAATTTTTTGAGCTATCCTCCAACCATGGTGACCCATTATTCTCTCCTTGGCATAGGTGATAGAGTCCTCTCCTCACAACATTGATGAACTCGACAAAATCCTAACTTTCTTACAGATCCTAATGTCTCCTCTGCTTCAAATGGTGACTTGGATTACCCTAGTTTGACTTCAAGATCTGGGTTATTCATCCACCTGCATTGGATCCATGGCTTAGCAAGTTATAATTCCAAATGATGATCACTTCTCTAGCTTGGCTCAATCCTGAGCTCCTACTTTTGATTCACAATCTAGCTGTCTTACTCTAGGGATATGTCCATATGAAATCCTCAGGTGCCTCAACCTCATCCCTCCTAGTAACATTTGCATCCTTTCTTCTATTCCATCATCAATCTCTGCATTCCCTATGGTGATGGAATAAGAAGAGATTTTTTAGGGTTTAATGTTTATCTTGTATTTTGGTATTTTGTGTTTAAGTTTGTTGCTTTGATTTTTCTAAGTTCGTAGTTTTTAGTTTAGTTTTTTTTATTTAAAATTTAGAAAGAATTTCAATTTTATTTTTAATATGATTATGTTTTATGATTAAATTTTAAGTTTTTTAATTATTTTATAATATTTTTTTAATTTGTGTTTTATTATTTCAGATTTTGTCAATTTTTGGTTTGACTGTGCAGATTGTTATTTAGTATTTTTTTATATTTTAGAATATATTTTTTATAATGAATTTCATTTTGAATTTGTTTAATTTATTTTTATTTATATATAATTTTTATTTAATTATTGTTTAGATTATGTTCTTAGTCATTTTAAGTCAATATTGTCAAATTCTATAGGTTTAATGTCATTATCAATTTTGTATTTGTATTAATTAGTATTTTAAATTTGGAGTCATTTTTTAATTTTATTTTTTGTTGTATTGTTAAGAGAGTCAAGTCTTTGTTAGTTTTGTCAAAGAGTCTTTTTTTTTAAATTATGAATTTTAAATAACTCTTTCAAAGGCATTTTCAATAAAACAAGATCGTTTGTGATCTTCATTGTAATAAGTTCTCCTAATCAATATACTAGATGCATTTTCAGGCGAACTCGACATCTACATTTAGAGGGGCATTTTATTAATTCCTCACCCCATATTATAAATAAGGAGGGGGGGGAGAATGCTAGGAGTTATTCCTAACATGGATATATTATTTAGTTTTATTATTAGTGATTTGGTTGTGCAAATCATGTAACATAAAATAATATAGGATATTGGTTGTTAGAACAACCAATCCTAAATTAGTGTTAAGGTTGTTTGTTAGTTGTTAGTTTTTAACAACTAATTTATTGTTAGAAGCATTTTATTATATAATGTAACCTCTTGATTAATAAAATTGCATTGTTAAAACTGATTAAATATTGTGTTTGAGCCTTCATCTCTAGCCTGATAAGGGCTATTTTAAATATAGGAAACTTGTACTTGACTGTAATTTTATTAATTGATCTACTATCCAAACACATCCTCCACCCTCCATCTTTATTTTGAGTTAGTAACTTTGGTGTTGCACAAGGACTCATGCTCTCCCTTACTACACCTTTCCTCACCAATTCAGCAACATATTTATTCAATTATGTATGTTTTGTTGAACTCGTCCTATAAGCTACTTGATTGGGTAGAGCTAATCTTGAAATCAAATGAATATGATGATAAATATATCTCTTTAGTGGTAAACCATATGGTAACTCATAAGGTATAATATATGCATATTCTTTCAATGTTACTTCTATTTTTGTTGGTATTTACACCACTTTTGTGTCTTCTTTCTTCACTACTAATGCATAGTATCAACCTGTCATCTTCACATCTTTGATAAATTATTTTACAATAAGCATAATTTAAACCTACCCTTATTTAATAAGTAATAAAACTACCTTTATACCACCTTTCCATAAACTATACATATTCTTTTCTCTATCATGAATTGATTTTCTATCAAACTACCATGGTATTCCTAATAACACATGGCATGCATCCATTGGTATAACATCACACCATATTTCATCCTTGTGATTTTTACCTATAGAAAACTTTATTAAGCACCCTTTATCTACTATAGCTTCATTCCCTTTCTTAAACCATGAAATTCAATAGGTACTAGGATGATTTTCACATTGCAAACCTAGTTTCTCAATCATATCTTTAGAAACTATATTTTCCCAACTACCACCATCTATAATTACTTTGCATATATTACCTCCTAAAGGACACCTTGTTTGAAATATATGTGTTCACATCCATGTATCACCACATTATTTATTTTGTACATGTTCTTTCCTTGGAGCAATCATTGTTCTTCTCATCATGGTATTTTCTCTAATATCTGTTGTTGGAACTTTAATATTTTTCTCTTTTAGTTTAGCTTCAACTAAATTCACTCTTGGGTGATCCTCTTGCCTCCTTTCTTGATTTTTTTAGTGTGGACACTCGAACACTATATGGCCTTATTATCCATATCTGTAACAAACATAAGACCTACATTGATTTAGAAACCATCCTCTACCACCACCACTTCTTCATCCTCTTTGAAATCCTCTTCCTCTTTATTGGTTTTAAAACCCTTGTCTATTATCTTTTTGTCTTCTTGAACCATGTGATGATTCTCATCTAGTGGTATTATACCCACATGTAATTGTATCAAATCCACCTCATCCCCTTATTGGAAGGGATTGTCCTCTTTTATCCCAATATATGTTCTTCTAAAATTTTGTCTATTGTATTTTTCTTCTACCTTTAAAGCTAACTGATAAGATTCCTCCATGTAAAGTATTATGTGCATGCTTAATTTACCTTGAGTAGAAAACTTCAAACCATTTACATAGCTTTCAACCAACTACCCTTCTATCTCATCATACTCCACATGTATGGAAATCATGTAAAATGCATATGTATACTATGATTTGCCTTAAATTTCAAAATCTTATGTATAGGGTTTGTGCATAATCCACATGTAGAAATTTCTCCCTCAGCTTCTTCTCCATATTTTTACACGAGTTGATCTTCTCTTTACCTTTTCTCTATCTTTCTTTCTACTAGTGATCCCACCAAATCATTGCATAACCCTTCAATTTCATGCATGTAAACTTTACCTTGTTATCTTATCTCATGGTTCTCTATTGAAAAAAATTCTCCATGTTATTCATCCAATCTATAATCTCCTCTAGTTTTAATCTAGAACATCAACCTTAATTCCTTCATTCCTTTCTTCTAAATCTCTAACCATCCTCTCTTACATTATTGGAGGTTGTTCTTGTTTCTCCTCTTGCATAATTTCTTCTTCATGATTTGTGTCATCTTATACATCACATTATGCTCTCATTTGTCTTTGATTCATAATGATCTCAATTAATTATTCTACTTACCTCTACAACTCCTGCAAAGTCTTGTTCATCTGAGTGACTTTTTCTCATCCTCTAACCATCTCTTACACATCTAAGATTCAAACTTGATTTGATACCAAATAATGAACCCGAATACTATCAAGACAATAAAATTACCAATAGACAAAGCTTATGAAACAATAACTTGTATTGATTCGTATTAAATGGTTCAAATAAATAAAAATCATGCATAAATAAACCTCAACTCAGAATTGGAGTTAACAATCAAAATTAAAAACACTAAAAAATAAATAGAATGTGACCTATTATTTTTGGTAGCTATTATTTTTAGTAAGTTTTTCATGTAAGCACGCACAACTCTAAAAATATCAAAAAATAAACTAAACTCCAAAATTGGTTTATTGGATGAATTTCAACTAAATTTCAAGTTTGGTTATAAAAATAGATAATTTCTAAATTTAGAAAAAAAAACCAACAAATAAAATTAAACTAAAATTTTAGACCTTCAAATGGTCATGTAGGGCATCCAAAAAATATTGAAAACATCTCATAATTAGAAGGGTGGGTTATGACATCATTGAACTTTTTGAGATGATTATTTTTACATGAAGATGGGGTCAAATGGAGCTACAGATCAAAATTTATGGCCTCCATAAGTTTGGCATCTTTTTCTACATCAATATTTTACAATAATCATATCATCATTACAAATGTCAAAAGAGAGGGAAAGATTCAGATTTCTACTTGGTATTTTTTTCTCAAGTAAACACTTTCTGAGATCTGATGCAAAACAACAAACATTCATCAAATCTACCATTCACTCAAATCTGAATAAACACCATGAAATATTTTAAGGGCTTATTTATTATATTTGAATCTCAATATCATCTCTTTGAAAGATAAATTGACCATAGGGAACAATAATATCACATTCATCTATAGTAATTTGATAAAGATCAGAGGTCACTACAAAAAATAATAAATTTTCACATCCATTTATAACAATATGAGATCAGAGATTAATTATAAAAATTGTTAGAATAGAATAATTGCTTAGTCCAACCTACTCATAGTAAATCATAAAAATAGCGTACAATATTCACTCTGAGCTTAGAAAATTCATAGCATCAACCTGAATTGAGAAAGTAGAAAATAAGAACAAACTCATAGATCATCATTTGTGACTTCTCAAGCTTTCTTTCTAAGTTTCCAAAAGACATTTTCAATAAAATTATCACAATAAAATGTATTTATATTACTTTGATGGTCACTACCATGGTAGTTGTATGTGATCATTTATTCAAAAATAAATTATCCTAAACCTATCTAAAGCAACTAAAAATAAAACTAACAACCTTAAATCTAAATTTCTAATCTAAGAAGAGATCTTTGATAAATTATCTCCATTATGAGATTGTTTCACCTTGTCCCTTATATAAATTTAGGTATTATATGACTATGAAAATCACCCATGTATATCATCCATGCAAAGTTCACAATTTTAGTCTCTTTAGATTCCTCTAGTGAACTACTTATGATAGTCCCATGTGTGACCCTTTGTAATTAGGATTGAAAAGTGAAGTCAAATTTTAGTGGCCTCTTTATGACATTAAATTCATATATTGAATTATAATTTTACTGGTCGCAACCTTGTGAAATTTGAGGACACTTGTGAACTCAATTTGAAATTTATTTGTGAACTTTTAGTTATTTATTCACCACTCCCCTATTGTTGTATGCTCTATTTATTCACGACATTATTTGTGGTTAATTTCATCCTTCACTATGAAATTGTTCAAAATTGAGACTTTATGACCTTTAGATCATCCTCAATGATCATTTTCTTCTCACTTGAATTTGCATTGCCTCTTCACTCATTAATTGTTTGTACACAACCTACGTGGATATCTTTGTGTGAAAATTATGCTCAACTTTCTAATTATGGATAAATGTTGTGAATTATTTTGAATACTTAGTAAGCTTGTGATGGTTTGACAAATAGTGATAGGCATCAAATTTATTCTATTACTCATAAACTATCTTGAGCATACATGTGGTGTCATCATAGGGTGTTTGGTTCATGAAACTTTGAATGTGGACTCATTACTTTATCAATAATTTATAATTTCAATGTGTCTGGGATCCATGTGAGCAATCAAAGTAATCAATTAACATTTTAAATTAAATTTAATGTGTGGTCACAAAAATAAAATAATTATGCATATAATATTTAGTGGACACATCATGGAAGTTGGTAGGCCATGGGGCATGGAGTTCAAACAATTCATGGGATCACAATATTTGAATAGGTCCACTAGAAAGTCCATGTAGTTCAAAATAAATTATATGGTATCTTATAGTCCAAATGGGGACACCTAGAAAAATATCAGGCTCACAGAGCATGAAGACGGTCACAAGGGTTAATTTATTAAGAGATGACTCCATGTGGACCAATTAAGATTATGCATTTGGGTTTAGTTTTGTAGTTAGGTCCAAAGGGATACATGACTTTGGGTTTAGTACTTAGAGATTAAAGAAGGACCATGAATATTTAAAACATATAAAGGGTACATAGATTATTGTAAAAATTATAATTTATATTATAATGAACTTTGATTTTAAGGAATATTTGAGCAAGGCCATTGGTTTAAAAATATAAAAAGGACCTTAATATGATTGAAGTCAAAATGGATTATTTTTTATTAAAGTGGCTATTATTTTTATGTAAAATAGACCCCAATACAAAGCAAACCTTAGGCAAAGGCAATGGATGTGACCATAGTACAACCTATGACTAATTTTAATTTGAACTAAGACATCAAACAGGTTTCAAAATGTGAACTAGACCTTAGAGGATCCCTATTTCATAAGATGAAATGCATCGGGTTGGCCATAAAAAATGGTGACTTTTGCAACAAAAACATTGTTGGGTGTTTCAAACGCAAAATCTATGGTTAATATTGAGAGGGGACCAATAATACATGCAAGAAAGCTCAAAATTTTCAAAATCAATTTGACCATTAGTTTTAACATTATTATACAACATACTAAGCCTTGACATATACAAAGAATTAAATATGTGTGTTTAGTGATTCATTTACCTTGTCTTTGAGGTTTTTAATAAAGTTTGAGATCTATCACTTGATCAAAACTTTTAAATGGTATTTTATTTTTTTTCTTTTTTTTATAGAAATGGCTCGAGCAGGAAGAAGGGGGGAAGAGGCTTGAGCATTGCTCTACTACCAGTCAAACATCTATAACTCTAAGAAAGATACCTCTAACTCTATTTGTAGCTATGCATCTATAGCCCCAATTGAGTTTGCCTGAATCACCCTTTTAAGATAAACTTTTTTATTTTGTTTTGATGATTTCATATTCTTCCTTTTTCATTTTGATTTTTTTGGGATCTCTTAAAGGGTTGGGAACCAATGTAGCTAGGGTATAATGATTGTCAAAAAATAGGGTCACAAATGATATTTATTTTTTTCTTTCATACACCTTCAAGGAAATAATTAATGTGAAAAAGTGTAGTCCTTACTCTCTTTAATGCAAAAACCGCTCTTAATTCATGCAATAATTATAAAACAAAGAATCAGTTCTCTATTGAAAACATAAACCAACCAAAATAATGTTGATATTCACCTAAAATTTACCAATTTTCTTGATTTTTAAAAAAAATCACATTAAATTCAATTCTTGTTAACTAATTGAATGTGACCAGGGACTCCTATGGAGTGGTTTAAAATAATATGGACATAGCTAGTGACAAGTCTATAACTAATGAGTGGAAAGATGTCTCAATTTCTCTTCTATCTTTGGAAAGACTTATTTTACTACAAATATTATAAGCAAACCTATTATATGAAAGAAAACTAATATGATCTACTCTAACCTAATCGTTAACTCACAATTCATAATCTCATGGCAAGAAGGTGAGCTTAGAAACTTTATATGAAACACTTCCTCCTACTTGGTAAAAGCATGTTTTCACTATTTATTGTTCTTATTATAGAAAAAACATCTTTATATTATCTCCAAAATTCAATCAACTTTCTATGTCCAACTTCAAAAGGATTCATATGTTTATGCTTAATATGATGATTCTTTTCAAACATGTAATAAGAAAAAGCATTGGTCTCAGGTAAACATACCTTGAAATCTATCCAAATGAACTCATGAGACTCTTTTACCTAGAATTATGTGATAGTTGAGACTATGGGATTTATTAATACCAATTCTTCAATATTTGATTCTAATGTTAAATGATTCTCATATGTTTCTTCTTCTCTTATCTCCTCTTCCTGCACATATTCAAATTTTCCTTTGGGTCTAGAATTTATGATCACTCATCATTAGAGCTTGTGAAATCCTACAATTTTAAACATTTTGTGTTATTTGAAACCTACTTTGTCATTTTAAAATCAATGTCTTATTTTAATAAATTAACTTCCAAAACAATTTGGTGATTAAATTTTATATATGACATTGATTTTTCTTTGTTTAATTCTTCCTCAATCTCATGTACTTCCTCTGATGTATGAGTTTCTTTTGTATCATCCTCAAATTAAAATAAAATTTTAAATAAAAACCTTCATGTATAATTCATTCATTTTCATCACATGTATTTGAATCTATAACAAACATGTGGCAGTTTACTTGACAAGAGGATTTGTGTTTTCCTTGGTAATGGATTAGAATTTTGATTGGTGAGAAGATTGATGATTGACTTGATACAGTTACCATGAAAAAAAGATAGATTTGAGTTGTTGCTCATAATAAAATCCAATTTTTGTTGGTTTTGAGAAATGTTTGATATGACATTATGAAATAGGGTGTAGTTCACCATTGTTTATCTATTATGATCGTCTCTACATAATATGAAACTAAGGTGTTTTCAATGGATATTTTCACAAGAATGGATATAATGGGATCCAAATCATTAATGTATATATACAGAATGATAGACTCATGTGATCTATAGTTGATGGGTATGTTGTTATAAATCTCATCAAATTTGAGATTGAAATCCCTCGACTCATTGGCTTGTCTTTTGAGCATGACCAACTAATTAAGGAAATCAAATGGATCAATCAACCATCAAAATTATAAAATAAATACATCTTATTATTCATTAAAACTATGAATTCAACCAAATGTTAAATTTAATAACCATTTATAGTCAGGGACATTTATTGTGAAAGGTGTTGAACATTGCCAATGATGTCAAAGGTACATCTTGTGAAGGTTGATGTCAAAGGTGATCTAAGGACAATTGGTAGAGTGTGATGTGACAAGGTGCATGGAAGAGTGTTTTCATGAGAGAAATAGAAAGATATTATTTTAAGGCAACTAATGTCTTATGTCTGCATGGAAGGTACAATTTGTTGATGTCAAGTGCATAAGAATCCTAGTCATGACATGAAGAGATATGTGCATGGTGAAATGAATGAATATAGGTATGTGAAAGTTGTATTGCATTATTTGAGATTTTTTTAGGATGTGATCAAGGTATAAAAACATTCATGATATTTTTATGGTGAGCCTATATGGGTGGGACCTTCAGTCTAAGTCTACACCCAAACCTCACTTAGACCCTGCCTAGCCTAATGAGGTATGAAGATTAGATTTTTAGGTAATTATGCACATGTGAGCATGGAAAGAGGTGATACAATTTGTTTTAGTTATGATCACAAAGTTTGAGGTCAAGTTTTGAAAGAAAAGTGCATGAGTCATAGTTTTAGGCCTTCTCAAGCTCACAGAATGAGATCTCAAACCCAAGAAGCACTTTCAAACATTCATTGGCGTGTGTAACCTCTACATGGGAGTCTAAAATATTAAGGAGAGATGGGGAAAGGTCCTAGCTAAGATCTCCATGCATTAGTTTTGTATTCAATGTTAGAATAATTAATCCTATCTATTTTGTAATAAATGTCTCAAGGTGTTATTAACCTTTGATTGACATAGGTTAGTTACTTGGGGTATTTCCTAGGTGTGATTAGTTGTATTGTGAGCTATAATCTCCTATAGTAGGAGATATAATCTCACTTAGTATTGTATAAATACACATCTCTTTTAGTGATTTTGTTAATTTAGTTAATGTAATTCATTTTATCTTTTATTTGGTACTAGAGCAAGAAATTCCCAAGGAGTCTTTTTTGAAGCATTAGAGATTCAGTGGAGATCAAGAGTGAAGTACATGTAATCCTTGGATGCATCACGCTACTCCAATTTCATCCATCCCAAGTTGAAACACTATCATAATTCTAGCCAATTTATGGAAGGAGAAAATTCTAGGTTTTTGAAAGCTTTATTTAACTTCATTATGTCATGTTATTCAAGATTTGGTATTTGAAGGTTTGAGTGTATATCTTCAGATCTGGTATTCAAGACTTGTTTGTCAAATTTTGCATATAAATTCACACAGGAGAGGGTTTGAAATTTGTGTTTTCTTTAGATCTAGATTCTATATATGATATTAATTATTTTTTTAATATTGGCAATATTAATATATTTTTGAGCCATATGGTCAAATTGATCTAGCCATATTGAGATATTTTAGCTTCACGATCCATAGTATTGACATCGACATTCAGATCTAAGTAGCATAATCATTATAGAGGCATTGGATTTTATACCTTGGCATTATTTTCTTCCAAAATTGGCATTTAGATCTACAACAAATAATGTTTCTATAATGGATAGATATGTTAGACTTTCTCTGGATTAGATATGCAAGGGGCATCTTTCTCATTGATAGGTGTTACATAAAAGATAGGTAGAGATAGGTGTTAGATAAAAAAAAATTCCAGATCTATGGCATTGGAGATTTTATGAGGGAAATCCTTGCTATTATGTTTTTTTCCTAATCTACCTACATAGTGGTGTTTATCCAACTATGTCAATCCACACCCAGATAAGTCACACCAAACATATTGACATCTTAGCAAATTTGACCAGCTTTGGCATCCAAGTTTTTTTTGAGATTTTTTCCAGCAAGTGGCATCATCCTTTTCTAATGATTCTATGTTGGAGTTGGTTGTTATTTGTTTCAAGATTTGTTATTATAATCTAGATCTCTAACTTTTGTGTTTACATCTAGCTTGATGCTTTTAAGTCCTCTGTTGTACCTTAGCGATGGACAAGAGGAGGTTAGCATTAAAATTTTGCTTGTTGTTGTTGCTTGGATAGACTGAGGCATTTGAAGGAAGTTAGATATGCCTTATAAAACACTTATGGCACCCTTCTCATCCAAAAAAATTAGTAATTCTCTTCTTTTTCTGCTTTACACAGTTGGAAAATCATTATTTTTTGTTACTAGCTATAATTTTTGCTTAAAGAAGAAGTCAAACTCATTTGCATGCATCTTGAGGTAACTAGAAATATTATTTTTTACTTTCGTTAGATTTTCTAAGTCCATGGTGAAATTTTGGTTCCAACAAGTGGTTACACAAATATGTTATTTTCTAATTTAGCCTCAAAAATCAATTTATAGTGTTTTTTAATTGATTTGACCCAATTTTACAAGAAATTAAAATGCTTATAAATTTTGAATCGTAACTCAAATTTGAGTTCTTTTTTTTCAAAAGTGAATATTTTGTGATTCTCTATCATTGGTGTCATTAAATTGTAAAAATTCAATATAAAAATTGTAGCCTCATTTGCTCCTCATATGCATTTTTCGTTGAAATTGATGTCTATTTTTCCATTGCAGTTTTAGAAGCATTTTTGATAGAGTCTGAGGTCCATTGTGTGATTGTGTGTGATTTTTCATCTTTGTGTATAATTTTTTTGCATTTTCTTTACATTTTGCAAACACACATTTCATTTTGGCACTTAACAACACACTTGTAATTTATCATACACAACTTGAAAAATGTCTAGTTTTGGACCACATTTTGTGCTTCCAAACACACAATTGCTGTGTGGTGATAATTATGCATCATGGAAAATGAAAGTACAAACACATCTTAAATTTCAAGATATTTGGTTATTATTAGAAGGCACATGGGTCAGACATACAACAGATGTTGATCAACATCAAAATTTTGATAAGGCTAGTAAAAAGGCTAACTTAATAATCATGTTTAGAGTTTTGGATGAGGTACAACCTCATATCCATAGTGCTACAATTGCAAAAGATGCTCGAGATAAAATTAAAACTGTATATAAAGCTAAGAATTAAAATCAAATACTGCATCTTCAGAGCCAATTGCACACTCTCAAGCTTAAATCAGATAAAAAATTAGAAGCATTCCTTAGAAGGGTTGCAATTGTGGGCTTCACTTCAATATTTGGGTGAACTAGTGATAGATGATTCTTTGGTCCCTATAGTCCTTAAAGCACTACCCCTCACATATAGGATCTTTGTGACCACTTTGGCTATCATAGGATAAAAACTAACCTTTGAGGTGTTGGTAAATTTGTTGTAATAAGAGGAAGCTATTCATAATTCAGAGGAAGTAGATGATGAGCATACACTCACATCAAATCAAAAGGGGAAGAAACCCATGAATGGTCCAAAGCAATCTCCAAATTATAATAGATAACAAAACCAACAATTGAACAATTCACGTTCTTTTAAAACATGTCAAATTTGTGGAAAATAGGGACATGACTTAAAACATCATTGGTACAACACATTTCAACAAGGCTCATCAAGCAAGAAGCCATCTTTCAACAAATCACCATAAATAGAAAGAAAGTAACCACAACAACATAACAGGTGGAAACAAAAAAATTCAAATCCTACACAACATGGAAATGTCACTGAAGACAATGACTCTTCAAATGAGGAATATGGTTTAGCTACTCAAACATAGGAGTCTACCAATCATCCAAGTGCAGTTTGGTATGTTGATTTAGGGGTAACCAGATACATGGTAGGAAGACAAGATTGGTTTTCTACATTGACAAAAATAGAATTAAAGGTAAATGTATCACTTGGAGATGATACCTCCTATATAGTACAAGGTAGTGGTGACATCAAACTTCAATTTGGAAATAAAAATTACAACATTTCAAATGTTCTATATGTTTTAGGACTTACAAAAAATCTATTGTTTGTTAATCAGCTACTTGACCACAACCTCATGGTTGAATTTGATCACCAAAATGGTCAAAAGTTTTACCACATCAAAGACAAGTCTAAGCATTTCAAAGTGATTACCAAGGCTTCCAACATTGGCAAAAGGTTTTAGCTTGATTTTGTTCAAAATGATCATCAAGCACTTGTAGTCAAAGATACAAAACTAGGAAATTTATGACACAATAGATATGGTCACTTGATTTATGGTTATTTAGTTCAATTGAGTAAACAATAAATGGTTTTTGATCTTCCCAAACTCAAGAAATCTTTTGATATATATACCAATTACTTAACATGAAAATAAAGAAGAGATCCCTTTGGTAAGACTGAGTGTCAATCACTTGGTAAGTTGGACTTGGTGCAAACTGATCTTTGTGGACATTTTGCTCCCAGTCTTAGAGGGTACAAATACTTTCAATTTTTTGTGAATGATTACTCACAAAAAATTTGGGTATATTTATTGAAGACTAAGGATCAAGCTTTTCAAGTCTTCAAATAATTCAAGGCCATGAGTGAAAATGAAACTGGTAGGAAAATCAAGACCCTCCACTCAGATCATGGGAGGGAATATACTAGTAAAACATTCTCACCCTATCTCAGTGTGAATGGAATTAGTCAGCAATTGACAACTCCATACTCACCTCAGTAGAATGGAGTTACAAAATGGCATAATAGAGTCATTGTGGAAATGTTTCATATCATGGTTTAGGATGCAAAATTGCCTGATACATATTGGGTAGAAACTTGTCACACTAAAGTCTACTTATTGAATAGGTCACCCATCAAAGCTCTTGACAGAATCACACCACATGAAGCTTGGATAGGGAATAAACCAAAGGTAATTCACCTTCGTGTTTTTGGTTGTAAGGCATATATGCATGTTTCTAATAAGACAAGAAATAAGTTAGATAAGAAAATAAAGGAATGTATTTTTGTGGGATACAGTGCATAATCAAAGGTATACAAGATCCTTGATCCAGAAACAAAGAAGGTACTAATCAATAGAGATGTATTCTTTGATGAAAAGAGTGGAATCAATCCACCTTATACATAGGTAAATGATATAGGTAAAATTCCTATAATATTTTTAGATAGTGATGGTGAAAATGAAAAGGAAGATAGTCAAATAGGACCTCTAGCACCACTACCTATAGTTCAATGTATGCCCAAGTGGTATATAAGTACTATATGAGATGCTAACTTGAATGGAGTACCAGATACATCCACTTCAAGATCAAGGAATCAAATCATGGCTCGAGAAGAGGTTAATATGGCCCTTATAGGTATTGTGCAAAAAACATATGATCCTTTTATGGTTAAAATAAGCCCTACAGTCTAGACCTTGGAAAGATGCCACGGATGCAAAATATCAATCATTAATGAAGAATAACACTTGGTAGCTTGTTGATCTTCCACTAGGGAAGAAGCCTATTGGATGCAAATGGGTGTTTAATACCAAATACAAAGCAGATGGTAGTATTGATAAGTACAAGGCAAGTCTTGTTTCAAAAGGGTATGCTCAGAAAGAAGGCATTGACTATGAGGAGACTTTTGCTCCAACAACTAAGATAAAGACTATTATAATGGTTTTTCCTATGGTTGTAGAGTTTGGATGGAAATTCCATCAAATGGATGTAACAAAGTGCATTTTTCAATGGATATTTGAAAGAGGAAGTCTACATGACTCAATCTGAAGGATTTATGGCACCTAATTAGGAATAGAAAGTGTGTAGGCTTATCAAGTCTCTTTATGGTTTAAAATAAGCTCCTCGAGCCTGGTACATCAAGATTGATGAGCATCTTGTATAACATGGATTCAATAGGATTCCATATTATCCTAACCTCTACCTTAAATAACATGGGGGGAGGTTATTATAGTGATTGTTTATGTCAATGATCTAGTCATCACTGACAACATAGTGAAGATGATCGATACAACTAAGAATGATCTCAAGCAATCATTCAACATGATAGATCTTGAGCAACTACACTATTGTCTTGGTTTGGAGGTATGGATAAAAGAACATTACATTTTTGTTTCATAGATGAAGTATACCAAGATATTGCTCAAGAAATTTAGGATGATGGACTGTAAACCTATTACAACACCTATGGAGACAAGACTTTAGTTGTCTTGTACAGATCCATCACCAAAAGTAAATACAACTCTTTATCGATAGTTGACTGGGAGTCTCATTTAATTGACATATACTAGGCCATATATTAGCTATGTTGTCAGCTATTTTTATTGGTTCATGCAAGAACCAAAGGTGATACATTGGAAAGCAACAAACTATGTATTGAGATACATCAGAGGTACAATTTAGTATGGGTTAGAGTACAAGAAGAATGATAAGTTATTATTGTTAGGATAAATGGATGTAGATCATGTAGCTTTTATTGGTGATAAGAAATCCACTTTTGGATTTTTGTTCATTCTAAGATCTGGGCCAATTTCATGGGGAAGTAAGAAGAAAAATTATGTTTCTAAATATTCCATAGAGGCTTAATATCATGCTATAATAGGAGCTATTTCTAAAGTGATATAGATACGCCACATTCTTTTAGAACTTGGATTTCCACAGAATTAGCCTAAAATTCTAAATTATGACAATCAGGGTGTTCTACATATTATTTTCAATCTAGTGTTTCATGAGAGAACCAAGAACATAGAGGTTCAAATTCATTTCATACATGAACATGTTCAATACCACAACATATATCTCTAGTATTATCCCACTCAAGATCAGTATGCAGATGTCTTCATGAAGTCACTTACACGTGATAAGTTTGAGGCAATAAAAAATTCTCTCTTATTCTCTTCAGACTATGATCAATTGGGGGGGAATGTTAGAACAATTAATCCTAGCTATTATGTAATAAATGTCTCAAGGTGTTATTAACCTTTGATTGGCATATGTTAGTTACTTGGGGCATTTCCTTGGTGTGATTAGTTGTGTTGTGAATCACAATCTCCTATAGATTAGGTGATCTAATCTCACTCCGTATTTTATAAATAAGTACCTCTTGTAGTGATTTTGTTAATTCATTTAATGTAATTCATTCCATTTTTCATTCAAGAGGAACTCCTCTATGAACAATCATTAACACCAAAACCTATGTTAAACCTCCCTAAAACCCTAATAAAGAATCAATATAAAATATTTTGTTTAAAACAGCTTAGGATGGATTCAAATTCCTAGATAAACTATTGGAGCATGTATTCAACTCTCCTAGGTACCTCTAGGTGGTTGTGGTTAGTCAAATGAGAGATAAATTATTCATATACAAGCTTATTTATCAAGAAGTTATTGTAACTCTCAAAAGTTGAATTGGTCAAGAAAATAAAATGGATGGTAGAAGAAGATAGAGACTCATTTTAAATGTCCTTGATGATTTATAGATAGTTTTTAGTCTTTAAGTGTTATAATTTGGTCATCCAAGTAAGCTAGTTATAGACAGACCTAATGGTGTGAATAGTGTAAAACCCATGCATAGATGAAAAGATAGATTTGAAAGTCTGTATATGATAAATTGATAATAAAAAGTGCATGAATAATTTATTTATGACTTGTAAGTCATGATCATGATTTAATAATCTATGGAGGTCAGTGTATGTTGTGAAAAAATTTCTCATAAAATGGCATGTCTCATCCTGATAGGACTGTGAAACATAGGGTCAAGAATTGTAAGACCAATATTTGGAATTAAACATATGAATTTTATATTTTAAGATGGTCTAGAGATATCATAGAACCATTTGTATGCATCAGGAGTGATGATAAGTGTCTACATAGGCATTGGAGGTCTAATTTATCATGACTAGTTTTTTAGGTGAATCAGTAGTTCTGAGTAAGTGAGTTGCAAAGATGTTCTTGAGCCTTTATCTCCTGACTGAAGTTGTTATAATCATTTTGTGATGGACCTAAGGTCATGAATAATTTGTCTACATGTTTCATTTTTCATAGTTTAGTATATTAAGGTTGATTAAGCTTCATTATTGCAAGATAGACTTTTGAGGTACATAGGTTTAATAGGGTAGTTTGTCCTAAATGAGATTTCATGATATGAACGAAGGGTACAGGTCTAATAAAGCATGGAATAGGTCAAATGATTTTTTTATCTAAGTGATTGAATGGTTTTTTATTGTTAGATAAAACCATATGGGACCAAGAATATCAAGTTTTGGCATTAAGAGGATAGACCTAATGCAATTAGGTCTCCAAAAGACCTAAAGGAGGAATAAGGCCTAATTAAGTTATGGTAGACCAAAAGGGGTTCAAATTATTATTGAAACATGTTGATAAAATGCATTAATACCTATTCTATGTCTGACCTAAGAATTTGAAGGTGTGTGGTCAATCAAGTGGTGTGTAACCATGAGATTAGTATATATACAAGGTAATTTAGGCCTAATTATATGTATGTAATATAATCGAATAAAATATTGCATGGTTGAGTAGAAGAATGTATTTAAATGAGACCATAAAATTAGATTAGAGGTGTGGTGATCAAAATTCATGAGGTAGCTGAGTTGGTGTTGAGTCACTTAGGTAGTTGGTGCTTCGTTAGAAGTAGGTGCTTGCTAAAGCCTAGTCAAGTGGGTGCTTGAATTTATTAGGGTTGGTGCTCCAAATTAAGTTGGTGCTCAATAGAATTTGATATTTTGTTTTATAGGATTGTATTCCATTTTTAGAGATAATAATGGGTTTCCTTTCCCTTGAGGGTCCCCACTCATATATGTGTTTTCTTATCTCATGCTCATGTGAATGTTTCTTTATACATTGCTATATCATTGTGTTGATTTTATATTTAAATAACATTAAAGTATAATTCAAATAAAAAAATTTAAACACTAATTCACCCCTTCTCTCAGTGATTGTTCTTCCAAAAAAAGGGAACAACCTACAGGATCCATTTTCATGCTAAATATTTAGGAATCCTAGAGTGGTCTTGAAAGCATGGACACATTTCTTGATCATTATATCATTTTGAAATTTGGGGAGGAAATTGAAGGAATTTTCTAGGAGACCATGTTGAATACCAAGGATGTTTATGGTTGTCTAAACAAGCCAAGACATGTTTTTATTTCGTATTTTAATGTTATGATTTTGTATTTTTATGGATTTTCTTACTTGGACTGACTCTATCATAACTTGGCATGCCCCCTTATCTAACACAAGCATGTGATGATGTTTTTTTAAGCAAAAAAAAAATATGACTCATAAAAATAAGGTTATAATACCATTTTATATTTGGATGGCTCTAATGGCAATGTTTAATTTTGGTCCTTTGCATTTTCATCTTATGATAGGTTTTGATTCATGCCCTCCTTCTAGCCCCTATTTCATGTCGATGCAAGTTTTTGAATAGGATCCAAGAAGTGGGGTTTTCACCCTCTTATTTTATAATCACAAAGATGTAACCTAATGTAATAATTTTAGGTTATGACTCTCCTATGTAATCATATTGGAATAGATTGGTAAGCAATGTAGCTGCAATCACATCTCTAAAATTTCCCTTTGTTTTAACAACTGACACCCTAATAAAATAGAGAACTAACAAAGATAAATATTCATAATGATGTTATGTTACAATAATTGAATCATCTTAAAAATGTCAAAATAAAATTAAGGGTTGTTTAGAAAAGAAGGTTTTAGATTTATGCTCAGTAATTCCTTTGTTCAAGAAAACACTTTGTGAGATCTAATGCAAAACAAATAGCGTTCCTCAAATCTAGCATTCATTAAAACATGAATAAACATGATCCAAGAGTCTAAGGATTTATTACTTATGATTAAATAACAATAACATTTTTTTAAAGATTAATTGACCATAAGGAACATTAATAGACATTTATCTTTAGCAATTTGATAAATATCCAATGTCACTATAGAAAACAACAAATTTGCACATCCATCTATAGCAATCTAAGATCAAAAATTAATTATGAAAATGATTAGAATAAAAATAATAATCAATACAACTTACTCATAATAAAGCATATAAATCTGATATAGTGATCACTTTGGGCTCAAAAAATACACAACATCAACTTGAATCGAGAAATTAGAAAATAAAAACAAACTCATAGAACATCCTTTGTCATTTCTCAAGTTTTTTAAGTTTTCCAAAACCTTTATAAATTAAAGTGTCACAATCAAATGTGTTTATATTATTATAAGGGTCACTTCCATGCCTTAAAAAAATAAGTTACATGTGATCACTTATTCAAAAATAAACTATCCTAACGCTATCTAAAGTAGTTAAAAATAAAACTAACCTTAGATCTTAATTGCTAATCTAAGAAGAGATCTTTAAAAAATTATCTCTACCATGAGACTACTTGGACGTGTCATTTATATAAATTTAGGCATTATGTGATTATGTAAAGTTCCCCTAACTCATCCTACAAAGTTCATGATTTTGGTCTCTTTAGATTCCTTCAATGAACTTCATGTGACAGTCCTATGTATGACCCCTTTGTAATCAAGATTGAAAAGTGAAGTAAAATTTTAGTGGATTATTTATGACACTAAATTCCCCCATTGAATTATAAGTTTATTGGTTGTGCCCTTGTGCAATTTGGGGTCCCCTATGAACTCAATTTGGAATCTATTTATGAACTATTAGTTATTTATTCACCATTTCCCTGTTTTTGCATGGTTTGTTTATTCACTGCATTCTTTGTGTGTAATTCCATTTTTCATTATGAACTTATTCAAAATTGAGACACCTTGTGACCTTTATTATCATCCTCAGTGATCAATATGTTCCTTCTTGAATTTGTGTGGCCTATTCACTCATTAACTATCTTTTTACAACATGTGCAGATATCTTTGTGTGACCATTCTACTTAGCTTTCTAATGATGGACAAATTTTGTGAATTATTGTGAATACTTAGTGAAATTGTGATAGTTTTATGGGTGGGTGTGGATATTAAATTTAGGATAATGATCACTAAGTATCTCTATCATACATTTTGTGGCATCACAAGGTTATTGGTTTATGAAACTATGAATTTGGACTCGTTACTTTATCAAATCTACTTTACAACTTAAATGCGTCTGAGATCCCTATGAATTAAAAAAATTATCACTTAACCTTTTAAATTAAATTTAATGTGTGTGATCACATAAATAGAATAATCATGTGCATAATATTAATTGGACATGTGGTGAAGGTTGGTAGGCCATGGGGTATAGAGTTCATACAGTTCATGGGATCATGAGATTGGATGAGGTCCATGGGAAAGTATGTGCAGTTCATAAGAAAGTATATGAGATCTTATGGTCTATAGGATGGCATGTAGCATAATCTTAGGCTCATGGAGCATTGAGGAGGTTATGGGGATTACTTTGCTAAGGGATGACTCTGTACGGACCTGTTGAGATTATGTATTTGGATTCAATTTTATGTTTAGATACAGAGGGGGGTTAGTAGGGTCACAATTGGGGTGCATGAATTTGGTCTTAGTACTTAGAGTTTAAATGGGGACACAAATATTTAAAGCATATAAAGGGGTTATAGGATATTATAAGGATCATAATTTATATTAAAAGGAGCCTAGAGTTTAAGGAATATTTGAGTGAGGGTGTCAACAGAAGAACATAAAAAAGACAATAATATGATTGAAGTGGACTCAAATTAATTTTATAAAGGGACCCTAATTTTTAATTAAATCAACTGTTATTTTAAATAAAATCAACCCAAATGCAAAGTGAAACTTAGGCAAAGGCTATGAATGTGACCATAGTAGGACCTATGACCAATTTTAATTTTAACTGGGAGCCCAAACTAGTATCAAAATTTGAATTGAACCTTAGAGGGTCCCTATTTCATATGAAAAAAAGGGCGTGTTGGTCACAATAGTTTATAATGGTTGTAAATGAATCTTTTTGGCCAAATCATATCTTGAATTTACTTTGATATGCATATGTTTTCCCTTTATTACCTTTTTCAATCATTTTTCCACTCATTTATAATAGATTCATTATTATTTGATTATTATTGATCCTTTATTGTTTCGATATATGTTATGATAATTGCATTGATCGTGTTCATTTATACTGACCTAGTCATCTATTATGTTTCCCATTTCATGACATATATGGTGTTGATCATTAAAAATTTTAGTTATCATCCTCATATATGTCACTTTCTTTCTCTTTCTTTGGGTCATTTTATGCTTTGAACTAAAAACACTACCTCAAACAACCCTTAGTGATTTGCTTCCAATTGTAGTTTATGAAAGCCTTTCCCTTCACAACCAAGTGCACTTAGAATTAGGTTGGTATAACATCGACATTATTTAGGAGTTTGATATGATGGCACATTGATTGAAAGTTAGCATTTTGATTTAGTTCATATGCTATTTAAGTTATCATATTTATATGCTTAATAGTAATTTTACTATAAATCACAAGATTTCCTTTATAAAATATATTTCCATTTTATCCTTTTCTTCTAGTTATTATTATTAGAATACTAGACTTATCTAATTATATATGCTTTCACATATTTATCTTTGCATTCATATCTTTAATCTTTTTAATATAGTTATTATTCTTCATACTTTAGCTCACACAAGCCAACAAAATGGATAGTGGGTTTAGGCTTCTAGTGAATCCCATAAGTAGTAGGTTTTTTTATTTTTATCCCTTTAACAAACTCTTGGTGGGTATTTGGATTCTTCCAAATACACATCCCTAATAGAGTGATGATGCATTGTAATAAGCACAGTGATCCAAATTTGTGAATATAGATCATGAATAAGGTGCCACAAGTATGAAAAAACTTCCTTTAAAAACATAATGAAAAAAAGTACGACACAAGTGGCCATTGCCTGAACAACCAAATTCCTATAATAAAATAAAAAGGCAAATGGAGGTTCAGGGTAAATAGCAATGCTAAAAAAAGATAAAGTTTTTAATTTTGGGGATGACCAAAACATAGTTAGTAGGGAAAGATAACCCAACATTTATAGTGTGAGGTTATATTACCAAGAAGGTGCTACAAGAAATATAAATGGAATAAAAAAATCCCACCATCCTACTCCATAATGTTAAGAAGAGGTAAAATAAACATATAAGGGTAATCTAAAGTGGCATAGAGGATATAAATATAGGAGGGACCTATTGTCTTGGCCATTTCTTCTATGAAGTTAGTCATGTAGACATCCAATTCCTAACACCATCTGTGTTGAAATTGTCAATCTTACTTGAATTGCACTCAAATGCACATTTTAGGTCAAAATCCATAAAACACTCTACATGGTTTGAATTTTTCACTTACAAGTGCCAGTTTAGGTCAAAGTATCCTTAAATAGGGCACTGCATTTTATGGGCCAGCTAACTTTGATCATATCATTTCGAGTCAAAATGACAATTTTGCCATTTAGTGATTTGGATCACTCTTTTCTTATAATTTATTGGTACACATCATGTACCTTTATTATTTGGTGTTGGTAACATCCTAAATGGGAATATAGATCCAACACATCTAACATCACCTTCTAGTTCCTCTCTAGTCAAATTACAATCCAGGAATATGACTTTTTGACCATTTTGATTAATTGTGCACCAATTTCCAAAGAATTGCACTAAACTTGATTAAACTTACTTAAACTAGTTAATTCAATTTAAGAGCTTAAGTAATAATTCCATAGATATTTTTGAATATATCATTATTGGAATTTTTTTTTGAATATCTACATCACCTAGTGACATCATCTATGGGGTGGCATCCATCAAACCATAAGTGCATAAAATATCAAGATTATGAGTCACCCATGCCTAGTTAATGCCTCCCATGCCTCTTTAATGCTTATTTATCTTGAGGATATTTATGAGTTTAATTCCAAATATTGGGATTATCCATGGCCATACATCTCAATCCTTTATTTCTTGCTATCCATTTTAATTCTCATAGGAATAGATAGGCTTATTTAGTTAGTTATTTAAGCATTTTTCATGATTTATGGACTAATGTTTGACTAACTTGCTTTGTAATCCTCTCTACAAGTTAGAGAGACATTTTTTCACATAAGTGGTGGGAAACAAGATATGGGACCCAATTTTGTTAAGAGAACAAGAAATACAAAGGTTAAAGTCAACATCAAAAATATGCATAAGGAGGTTTGGTTATCCCCACCCTCAAAATAAGGGTTGGTAACATAATTAAATATTGATTCCTCTAAGGAAAAATTAAAAATAGGAGAAGGTAGTGGAACTAGATTAGGAATTTTAGATGTAGAAGAGGACCTAAGACATCAAATGGTAGAACTAGACACCATCCTCTTAGAATTATAGAACCATGATGGTATAGCAAGGGTTGGGTAGACCTATGATGGATCCAATAAAATGGGGAAGGAAAGAATCATTATAGCCATTTTAGAATATGTGAAAATAATAAAGCTCATCTTTGATTATATTTTATAGGCGTTTCCACCCACACTACAAAAATACCTCATATAAATTACATAGGAGGGATAAAAATCCAAGGATACTCTTAGGGAACTATAGGATAAATCCTTCCACAAATTATCACTAGAACAACAAATTACCCCATAGGAAAAAGAGCTATTGAAAATTTTCTAATAAAATGAGCTTCAAACAAAGCAAAGGATGGATGTTCTGATATAAGCCTCTACGAAGTAGAAAAAATGGAGGCCATTTAGAAGATATAATTAGTTGTTATCTTGCTTAGAATGGAGTTGGAAAAATAAATATATGCCTAATAGGGGAAACTAAAAAGAGCCACATAGGCAACCACTTTGTTGGGCCATTAGGAATTTGAGAAAGAGAATCTAGAAAAGAAGTAAAACATAAAAGGTAGAAGTAGAGGCCAAGGTGGAAGAGTAAAAACAAACTAAGGCCAAAGAGGAGGGAAAATGAAAAATGGATAATGAAGAAGATGAAAAACAAAATCAAAATAAATTAGAAGAAACATGAAAAATAGAGGCAAACAAAATAAAAAAGTAGAGGTGGAAAAACAATAGTGGCAATATGAGGAAGAGAAAAGGCACCAATAAGAAGATGAAAAAGCTAAGTTGACTGAAGAAAAGAACAATAAAAAATCATTGAATGATGTGAAGGTTAAACTAGCTAGTAAATAACATAAGAAGGCATAGGGTGAGGCACAATCCTAGCTGACTAAGGAGGAGTGCAAAAAGAAAGAACACAAGGAAAAATTGGCAAAGAAGTCCAATATGTAAGAATCAAGCCAAAAACCAAGGATACCAACTAATTAGTGAGGATTGTTGGGGTTATCTCCATCTACCTAAAAATAACCATAAGATCCCCTTTCAAGATCAAATCTCTTATATCCAAGAAGTGTCAGGAGATAGCAAGTATAGGCATCACCCCAAGTGCTTTGCAGCAAATCCAATAAGGGCAATTGGTGGATCTAAAAACTATAACACCTATACAAAAGAATGGGAATTTACTACATTAGAACATGAGGACGGACTAGATGCAATAAAAGGGTGTCCAAATGGAGGAAATAAATAGAATTATTTAGGATGTCATTGTTGCATGTCCATATATGAGTCAAACTCTATAAATCTCATTGACCATCAACTAGAGGAAATCATTCAAAACTTCTTAGATCACATAAACCCATCAAAGGATAAGAATAGGAGGATCATATAGGATGTTATAGTAGAGTATGAAGGATAAAAAAGGTCACCTTTATTATGAATAATACTAACAAAAGTGTTAAATTCAAAGAAGTATTAGGGAAACTTTGAAATGTTGAACATGATGCAACAACATTTTTTTCATATTCCTTAAGTTGGCCAATTATGACAAGGGAGAAAAAGGAGATAGATTTGTTAAAGATTCAATTGAATGCTGCATCTACAACCTATGATGTCAATAAAAATCTAACTGATGTAAAATGTAAGTTATTGTAGAGCCTTTAAGAATATTACATAACCAAATATGTAGAATAGGCCTAAATAATCACTAAAGTTAACAAGTATGGAACTTTGGTGAGAGTGAAATTAGAGAAGTTAGAAATTTCCACTACCGAGCATGAAGATTTTTTTATGACACTGAATGAAAAACTTTTTCCTCCCAACATTGTAATAGTGGCCATCGAGATTGCTATGTTAGCTCATAAAATATAGATGGAGGCCTCTTTGTTGACCAATGAGGATGTTTTCTAAAAGATGTTAAGTACTAAGTATCATAGGATTCTACCATGGTAAGATGGCTTAGGGTTAAGTCTTTATTTTTGAAGGTATTATGTAGGATTATCTTATAACACCAATTAAGAAAGTTGGGTGGGGGATCTTTTGTACCTCATGTCATATGCTGAAGTTTCTAGATGGTTGATAGTTATGCTAGTTCCTTGGATTTTTGTGAGTTTTGAGTTGATGATACAATTTTTTTAGTATAATTTAGAATTTTTCATTACAGTTATCTCAAGGACAATAAAAAAGTTTAAGTTCGGGATTAACATTGGCATGTCTCTTCACCATGTTGATTCAAGCATCCACGTATACCATGGAAGGCCCAAACATGTTGCAGCATTAGTAATGGTAACATATAGATAAAATATAAAGTTAACTCTCTAGACCTTGGCCTTGCTATTAAGTGATTTGTAACATATTTTATACACGTCTCAGTATTAGATGTGTCCTTTGATATTGTAATGTATGAAAGTGTTACTTATCACAGATATAGTATTTTTAACATGTTTGTAATATATATGAGTATGTGTAAAGGGTATATGTGGTGTAAAGAGTAGGATAAGAAATAAGAGTGTATGAAAAGTATATAAGTGAGAGACAAAGGAGTGAGTAGAATGATAAAAAGTATGAATAAATGTAATGGAAATTAATATTAATGAATAAAGAGAAGTTAGAGTAGGAAATCTTTTATTGTGTTGTGTACATTAAATATAGGACCCACTTCTTTAATTTTATAAGTAAAACATATGCAATTTGTTAAGTATATGTATTTACTCCTCTTTGTGTAATATCAACTCTAGTCAAGGTCTCTCAATCCACTAAATCGGTACATAATATCTTATGTCAACAAGAGAGATGGGTGTGATGGTAACTAGACAGCTAGATAATTGTGTTGAGTTCAATGGAAACATCTTGATGGAATAGCCTTCCAAGGCAAAACTAGTATGAAGTTTGTTTATTCTTTAGTAATGATTGGAAGGATTGTCTAGTATTATTTTTACCTTTAATGATATAAGCATGCATGTTGAGTTTTTTCATGTTTCCTATACATACCTTACAATGGGAGTATTTCTTTAAATGTTGGTCTCACATACCCTAAAATATGTTCTCACTTTTTTATTAAATAAAGGTCATTTGATTATTATTTTATCTAGTAATATGACTTTGGAAAGTTACATGATGTAATATGATTATCATTTAAGAACAATTGATTGTTGGGACTTGGTGTAATATAAGGAAAATATTTTCATCCTTGTTAAGTCCATCATCATGCCATGTTGAAAATAGAAAATGCTTATATAATGATATGTTATATTTATAGCATGAATTTTTAAATATGGCATCATCTTTACATGATTAAGGTAATGGTTCATTATTGATCTTGAAAATATTTATGAAATCTCGGTTACATAACTATTATGATCAGAAAACCTATAGTTACTCAAATGGATATTGAGATGCAATTATCTATTTTTGCCATGTGATCTTATCTTAAGGAGTAAATGGAAGTTATGTTTAATTTTTTTTATATATAATTTCATGAGAAAATAACTTTTTAAAGACAATTATTCTATATCTTAAAAAATATGGAATCTAAACTATTTTTATGGTAAAATGACTTTTTCTTTGGCATTATATAAGTAAGAGTGGGTTATGCATCTAGTTATCAATGCCAAAATTAGTGGAGCAATGTTTTCTATTACTTCATTTAGATAATAAAATTTGTATAAAACCTTATAGGATAATAACTTGTATCTATTAAATTATAGTTTTGTCATATTTTAGTAAATCAATCTAATTTTCTTATATCAAATATTATATTGGAAAAGAAAGGTGATAAGTTCAAAACCATCTCCTTGAGTTCTTTTATAATTTTTTGTTAGTAATAAAATTACTTCAAAAATAAGGAAAGTATTGTATAAATTTGTAATGTAATTATAGAATATTATAAAAGAAACATACATTTTCCCTAAGATGTTTGATTGTGCAACCTAGAATGGTATAAAATGATATAAGATAAGTGTGCCAATGCAATATTTACTCTTGTACATGAGGAAAAATAGCTCCAATTATTATAATAAAAAAGTTTTCTTATAACTTTGAAACATCTCTCTCTCTCAATGTTACTTTTTCTAAACTTTGAACAATTCCTTCGTAAACATTCTTCTAAGCCCACAAGAGCTTGAGAGTACATGGTTTCTGATTTTATATGATAAATATATATTAAAGGCATTTATTAAAATAAAGGTTTAAAATATGTTATTAGTTTATTATAACTAGATAACTCTTTGGCAATGGATTTCATTTCAAAAATTGGGTTTACTAAATAAAGGAGACAATTTAGAAAACCTAACTTTTCATAATCCTTCCAATTTACCTCTTTACTAAAATACTTGGGGTTTATTTTGTAGTTATAAAAATTTTGAAAATTTCTTTTTTGAGTCATTCAATTTATGTTGAAGCATGGATCGAAGCTAGAATGGAACATCAAAACAAAGAATAATTTCCAATTCATCAAGGAATCCATTATTATTGTTAAAGTGTTGGGAATTCTAGATTACACTATGGACTTCAATATTTATTCACTTGATTCATATCATTCAGAGGCAATCACACATGCACAAAGCCATAGGAAGTACAAAGAAATACCTATAGCCTCTATCAACTTTACTTCATCAGATGTAGTCTAAAATAAGTTCAACTTAAATATATAGATATGGGAAAGCAAGGATATGCTCTAGCTAAGGTTCTGAGGAATTTCATGGCCTGTGTTCATAGTAGTGAAGTTCATGACATAATCCTAGATGCAATTATGAAAGCTTTGTTATATGAGATAGAATTGATTGAAAATACAGGAAGGTGTGTTTCCATGGTTCAATAGTATGACCTTGAAATTAGAACCACTAATATGGTAAAAAAACAAATAATCTATTAAAATGATGTCAATAAAACTTCAAGAAGGTACTTGTGAAAATATTAAATGAAGTGTGTATTGGATTCATGTCTTGCATCAAATTTAGCAAGAATTTTAGAATTGGAATTTTTGATGGCTTCCAAATCTAAGAATACTTTCTCTAGTAAAGGTGGTAATATACATGATCATGTCTAAATGAAACCCAAGGCAATACTAAATAAATTGGATAAAATAATTTGAGATGTTTTCTAGCAAGGATTACATCCCTAAAAAAAATGGCATTAAGCAAAATATAATTTTATTGATTTACCTCAATGCATGTGAGCCTAAGGATTCATAAATAAGCTTTAGTGAATCAACTGTATGTTATGATATTTTTTGTAGATGGTGTATAGATAAATATTATTCATGGGAAATGGTACTACATATATAGTATACTCTTGGATTGAACCTTGAGACAAATCAAGGCAAAATTATCCAACTTGTGGCTCACATATTTAGAATGGTATGGTAAAGGACAAACCCATTATCCATAGGTATCTATCCTAGCAAACATGATATGGTAAAACTATGTTCTTTTGGGATAATCATGGAATGGATTTCCACCATTTAAAATAAATAATGTCTTCTAGTTTATGTTATGGTCTATGTAGGAATAACTTAGGACTATATTTAAAACTTGATCTAAAATTTATTTCACTTGTTGAAGCTTCCCTCTATTCAGCCGACTTATATTCCTAGTGATGGCATACAACTCTATGGTTGGAAAAAGTAGAGCTACCTCATTTGAGTTGCATCATTTGGACATATTACTCTAGTATATACCAACAAAATAAGCTAATTCACTTTTAGGATTGCTTATATACTCTTTATGAATCAATAAATGGGAAAATTATTACAGATGCAATGTAATAATCAAGATTGACCCAAGACTATATAAATAGATTATATTTATGCCTTATCTAAGCATTTAAGATTCATATTCTAAATCAAAATTGTAATTGTAATATTAGCACACTCATTGTTTCTCTCTCCATTCATGTTGGGTATGATGTCAATATGGGCACTTGATTTTTAATATTAACATTAATTTATTTTGTATTTTATTAGTTGAGGAGGGTTATTTAATTTAATTGTGTCATATATTAATTCTTTTGTCAAATTTGGACACTTTTTATAAACTTCCTAAAAATAGTTTGAAGTGTGCATTAGAATGTAGTCCACTGAAAGTGTACTTAAATCCTTATTCATTCAATTGCTAGAGGTGGGGCACACTTTATAAATCTAAGTCAACTAAAATTAAAATTATTGTAGTTAATTTTCTACTTTATAGGATTTGGGACTCTTAGCTTATCTACTATGCATGTTTTGCTTACTTGTTAAGAAAGACTTCTTGCATGTTAACCAAATATTATCAATGAGTCAAACTTGTTATCTTCAGTCTATTTTTAGTTATCATAGAGTCTATTTTTAGGAGTATATTTTTAGTTAACTTATTTGATAATTAGGCTCTTAATTTAGCATTAACTTGTCATACAAGTTATTTGTGATTGGTTAGTTTTAACTTTTCCTATTAATAAAGAATGATGAAATAGTATGATGACTAGTTATTCTTGGAAAATCATTTTGCATATTGTTATCTCTAATATTTTATTGCATATATTCACAAAGGAAAACTATCAAGTTTTAATAACTAAATTTGAAATTATTCAGTGCATTTCCAGTCATCAATCACACTTACAACACTACTAGATTAACATGTAGTAATTATGGGACAAATTAGATGATATATAGTTTAATTTTCAAATTAAATCAGAGCATATTTTCACTCCTTCCTCACAAATATAACTTTAATTTGGTATCAAAGCTTCATTCAAGAAAGGTTCAAAAAGGTTTTAAGTCATTATTAGGAGAATCATGGCTTCTATGAATTTTGTTTCTATGAACATTCTCATTTTCAAAGGTAACAACTTTGAATATTAGAGAGATTAGTTGAAAAGAATACATGTTTGGAAGAGAGTTTGGGAGAATTTTGTCCATGGGTACACACCACCTACAGATTGGAATAGTTTGACTCAAGATCATAAAAGAACCAAAATATGAAGAAAAACAAATGCACGAGCTTTCTCTTATTTTCAGAGTGCCATAGTTAAGAATCTATCCAAAAATTGATGGATGCAAAAAAGACCATGAGGCATAAAATACCCTGGAAACTTCATATCAATTATATATTTAAGGTTTTTAAAAAAACTCTAAATTCTTACAATAAACTTTGAAAATTTTAGAATGACAGATGATGGAGGAGTTACAAAATATTACATAAAGATAAATGACTTAGTGCATAGAATGAGAGTTTATGGAGAAACCATAGAGGATAGGATCATATTCAATAAAATTTTGAGATCTTTGAATAAAAAATGGTTGCATATTATGATCACTCTTGAGGAGTGTAAGGTCAAAAACACTATAAGTGTTGATGAGTTATTGGATTATCTCTTATCCCATGAGGATAAGTTGAAACTATATATAGGAGATCAAGAACATGCACTTCAAAATAAAAGAAAGAGTTTCAAATACCAAAGAGATAAAAAATAGAATCAAAGGAGTTCAAAAAAATTAAATTCAAAGGGAAAATTTGAAGCTAAATTCACATGTAAAAGCAATAGATACATTACTTTTCATTATTACAAAAACCTAGGACACTTTGTAAAATATTATAGTATACTAGCAACAAAAAATTAAGCTAATCAAGAGGATGAAAATTAAGCATTCCAAATTGAATAAAGTGAGGAGTAAGAGAACTCAGATTATTGTCTCACATTTATTTTGGGAATAGAGGATGAAAAAAATTGATGTCTCTTGATTCGGGTTGTTAAAATCACATGACACATCATAACAACGATTTTAACTATAGACACCTCATTTTAACCACTTTGGTGTCTAAACTGCATTTCAAAATTATTTTCCACAATCACATGCAAATTTGATCGAAAATGAGTATTAAACTCAATTTACTCACACAACTATCATTTTAATTCAAAATTGTAGTGACACATCCCTAATTGGGGCTATGGATCGTCTCTCAATATTAATCTGATCAAATGCATCCAACATCATTTGTAACCTTTGTAAACATTATCATAAGCTAATTAAATAAATATTTGAAAGAAAAAATAACATTATAAAGTCTCATTCTTCTAATTTATAATTAATCTCTATTTAATTATCCTAATGTTACTTTAATAGGAAATTCCATGACTTTTTGGAATTATCCTATTTTCCTAAATCAAAAATGTTTTACTACCTCACATAGGTGATGTCATTCAACAAAGTCAACAAGAAAGAGTAGGAATGCAAGTAATCTCTTACACTTATCTCACATATTTTGTCTCTTTCACCCCTCTTACATACTCTAAGATATCATGACTCCACATTCTTCCATTTTTCCTTTCACACTTTAAAAGGCCTTAAATGTCATATCTTACACACTCCAAATGTGCAATGATAAGTGTGAGGACTCATCCTCCACCATTGATATTAATCTTGATTCAATGGTCCATAATCATCATAAAAGTCTATAAAAGCAAGGGTGAATGGCCATTATAGACAAGACTTTTGAGTGTAGTGTTATTATGTCAAAACATAGTAAGAAACTTCACCTTCTCATCCCATGTGTCAATCCAAACCACAAGTGAACAAGGGAAGATGTTTCCCACAAAGCACTAAAAATTTTAAAGACTCCTAGCTCACAAGCTCAGCTCCACATCTACATACTAGTCTTCAAGCAAGTCTTCAAAGGAGATAAAAAGGTTATATTCATCCTTCTAATTAAATTGCTTATTTGGTACCCTCATAGCTCACCCAAGGGATTGGACTTGAGTGGTTATGTCTCTAAGTTGGTTTTTATTATTTCACTAACAATTGACTAACCCCCTCTTGGATTTTTAATCTACATAATGACATGCCCAGTGGAATATGAAAGATTGGACACACCCTATAAGCTATTCCAAACCATTTACTATCTTTTAATTACCAAAATTGGTCTTTTGTCAAGCTAATTCTCTTCTTTTTTCTCTAAAAATTCTTAAAAAAACACGTTCAGGTGAAAACAATAAATTTGATTTATGTGGCAGTGATAACATTGATTTTTTCATGGAAACAGTGACTTTACCACTATAAAACAATGATTTTGCCAATGTTTATGCCTTTTCAGTCTTTTGTGTTTTTCACAAAATCAACATTTTTGACCCGACCTTAAAAAATAATGACTTTGCCCCAAGGTATCAGCTACTTTGTCAAGTAAAAATATTTTATGAAAATTATGATTTTTTTACTATTTCAATAAAATAGTGAATTTGACTATGTTAATCAATGACTTTGCCAATTTAAATGATGATTTCACTAGTTTCTATGTCTTTGTAGTTTTTAGGTAAACAATAATATCACAAACTATTAAATGAAAACTTTGCTATGAGAAACAGACCCAAGAACTCAAAAGGCCCAAACTTGTGCTTTATCTTTACAACTCAATCAACAAATGAATCCACTAATTTTTTGATATAGGGTACTAAAAAAATAGGAATTTTGATGCACTAACAAATCTATTTAATACTTTTTCTTGAGTTTCAAAGCATCTTACACATTTCAAAATTGGTGTTTAAAAACATGTTCACATTTCAAAATTTGGTGTTTAAAAATTCAATCACAATTTTATTAAGTGTTTAAGAAAAAAAACATTCACATTGGTTTACTTATTTTGATTTATTTTGTGTCTACCCAAATAAAATTGTATGCTCTCTCCTTATTCTTACAAACTGGGATGACTCAAAAATTACTCTTTCTTCTGTTATTTTTTGTTTAAAATAATGAGTGAGAATTTATAGCCTCCTTACAAGTCCTTTAGGGGTATATTAACCTGGGGTTTCATCTCGTAGCATCATACCAACCCCACTTATCTAGTCGGGTATACAAATTAAGCATGCCATTCAACTGGATAGTGGTTGAATGGTTAACCTGATAAGTCACATGAATCCTTAGAGCATGCACATTCTAGATATTGAAATTTACTGAATAATTGATAGATCAAGTGGTTGCAAAAATAACAAGACCCTTTCATCACAAGCTAGATGGATTTACATCTACTTGATGGATAGTTCTTAAATGCCCACATATCTCAAGATATATCGAGACCAACTAGTTTTCCAATGAAAACTTAGGGGAGAAAGCCAATTTTATTGTGGATAAATCACTGATATAGGGGTGCAAAGTTCAATAACCCTTGAAGATTACATTTTCCATACAAAATTTTGAGAGAGAGGGGTGTAAAAACCCTACCTGTAATGCGTAATAATTAATTCATTTAAATGAATCTTGAATTTTATCCTCTCAAAATCAAGTATATCAAAAGGACTTGGTGACTATCTTGAAACTTGTGTCAATTTCCACATGATTTTTTGTTAAAACCTATGTTATGTTCACAACCCTATTTAAAAACAAAACACCAAGTTCTTAATCCAAAAGCAAACCACATGGCCCTTTGCACAAAGAGGCATTACATTGTTGAAATTTCATGCAAACAAAATTAGTAACATTATCAACATGGTCTAATTCCTATCTTATTTTTTCTAACCACGCAAATCCTAACTTCTCATGAAAATTGTGTTGTTATTCCATTCAATTTAGTTCAAACCTAAGTGCAAGTTCAAGTGCATATTCTAATGTTATTAAGTTTAGGTGCCTAACTTCTTTTTAAATGTGTGTTGTTATACCATTTGATTTAGCTCACAACCAAGTGTCGATCCCAATTTACCTTATATTTCCAATTCCAAATTTTAAAGTTCCAAGTTCAAACCTGAGGTCCAATTATAGTTCAATTTATTACAAGGTCAATGACTTTTATAAGATTAAGATTTAAACCAAGTTTTGATATTGATTCGACATTTCAAGATCAAGTTTTCGATTCTTGTGCCAATACTTTATCCATTACAAGTGCCTCAAATTCAAATATTCACCAAGGTCTTACCCATTGAGCATTATGAATTTGAAACCTTTGAACCTCACATTTATGGGCACATCCTCTTAAATAACTTACCTTTACTTTTTGAAATCATTGGCATTGATATACCCTTTCATTGGTCTGTTAACCACAAGTGAGACACTTTACCTTGGACCAATTTGCAAGTGCCTTTTACCAAGTCTAGCTAGGTTTTTAAGGTGACCAAACCTCTTACCAAAATAAAAATCATTGATTTAACCATGCCTAGATACACATGTAGTGGGGCCATATATAACCCCTCATTTGATGAGGAAGTGGTTTATAACCCCTATGGATATGGTCATTATGTAGAAGATGAAGATGATCAACCATATATTGCTAATGTAGTATCCAATATTAAATTTAAACCACATAATACATTTCTTCTAATTGTTCAAATTACTACCAAACAAGGTCAATAATACCAACAATATCTTCCAAGTGTATTAACCCATACCAAACAAGCCCAATAGTACCTCCAACATGTGTTGTTTGAAAATGAATAGAAATTGAATCTAATGTACCTTATAAACATACTGCCTAATGATGAATATAAACAAGATCAATTATCTAGACAACTATTTAACAATAAAGATGAACATCTTATTAGGTTGTTTGAAATGGGTGCAAAATTTCCTCCAGATTTTCCCATGAAAAACTTACAATCTTTGGTTAGAGAACCCAAAAAAGCACCCCTTGTGTTACTAGAGAATCAAGCAACTACCAGCCTAGATCCCACTTTTAACCAAGCCTTAGAAGTGTTAAACAAAGTAAAAGTCAACTAGTTGATCCTATGACACAAAGCCAACTTATTTATTCATAAATACAACAAGATAAGAAGGCCTTCACTAATTTAGTCAACTCCTTTAATAGTCTCCAAGTTCAAAATCTTACATTGTTAGAAATCAATCTTCTAAGAGAATAACTATTAGATTTTTCAAACTATCCAATGTACAATCTAGATCACTTTGAAAAAAATACATTAGTTACAGACATGTTTAGTACACCTCTAGTTGAAACCAACTTAGCAACTAGTCTCGATTCGAAGGTCCTTGTAGATGTTATTCAACATGTGGTGGACAATTCTTGAATGGCCTATTTTAACCGACTCCGAGTACCATATAAAACACAACAAAATATTATTCCATCTTCCCCATGAGTTCCTTCTTCTAATGTTCCAAGTACCTTTCTGTAATAAGTTGCTATCACATCTAAGCCACAATAATAAATTCCAAGTACTACACCCCATTGAGTGGAGACTAGTACACCGCCTCCATATAGAGTAGTCAATTTTCCACTCCAACAAGTTCCAAACAATCCCCTACCTTAATAGGTGACAACCAACATTATCTTACAATAAGTACCGACCAATCCTCTACCGATGTTGTCTAATCCACAATGCATTCCTATTAGCCAACCAATTATTACTTCTATTCAACAAGGGGCTTATTCAAGTCAAAAATAGGTTCCTCTTATATGGTGAGTTCCTATCAATAAACAACAATTCCCCTTCCAATTCTAACAAGTACCATTAAATATTCAACAAAACATTCCTCCATTCAAGCCTCAATTCCTTCTAAATCAAAATCATTCTCAACATGTACCATACCAACAACAAGTACCATATCAACAATATAACTCTAATCCAAGAATGACTATTCCTGGTAGAGCCAATCACATTCAAATTTACTAAAGTCTATGTAACCTCCTTTTCAAAGTCAAGGTAATCCACCTTCGACCACCCAACAAAATGTGTGTACTCCATTTCATTCTGGTCCTACCTTCTAATATTTGTAAGAAGTTAAAGATGCACTTTCAACCATTCAAATAGGTAATCGAGGTAATAAATTCAATCTTGATGATATATGTTCTTATCCATTTGAATTGAGTTATCTTCAAGTACATCTCCCACATCACTTTGAGATGCCCAAGTTTGATAAATACAAAAGGAAAGGTGATTTAAAGGAGTATTTAAGGGAGTTATTCATTACATGTCAAGAAGTTGCTTATAGGAACATATACTTACTTCACCTATTTCCCCTCATTTTGGCAAGGCAAGCATTAGAATGGTTCCTGACTCTACCTAAGAATTATGTTGACAACTTTGATGACTTGTTTGATAAATTCATGTAACATTTATCTTATAGTCTAAAACATGAGTTGACTATGGTTGACTTATGGAAAGCGAAACAAAGAAGAAGATAAAGCTTAGACAATTATCTTCAATAGTGATGTGCATTAGTGAGCTATATTAACATAAACTCCTTGTAAAAAAACTAACTACAATGTTCATAAATAATATTCAATTTTATGTGGCTCATAATCTCAAACTAAATTATGTCAACACCTTTGAAGAAATCATTGCTAAAAGACTGCAGATAGATCAAACACTTGTTGATGAGGGAATTATCAAAATTTACCCTCAGAACTAGACACATAATAAAACTTAGGCACAAAATCCTACATAAGCACAAGAGAGTACATTAGAGAAGCCTAGACCCTTTAACACAAACAAAAATGTTATATGAGATGGAGTGACCAAATCTAGACAAGTGCAAATAGTGTAACCACCCCCTATCCAAACAAACCCTCCTACTCAATAACTCATTTTAAAAAGGCCACCTCCAAGAATGGGTCATTCCCATCATATACCTTTCAACAATCTAGGTGAGCCTATTGATATAGTATTTCAAAAACTAGTTACAACCAACATGATCATCTGGCCATTACCAAGACCTTTTCCTATAGATTAGCCTAAGACTATTTGGTATAGGGAGAATGATTTTTGTGACTATCATCAGGTTAAATTACATATTATTCATATATTCTTACAACTTAGGCATCTCATTGAATATTTACTTGAAAATAGTGAAATAGAGTTGGATAATGTGGCTACAACATCTTATCAAAATCTAGGTATATATAGAAACTCTTTCCACAACATAATTCTAACAATCAAAATTAGAAACAGTGTCAGGCCAACAATTAAAATTAGAACAAGCTACCAAATAATCAGCAATAATGACATAATTAGTAACAATATAACCGAAATCAATGTCATTATACCCAAGTTAACTACAATACTATTCTTTATGACTATACTATTGTAAGTCACATCATGAGTGGACGTGTAGATACCATTAAGAATAAACCACCAACAAACATTACTCATAGACCTATTATGTCTATAATTACACTTCCACCTCTATTTTTTGATAACCCTCCTTTGGTTCGCAATGGAGCCAATGCTAAGCAATTACCAATAGTTACCATACTAGGTTCTTATCCACATTCATCTAATTACAGTAGCCTTCCACCAAATCAGGGTTGTGACTCCATTAAAGGTCATGTACCTTATTCTTCTAATAATCATGTTCAAGGCCCTCCACCTCAAAAAACTAATCCAAGTGTCACCATCAGTGATAAGTCATATGATATTGTGTAATAATTATAGAAAACACCTACACATATTTCCATTTAAAATCTCTTGCATACATCTAATGTCCATAAAACATATTAAACACACTTCTGAGCTAGTCAAAGTTACCAAGTGACATTGTGCTTGATAAATTTCAAACTCTTGTAAGTCATTTGGCTCTTAGCCAACAACTTACCTTTGATCATATAGACATGTCACCCCTTGGAACTTTTCAAAATTACCCTTTGTATAGAGAGGTTGTAATTACTCATCACAAGATTAAACAAGTCACAATAGATAATGGTTCAAAACTCAATATTGTGACTTTGAAGCTGATCAAACATTTGGGCTACACAACCAAAGATCTTCAGCTAGACACCATTACCATCAAAATATATGATAATGAGGAGTATGAGTCACAAGTATCATTTGTTTACTAATTGTCATTAAGCCTTTAACCTATGATATGTTTTCCATGTTATGGACCTAGAATTATCATATAATTTTCTTTTGGGGAGACCATGGATCCATGAAGTGCATGTCATGCCATTAAACCTTCATTAGTACATTAAGTTCCTCCATTATGGACTAGAAGTCACCATTCCAAGTGACCTACAACTGTACTAGTTATGTAAGCATTTAGAGGCAAAATATTAAAGCTAAAATTATCACCTGGACTAGAACATGTCCCCAAAAATGATAAGGAATTAGTTATTCAAACCCCTAAGTCCAGATATTTGTATCTTAACACTCTTACATCCACATCATCTACACTTCACTTAAACTATCTAATCACTTTATTATTCAAAATAAAGGTATTGGGGAATATAAGCTCGATGATGATTTCCACATTGCTAAGTTTTGTAAGTTGCCAAAATCATATGGTAGGCCTCAAAAACAAATTCTCAAAATGGAATGGAGTAAGAAGAAGAATTCTCCTCAGGCATGACCATTGTTTTTTATCAAGGCCACATCTCAAGAACAAGAGCAAATCAAAGCAGTTGATGATTCTTAGCTATATAATGATGACTTTTCTACTTTTTATCAAAGCAACAAGTATCATATCCCTAACTAG
The DNA here is from genome assembly GCA_037957365.1 of Torreya grandis. Classification (NCBI taxonomy): domain Eukaryota; kingdom Viridiplantae; phylum Streptophyta; class Pinopsida; order Cupressales; family Taxaceae; genus Torreya; species Torreya grandis. The sequence continues at coordinate 954,434 of JARHVA010003410.1, read as the reverse complement.
ATAATGCAAAACCGTGCTTACAAAGGGAAAGGCTTGGGGGAAATGGAACAAGGAACTATTGAGTCAATATCACTTGCCAAACATAAGGTAACTTGAGGCATTGGATACAAACTACCTAGGGGTGACCCATCAAAGCTCCTAAGTGACCCTAATTTATTGTCTAAAAATACTAATGTTGATAGTGACATAAATTTATATTATAACATTTAAGATGAGTTAGCAGAAACCAACCTATTTGACCCCAACACTATATGTACCATTTTCATTATACTATCATATTCCCCTCTTTTCCTCCATTATCCTCAATTAATCAACTAAGACCAACAAGATGCATATGTGCCATTAGATGATTTCCAAAATGATGAGGCAATATATGAATTCATGGACCTCAGAGACAATGTGTTACTTGGTGACCATAAACAAGAATTTACCATTACACTAGACCCTACTACCTATTTTGGAGAGCATGTGAACTTCTTTGGTCAAAAAAAAAAACAAAAAAGGAAATCAAACATCGAGGTCCCAAAGTGAAAACCTCTTCAAGGAAATTTTCAATTAGTGTAAAAGTAAAAATAAAGATAAGTCCCATGGTGAAAACCTATTTTAGGCACCATTGGAAAGGGGGAGTTCACCCTCTCTTAAATGAAGCCTAGGCCTCTTCCAGTTAAAAAATTTCTTGCCATTTCAAAATTAGTTTAGAACAACAAATATTTTATCAAATTATTCAAGATTATCTAGATGCCTTTATCGAATGGCCTTTGCCAGATCTTGGGGACTCAAACTCTTACTACTTGGGTGAAGTTGATGAGCCAATCGACCCATTAGATGAAGACCATTGTACCACTCTATTGACTATTTTAAAAGATGGTTCCACACTCCTTGTGGAAGACACCACTGAAGTTAATATTAGAACACTTGATGATCCCAAATGGATCAAAATTTTAATATACCTCATTGAAGAGGAATGTGAGGTTCTTATTTCTCTCCTTCAAGAATTTGTAGACATTTTTTCATGTTATTATTCTGATATGCCAGGCTTAGACCCCACCTTAGTTGTGCATTACCTTATTTTACATCCTGATGCCAAGCTAGTCAAACAAAAATTGATAAAATGCATCCTTGCATAACCATATTGGTCAAGAAAGAACTAGAAAACTATTGGAGGTAGGATGAATTCATCCTATTGATTATTTAGAGTGGTTATCCAACATAGTTCTAGTCATCAAAAAGCTGTAAGGAATCAGACTATGTACCAATTTTAGAGATAGTAATAAGGCATGTCTTAAGGATGAATTTCCTTTTATTAATATTGATATGATTGTAGATTCCATAGTTGGGTATGAGATGTTGTCTCTTATGTTTGGTTTCTCTAGATATAACTAGATTAAGATCACACCTAAGGACCAACGTAAAACAATGTTTACCACTCTATGGGGAACTTTTTTTATTAGGTAATGCCTTTTGCCTTCAAGAATGTCAATGCCACATACCAACATGCAACGACTCTCATTTTTCATGACATGATGCATGATATCATTGAGTATTATGTTTATGATATCCTAAAATAATCCAAGACCAGATTAGGACATCTAGAGGTGTTGTGAAAAATATTTTAACACCTTAATACAAATTAAGGCTTAACCCTAAGAAATATGTCTTTGGCATTATTCAAGAAAATTTATAGGCTTCATCATATCTCAAATGGGCATTGAAGTTTATCTAACCAAGGTTAAGGCCATTGCTGAAATGCCTCCACCTTCCAATTTAAAATAGCTCTGCAACTTGTAGGGTAAGGCCCAATCTATCAAGAGCTTCATATCTAAATTAGATCTTTTCAATCATCTTCTTAAGAAAAGTACCACATTTTCATGGAATGTAGATTTTAAAGATTTCTTTGAGTATTTAAAATATTATCTAGCTAATCCACATATTCTAGCTCCACCTATACCTAGAAAGTTACTGCTTCTCTACATTTCAACAACTGAAATTGCCTTAGGGGCACTCCTGGTATAGCATACCAACTAGGGGAAAGAAAGAGCAATGTACTAATTGATCCAAACATTAGTCTCATATGAACATAATTACACAACCACTAAAAAATCTTATTTAGTAATGGTGTTTGCATCCCAAAAATTATTATACTACATGCTTAACAACAAGACCATTTTCATTGTTAAAGTAAACCCTCTTGAGTACCTGCTTTCCAAGGTAGAATTGACATGTCACATGACCAAATGGATAATGATATTAAGTGAGTTTGAGTTATAGTATGTGCATCAAAAGGCCATTAAGGCACAATTTATTACTTATTATCTTGAAGAAGCACCCTTGTCAAAAACCAAGCCACTCCTATTTAATTTTCTTGATGAGTCCATCATGACTCTTGAGGACACTTCTTCTGAGCTAAAATACTATACACTCTATTTTGATGGTTCTTATACTTCTTGAGGATCTAGATATGGAATTATGTTCATAACACCATAGGGGGATCTTATTCCCAAGGTATTTTGTATCAGTTTTAGTTGTACCAATAACATAGCAGAATATGAAGCACATATCACAAGACTTCATCTAGTAGTGCAATGGAACATCAAGCATGTACATATTCATCTAGATCATCAATTAATTATCAATCAAGTAAAAAATTAATACCAGATAGAAGATGACAAACTCATTCTATACAAAAAAATGGTGGATAATCTAATACAAAACTTTGATCATATTCAGTTTGAGTAGAATCCAAGGGCCAATAACAGGATTGTCGATGCAATGACAACTATTGGTTCATTAATAACAATCTTAGATCACATTCTTGATTACCAATTTATTATCAAACATCTCTTGAGGCCAGCTCACAAACATCCATCATATGAAATGTTATGCGACATTATTGGTCCCAATACACTTTGGTATACCCAAATATATGCCTACCTCCGTGATAACATTATCCCTCCTAACATTTCTTGTAAAAAAAAAAAATCCTTCATTCATAATACATATCTTTATACCATACTTAGTGCCACACTCTATCATAGAGGACATGATGAAACTATGCTTCATTTTTAGCTTTGGTAGAGTCAAAATTAACACTTACAGAAATACACAAAGGAATTTGTGGGCCCACACCAACAGAATGGTCCTTTCTAAGAAACTCCTACGTATTGAGTATTACTAGCCCACTATGGAAGTAGATGCCTATGCCTATGTAAAATAGTGCATACCTTATCAAAAGGATGATAATCTTATTCATGCTCCAACTCAAGAATCATAACCGCTCATAATGCCATGGCCATTTTTCACATGGGGACTCGACCTCATAGGCAAGATCAATCTGACATCTTATTACAACCATAAACATATCCTTACCATAATTGAATGATTTACTAAGTGGTTTGAATCCATTCCCCTCACTTATGTTATAGGTAAGCAGATAGCCAAGTTCATCCTAAACCACCTCAACTATTGCTTCGACATTCCTTATAATCTCATTTCTAACAATGGTGGATCCTTTAAAAATAAGGATGTCAAATCCCTTTGTGCCTAGTACCGAATTACACCACTTTTCCATCATCTTTTTCCCTCAAAGTAATGGTCAAGATGAAGCACCTAACCAAACCCTGATCTAAATTATTAAAAAGACCATTAATGTTATTGGTCATGATTGGAATTTGTAATTATTTCCCACCCTCTGGGCCTATCATACCAATCATCAAACACCCACAAGATCCATGCCACATTGCCTTGATTATGGCATTGAAGTTTTTTTATCTATTGAGGTTGAGTTACCCTCTTTATGCATTTCATTGAAAGGTGTCATTGATGAGGAATAATATCGAGTCTCTAGACTACAAGAATTGGAGGTACTTGATGAAAATTAGGTAGTAACTTTGAGCAATATCTAGGCATACCAGAGCAGAGTGTGTCATAATTATAAAAAGTGTATCAAACGAAGTGACTTTAAAGTTGGTGATCTTACTCTGAAAGAGAACCAAAAAAATACCAATGCCACCCATGAAAAGAAATTAAAAATTGAAGCTATTTGGCTAGGACCCTTCATCATCACCACTAATTATGGATATGGAGCATACATATTGGCTACACTAGAAGGAGAAGCACTGGACAAGCTTATGAATATTACCTACCTCAATCATTTTTATGCTTGATCATCTTGAACATTATCTATGATGACCCATGCTTAGGGGCACAACCATTGAACACATTCCCTTCATTTCCATTTTCCATCTATACGAGTTCCTATTTGATCTTATTCTCTTATTCCTATACTAATCAAGACCTTGATTATGGATCATAGGTACTACATATAGTTTTAGATGTTAGATTTAGAAGAAGTTTCCAACAAAATATTCAAATTTGGTCATCATCAACATAACTTTGAAGTAGCTCAGCACATGTATGAATGATTGCCTTGATTGATGGTTCTCAAAGGTTGTGTCTTTTTCATTACTTGATTTCCTATATCAATTTGTACCAATTTATGTACCAGTTATCCTATCCTATGCCATTTATGTTTTCAACCTTACTGTTAATTCATAATAATTTCCATTAGGGTTATACTACATTACCTTGAGGTCCATTTGGACTATGTAAGTAGCACTCAATTTATAAGGTTAGCTTGGTCACCCCTTTTCAATGCTCTCATCATTTTGAGAGAAACCTAAGCCACGCTCTCATCATTTTATGAGCAACTTAAGTAATTTTATCACCATTTTGTGAGTTAACCCATTTTATATCTCATAATCCTCCATTGAGTTGAGATGTCAAATATGTCTAAACATATAAAAATACTATCAAACAACCTAAAACTCAAAAGGTTTAAAATCTCCCTGAAAGATATTAAGTCACAAAATTTATGCTTTCTTTGTCTCCCTATTTACCAGTAGCTTTACCTTAGTTCTGAGTGGCATGGTTTACCACATTTATTGAGTGGGAACCTCTTATCCAACCATGACCATTTCTATTTGAATTTTCCATTTATCGATAGTTTTCTCTCCCATTTATGGGAGAACTACATCGGTCTAAAGTCTACAAAGACTATGTAGACAATGCTTGGATGAATAAGGCATTATGGGTCAGATCAACCACCTTTATTACCATATTATTGTGCCTAATTTTCATTGAACAATATTATTGTTTTATAAATTTACCCATCCTATTATTTCCCTATAATCACTTTCTTACATGTCATCATTTTTATTCAATCTCATATCCATAGGAGTACTACATTTGGCTTGAAGTTCATGTTAGATCCAGTGACTTTGTAGATAGATTCCACTTGCCTAGTGCATTTGGAGTCAGCTCATCCACCCCTTTACTATTATTTTATTCCCCCCTCCTATACAAAGTTACCATCTTGTCTTGAACAATTCCCAGTTGTAATATCTCTTGATCACACAAACATAGAGTTTGAAGAGTAATACAAACTATTTGATGTTTTTTGTTGCTTTTTATTTTCAATTTATGTTTGCTTGATTGCTTATTTGTTTAATTTCTCTTGTTATTGCCTTGACTCAATCCATTTCTATAACTAGGGTATCATCATGGTGTTCCTTGTCATACAATAACACTTGATTCAATCCCTTAACATTCGCTAGCATTACCATCATGGTTTTTATCATTGGTGCTTTGTTGACTAGTATATTAGATTGGGGGTCAGTCCTTATGCACATTATAGTCAGATCAGCGTGGTGTTTTATACCATGGTGCATATTTTTTTGTATTATATCAAAAATATAGATTTAAGAGTCTACTCAATAATGTTGTAGCATAAATTCTTTTTATTCATTTAGTCCCCATCAATTTACCCCCCATAACTAATTTATGTGATCCTTATAATACATCTGAGCATATACAAAAATTTATGATTAGCTTAACATTCTTATAAACCAATCAGATAATTCTTCAATCATTATTGTTCATCACTTCCTTCACCATTTGGACCAATATATAATCAACATTCTCCCTACTAGGGCAAACTATTTCAACTAATTAACATTTATATCTGCCCTACTCAGGAAAAACTAAATTACTCACTGATCAAAACCTGCCCTACTGGGGTTAATTATTCTCAACCTAGACCACCCTAATTAGGGCTTATATATTCACTCTACCCTACTAGGGAAAATTATTCTAATTCTAAGCCCACAACTTTTACCCTATTCTAGGATCAGTTAAAGTGTGTCACTTATTTTGGGATGCATCCTTCCCACTTCCCTCTCTTTTTTAATAGCCCATCTATATCTTTCATCCTTGTATGTTCTCTCGAGGGGGCATCATGGGTAACTTGTTGTTCCTTTAACTAATTTTTTCTTTTTTAAAGACGTTATTGTGCCTAGTGTCTCATAAACGCCTTCTCAAATAGGGGCAAAATGTAGACACCTCATTTTAACCACTTCAGTGTCTAAACTATATTTTGGAATGATTTTCTACAATCATATGAAAATTTGATTAGAAATAAGTATCAAACCCAATTTACCCACATAAATGTCATTTTAATCTAAAACTGTAGTGACACATCCCTAATTAGGGCAATGGATCCTCTCATAATATTAATCTGATCAAATGCATCTAATATCGATTCTAACCTTTATAAATGTTATCATAATATAATTAAATGAATATTTGATGGACAAAATAACATTGTAAATATCTCATTATTCTAATTGTTATTATTTTTAATTAATTAGTCTAATGTTCCTCTAATATAAAATTTCATGACTTTTTCAAATTATCATGTTTTCCTAAATCAAAAGTGTTTTACTGCTTCACATAGGTGATGTCATTCAAAAAATTCAATGAAAAATAGGAGTGCAAGAAAGATCTTACACACTCTTCCTCTTACACCCCTCTTACATACTCCAAGAGGTCATGACTGCACTTTCTTCCATTATTATTTCCACACTCCAAAAGGCCTTAAATGACATATCTTACACACTCAAGTTATGAAATGATGAGTGTGAGGAATCATCCTCCACCATTGATCTTGATCTTGATTCAATGGTCCATATTCATCCTAAAAGTATATAAAAACAAGGTTGAATGGCCATTATAGACAAGATTTTTGAGTGGTGTTATTATGTCAAAATATAGCAAGAAGTTTCACCTTCTCATCCCATGTACCAAAACAAGCTGCAAGTGAATAATGGGATATGTTGTCCATGAATCACTCACATTTCCAAAGACTCCTAGCTCACAATACAAGCTCAACATCTACGTATCGGTCTTCAAATAAGTCTTCAAGGGAGACAAAAAAGGTTATATTCATAGTTTCAATTACAATCCTTGTTTGGTACCCGCATAACTCACCTGAGGGATTGGACTTGAGTGGTTATGTCTCTAAGTTGTTTTTGGTTATTTCACTAACAATTGACTAACCTCCTCTTTATTTCTAATCTGCATCAACAAGTTAAATGATTCCTTCAAAATCCAAGTGCAATTGGAAGATATAAAGTCCATCCAAGTTAAAATAAATGCAACATGCAATCACAAGTTAAGGTAAGAGTGAAATAAATGATATTTATTTTTCTCCAAATATGGATCCTAAGAGTATTGATTACATTTTCACATAATATAGTGATGAAATCAAAGTGTACAAGTTTTATAATTCTACTAATAAATCCACAATTGTTTATAAGGATTATAACTTTTTTTAAATATGAGGTGTATGTTAATTTTGATCATATAGCTAAAGAGGTCATAATAAAAGGAGGGTGGTATAGGGCCTATTCCTAAAAATTCTTGTTCCATTCCCTAACTTTAATATATTCCTTCATTGGTTATCTGAACTCTGATTTGCTTCTTACTTGTCTTTATACCCTTTCCCTCCTTTGAGCTTGACTAGGCACCTAGGCCTCTTACCAAAAATAGTCTTCTTGTCTCTCTTAAACTATTAAATCCTTCATATATCTATGTATTCTCTTTATCTATTCACCATCCTCATTACCTCATACATGATGATCAAAACCTCACTTTCCCTTCTTTTTTCTCACTTGTCTCGCTTTATTGTTGTAAGTACTTAGGCCTAGAAACCTAAAACATGGTTCTATGGCTCTTGACTCCCTAACTAATCCTCATTTGTTAATTGATCTGAATATTATTACCCATTTACATATATAAAAAAGCAACACAAACTCTGAGCAATAGTCCACTTTTCCTTTCTTAAGGCATAATCGCTTGTAACCCTGTTTTTGTGTAAAGCTTGAAGGTTTGATCCATAAAGAAAGATTAAAATAAAAATAATATTGTTTTGGATACCCTTTATCCTTATTAAACTTCAATTAAATTTTAATTACATAATTCCTAAGGGAAGTACCTTTTCTCTCTCCACCTCCTAGTCAATTAGGTTTCCTATAGGCCTAATTCAATAACACAATAATGTTTCCATACAATGTCATATTGTACTAATATATATCCTCCTTAATCCTTTATACTACATGAAATTACATTTAATCACCAATTTTTGTGAATTTTGGCGAATTAAAACTAAATTTAATGGAGTTTCCTTTTTGAAACCCTAATCTAGTCTTAAGCAGGCATATGTAGGCTAAGAGGGATAAAAATAGGATATTCTTGGTTTTATACACTCTCAAAAACATATAACACCTATAAATTTATATCCCAACAATATTAACCTTATCCAATAATTATTTTTTCACGATCAATCTTCCCAAGACTTTAATAAGCAATTATGCATATTTTTGGGTTCTCAAAGATGGACTATGTGACAGTCTAAGTGATATTTGAATTTCAATGGATTTATAATACTTTAAAATTGATATAATTATTTTATAATGTCTTAAAAATATACATTCCATAACTAGTTTTGTTTTATCCCTCACAAAAACACTTTAATAAGTAACTAAATAGAGTTTTGACTGTAGCAAGGGACTGTGTACAATAAAATGCAGGTTGAGTGTAACTTGAAATTATAAAAGGATTATATAAGTATTCATAATTATTATTATCCTTAATAAAAAATATTCAACTCTTATTTATTCTTCAAACCCTTCAATAACCCTCAAAACAATTCTTAACCATGCAAACTTGCTTATTATATAGGACTATATGTACATAGAATTTACTCTTAAAGGACCATACTAGAGATTACCACCTTGTCTGAAATAAAAGAGATCATAATACCTCAATATTAGTAATAATAAAAACATACAATAATACTAAAATTTATTTGAAATACTAAGATGCAATAATTGATCTTAAAACTCTATGCTTTATTTAACTTTCTTGAACACATGCAAGGATTATGTACAGACTTTTACAGGGTTAGCAGAGTTCCTTCAATTATTGATATTTTTGGACTCTCCAGCCTTATTCATAGAAATCCTACTATCCTCTGATAATTTATTCCCCTTTTACAAGCATTTTAAACTCTTTTTCCCATGCCCAACATGCAACAACTTATTTCTTGTCAACTCCACATATGGAGTGAAGTTACACATATGTTATTCTTGGATAACATTATTCTTTTCATGACTTGTAACCTATGAAAATTTTGAGACACTAAAAATATCATCTAGGATCATTTATAAACATTTTACAACATTGGCATACCTCTGAAGACCTTAAAACACTCTCAATGCTAGTTAGGAATTTAAAATTTTAAAATTTGGGATTTTGGCAGGAAAACTTGAAAGGGATAGAAACACACTACCACAAAGACTTTAAATCACTCCAAAACAACCTAATGGTCACCATAAGTCCTCTAACACCCTCACAAGACCAAAATTGGTCATAATGAACCTCTAAAACATAATTACATATTTTCTACCTAATGATGCTCTACATTAGAGGGCATCTTTTTGAAGTCTATTTTGAGGACTTACAAAGTCCTACCCATGTTTCTAGTTCAATAGGAAACAATAATAACTCTTCTCAAGAGACTAGTCATCCATTTTTATTAACTCCAAGCAAGAATAAGTGTTTATTAAATCCACATTCAACCAATCATATGTTAGATCCTAACTATGAGAGGGTGATTACAAGGCTTCAACATCAGGAATGTAATTTGTATGATGATGTTTATGATGAAAATACTATGTTTGCATTGTCATATATGACTAGGGAACCTAGAAGTTATGCAAAAGCTAGTTAAAATAAAGAGTGGGTTGATGCTATGAAAGTTGAGATGGATTCAATTAAGAAGAATGATGCATGGATTCTTGTTTAGCCTTTATTAAATAAATATATTATTAGAACCAAGTGGGTCTATAAGACCAAAGCCAAGAGTGATGGTACAATTGACAAGCTAAAAGTTAGATTGGTTGCAAAAGGGTTTGAATATACATTTGAGGTTGACTATGAGAAAACTTATGCCTATGTGACACATCAAGATACTATAAGACTTATGTTCTTTGTAGTTGCTCATAAATGATGAAAAATCCATCAAATGGATGTCAAAAGTGCATTCCTAAATAGATTTATTGAAGAAAAATTATATGTGGAATAGCCACAAGATTTTTAGGTAAAGGGTAAAGATTTTTGAGTATATAAATTGAAGGAGACTCTTTATGGTCTCAAGAAAGCTCCAAGATTTTTGGGTATAGGCTTTCTAACAAGCCAAAATGAACCAACTCTTTACATATAATCATTGTGTTATAATGTGTTCTATGTCTGTCTTTATGTAGATGACTTAGATTTTATAGGTAACTACATGGAGATGTTGATAGTTTCAAATAAATTATGAAATTAGAATTTGAGATGAATAATATTGAATTTATGAAGTACTTTCTTAACATGCAAGTTTATCAAAAGAAAGATGAAGTATTCATTTTTCAAGTCAAAGATGTCCATCATATGTTGAAGAACTACAATTTTCAAGATTCTAAGCCCATGGACACTCCAATCACAAGTGAAAAAAATCTAATGATAGGACGAGATTCCTTCAGCTGATTAAAATGATTTTAGGATCATGGTGGGAGGTTTGATGTATCTCAAATGACAAGACCAAATATCAGTTATTGGGTTTTACTTATTTATAGATTTATGGGTAAACCATCACTCAAACATTTGAAAGTAATGAAAATAATTTGTAAATATGTAAGAGGAAGTTATATTCAAGATATTCATTACAAACCAACCAGTTCATTCTGTCTAATTGGATACACATATCCAAAAAAGATGAGATAGTCAAATTCAGGGTATTGATTCACATTAGGAAGTGGGTTGGTTTCATGGTCATCAAAGAATAAAGATAATTTTAGATTATCCTCTACTAAAATTGAATATACATCCCTTAAAATAATTTTCACTCAAAAAATATAGTTGAGAAGACTCTTAATTGATTTCAGAGAGGCTCAACTTGAGTCAACACAAATTATTTATGATAATAATAAGGCGATACAATTGTTCAAGAATTTAGTTTTTCATGCTAGAACTCAACATATTAAACTCAAACATCATTTTATTAGAGATTTGGTCCATAATAAAAAAAAAAATCATCAAGTATGTGAGAAGTGAAGGTCAATTTTTTGATATTTTCACCAAGGAATTGTTGAATAAAAATCATGGAAGACTTAAGGAAATGATATGAATTTCTATTCTTTGCATCAAAGGGGGAATGTTGAGAATGATGCCAATTGGACACTTTATTTTTAATGTTATAATTATTTTATTTTGTGTTTTATTAGATAATGAAGGTAAATTAATTTAATTATCATAAATTAATTGTTTTGTTAATTTTAAACATTTTTCATGAAAGTATCAATTAGAGTGTAGTCTATTGAATGTGTACTTAACTGAACTCGAATCCTTATCCATTTATTCTCAATAGGTGGGGTGTAGTTTTTATATATGAGTTAATTTAAATTAAATTTATTTAATCAATTTCTTACTTTATATATATTTGAGGCGCCTAGCTTTTCTAGTGTGCATGTTTTACTTACTTGTTAAGAAAGGTTTCTTACATGTTAGCTAAATCTTTTTAGTGATTCAAATTTAATAACAATAGTATATTTTAAATTCTATTATAATATATTTTTATGAGTATATTTTATTTAATTTAGTTTTTAAGTAATGTCTTAATTTAGTATTAGCTTGTCATGCTAGTTATATGTAATTGACTAGTTTTAGCATTTCTTCTTAATAAAAAATAGTGCAATGGTGTGGCACCATACTTCTTCTTGGAAAATATTTTTGCATATTGTTAACTCTAAAAAATTTATCATATTTATTCACAAAGAAAAACTAACAAGCTATATTAGCTTAATTCAAAATTATTCAGTGCATATTCAATCATCAATCACACTTACAACACTAATAGATTAATAACTAGTAATTCTAGGATAGATTGCATGATATATAATTTTATTTTTGGATTAAGTCAGAGCTTATTTTCACTCCATACATTCAAAACCTTCACTTATGCCTCCCACTCTTCATGATATCATTACATGTTATTTTGGATGTCTGTTTAAAGATTTCCATGATATGCTAATGGAGTAGAGAAGCTATAAAACTTAATTTTTAATCTCCATAGTCTTAGATAAATTTAGAATGATCTTAAAGATAGTAATATATCATGGTATCAAAGTTTAGTATTTTAACCCCCAAAGGTTTTGTGAAGCAAAAGTCTGATCTGTGAAGCTAGAATTAGTGACAAGGTCATCTCCTAAAGCATTAGTGATAAATTACAAATTTGGGAGTTTGAGAGAAAATTTTCCATATATTCTACCCAAAGGTAGATTGAAGTTAAAAATAAACCTAATAAACTAAAATAATATAATAAATACTAACATAATGTTTAAGCTAATAAAATGATAAAATTACATACACACAAGATTACATAATACACACAATTACACCTAGGAAAACCCTTTTGGGTAAAAAATTGAACATGATAACTCCTCATTTATTATATTCACTTAACTATTTACAATACAATTATGTTTTCCCTCTACTATATGTGTAATTATATATAGGGACATTATGTAACTATCAAAGCAGTATTACCATACCATGTGTACCAAAACCATGGGCTATATTAAACATGGGCTAAAACCACCCAAATACGTGCTAGTATAGTCCCCAAAAAATTCATGGCATTGCTCAGAACCCTACTTATAGATCATTCATGAGAAATTATAACTTTGGGAGTTTGAGATCAAAACTTCCATCTATTCCACCAAAAGGTATACTAGGAAGGAGGTTAAGGTTCAAACTATGAATTCTATTTTTTCATGGTTTACGAGCAATTAAATATTAGTGTTTTCTCACAAACCCAAATTATAAAATATACGTGTGAAATCTCTCCCAATGGTTTAAACATTTGTAAACCTCATGGATTGTCAAGGGTTTAATTCTACACTCTTTCTTGTTTTATCATTTTCACCCCTCAATCTTCCCATTAAACTTTGAATTAGAATAAAGGAAATATTCCTTAGAATATTTCCCTTGGTATAAAAATATTAGAGAAGCACTCTAGCAAAAATAATGGGAAAAACCACTAAATCAAGTCATAAATCAATCTAAGAACCAATGAATGATGGTGTGTGCAAGGTTAAGGATAGTGGAGAATTGCCAAAGTAAGTAAAAATGCTACATGTGAAATCCCTCCAAACAATTTGCATATTTTAAAAAATTTGGAAAATAATCAATGATGTATTTAGACTCTTTCCCATTTTTTCATTTGCACCCATCAATTTCTCATTAAAATTTGGAATAGAATAAGGGAAATATTCCTCTGAATATTTCCTTTGGTAACAAAATAGTATGTGAGACTTTGACAAAAAGAATGGGGAACACCACTAAAGGAGGACATGCATCAATATGAAATACAATGAAGGAGGGTGTGCACAGGGTTCAGGCTAGTATATAATTACCAAATCAAGCCAAGACACCGATGGAGGGTCAACAGAGGATTGGCAAAGTAACGTAATACTGATGAAGGGCCACAAAGTAAGCAAGGACCATGAAAGTTGAGCCATTACTAAGAAAGCATTGTGGAAGAGGAAAGGGTTTCAAGAAGGTTCATTATTCAAGGAAACACAAGAAGCATTTATTTCTTCTTGAAAGATATACCTCTAACTCAAAAAAATCTAGTGTCATCCCTAAGGGTTGTGAGACCCTGATTGGCTAGGCCACTAGTTTCAAGGCATTAGAAATTGAGAGGTCATGGGTTGGATCCCTAAGACTTTATGAATTTATCAATATGACATGTTTGTTTAAACCATCCATAAAAGTAACATGACACACTTTCATTTGATGAAAAAACTTGAATAAAATCCCACACCTCACAAACCATGATTGGGAAAGAAGTTTTTTTTAGGTATAATTGATTTGTTGTTAGACAATATTTGGAAGAGACTTGCACAATAAAGACTGGGAATATTTTTAAATTAATTGAAAATAATAATATTCATTTTGAATTACAAAATTTGGGATCAACAATTTTATAAGCCCGTAACTTATTCAAACAAGGTCATTTTTATATCGTTTGAAGCATCGGGAAGCTTATGAAAATTTCAACACGATAGTATAAGTTTTCAAAGGATTTTTATGTTCCTGATGAGACCACAAGTACAAAAAATACAAATTTTGTCATTCTCAATGGTCAAAATTATGTGGCATTGCCACAAGTTATGGCAATATTATTTTCTATCATTTGAAGCATCGGGAAGCTTATGAAAATTTCAACACAGTAGTATAAGTTTCCAAAGGATTTTTATGTTCCCAATGAGACCAAAAGTACCACAAATATGTATATTGTCATTCTCAATGATCAAAATTATTCAAAATTACCACAATATGTGACAATATTATTAAAAAGGGACCAGGAAGGACTCTTGAGGCAAACAACAGAACTCTAATACATATTAAGAATTTGGTCAAGTACAAGAATTGTTATAAAAACACTTTTGGATGCATTAGCCTTCAATGTGAGAAAGGAGATAAGATTTCAAATCCAAAATCTTGATTCATTACATGTTTGGGAATTTTTTTGACACTTTTAAACCAATCTAATTAAACAATGGATAAAGAAATCAATAAGTGCTCATGCATCTCAATAAAATAAGTTTTTATAGCATAAATGATGTTAAATACCAACTCAATAGGATAGAGAAGTGAATTAGATTTGAGATGTACTATTATAAATTATTTGCATGGGAGCTTGAAATAATAAAGCATTATTATTTTCATTCTAAGAGCTACTCAATAATTGAATGTTTTTAAAATGATGTTTCATGAAATTCAAAATATTAATTATGTTGTTTATACTCCACTCAATCATAATCCAATTAGTGAGTCTTATTTTGTTATCAAATAAGACCATATGTTTTTCCAAAATATAAGTTGAATTAAGACATGAAGAACGATGAAGGTTTTACTAAGCCCATAAGTTTGGTTCCATTGACGGCTAGTGGAAGTGTCAAATATTTTGTAATAGTTTTACATGATACTTATATGCCTCATGATTAAATTAACATGAATGAACATAAATACATGAAGGTGATAGAGCATATAAGCAATAATAAATTCTAAAATGGATCCCATGATAATGCAACATGCACAACGATAAATAAAACTTAAATAGTTTATTTGTGGAGAGATTCACTTAGGTTCTTATACTTTAGTGAGAACTTTGTCCTCTTTTCGGGCATCATCATTTCTCTCATTTTGATTTGATTTTATTCATTTTTATTATGGACCCCTTATGCCTATCTGAAGTGGGTATCCACTTTCTTATGTGTGTATGATGTCCCTGCTAGATGTTATATTGTACTCATTAGATCTGTTGTCGGTTGCATTAATTCTTGATTTTTGTTGGCATCCATTGATTTGTGGAAAATATTAATTTTTTTTTATTTTCATTCATAGATGGTTGTGTCAATCTAATTTTTATCACTAATCCTTACAAATGACACCAATCTTTCTTCTTGTGATAACATTGTTCCTTTATTTTTCCATCCTTGAGATTTTCTTTGATATGACATGGATGACCTAATAATTTGAGACATTATCTTAAACTATCTTAATGATACCAAATTATCATCAAGCTAGGGTATTTATGCAATAAATGTAGATTACTTAAGTTTCTTAGACTATTTGAGTTATTGATAAATTTTGTTGTATTCTCAAGATTTTGAAAGGCTTTTTCTAATGATAATAAAGTTGTCAACAAGATTTTTTGATGATGATGAAGATGTCAATAGGATTTATTTTTATAGATTGGTTGCTTATGCTTTTACATATACATCCACCCTAATATGTTGAAACCTAGAAGGTTGAACACCCCAATAAGATGGTTCATTTGAAGGAAGATCAGGTGCCACCCACCCATCCTAAATAACCTCAGCACTAACATACTTGAACCATTAAAGGATAAAGTTTGATTTTAATTTTATATTGATAATAACAAGGCTTAGCATACCCTCTAATAGTGCTAAACATTATTTTAATGATGTTTTTTATCATATCGATTAAAGGCCATAATTCTTGCACTTAAAATATATTACATCTCTAATATATTTTCATTTATTATAAGAATTTGGTTTATAAGATGCAGTGTCCCTCTATAATGAATACAACTAGTGATCATTGACTAGAAAATGAATGATGACATTATAAATCGATATTGGCTACGTCATCAATGTCCATCCATCTTGCTTTGTAAATGTCAATTTAATCAGGCTCTGTTGGATCAATTCCCATAGTTGCCAAGTAATCCATAACCTTGTCCAACTGATAAAAGCAATGTAATCCTTTTCAAGATTTTAAATGGCTAAGCAGTGGTTAGGCCTTACCAAGATATTATTGATGTTGTTGGCTTTGGATTTTTATTCACTCAAAGAATGAATAACTACCTGAGAATCATTCTCAATGATAAAAAATTCAAGAACATACTCCATAGTTAAGTCCAGGCCAATAACAAGAGCTCATATATAATTATGATAAGATATAACTAAATATTATATAAGCCTATATTAATTATATATTATATAATAGTATTTTAATTATAATACTTATTATTATATAATATATTAAATAATTACTATTATATATTAATATTATTATTATATCATTATAATTATAACTCTAAGATGTGAGAGATAAGAATAAAGACACAGGGAAGAGTTCTCTAATATAGGTTTACATTAATCTTTTTTAATATTAAATTTATTTTCAATAAAATAAGTTTTTTATGTCAATATTTTTATGGACTCGACATTGTTGTATATTGTCATGATTGATGAACAAATTTTATGCTAAAAATATAACGCTTACTTTTGTTTCTCTGAGAGTGATGTATATTATTATTTTTTGTCTTTCACAACTCAACATTTGTATATGACAACATTGAATATAGGGAATTAAGGGAAATACACCCCATGCACTGGGGTTAGTTAGTTTTCCTTGGGTTTTGTTTCTTTGTGGATTTAGGTGTAGATGTGTTTCAGGGGAAAAACTTACTACTAACATTTCAAATTCACAAAAAAAATTGGTGTCCATTTTCTATAGCCTAACAAATTATATTCTCAGAGCATATAGATTCTGTTCAAATACTACCCCTTTGATCAATTTTAAGAATACATAATCAGTAGCATTAATATTACTAATAGAGTCAATATTTTTATTAGATTTGTCTTCAGATCCTTGTTGTATCTGATCTCTACATTGTATTGTCTTAATATAGTTTTAATATTTTTATTTTTTCCATTGTTACTTTTATAATAATCTAATTGAGCATACTATATGCAATCTATGTTGTTGAAAATCATTCTAATAAATCTTACTTATGATCCTTTCATTTGAGTTAAATATGATGGGTTTAGTTTATAAACATAAGTGTGCCTCTATTCAAAAGAACACTAGTTTGAAAGAGCATTAAATCTATTTCAATATCACATAATTATTCATAAATGGAGTAATCTACGCTCAATAAAACATGACAAACAGGGAAGTTAGAAACATAACTAGCTTTTTGCCAATGTTTTTGAAATAGTCTTAAACCATGTTGCAAGATCAAGGTTTTTAGCAACTAGAATGGGTGACAGATCAAAATCTATTTTTGTTATGTAAAATTGCATACAGGTTTTCAAAAATTAGGTTTATTTGCTTTGGCTAAATTTGGGTAGTGGGTGAAAGCTATATATACATGGTAGGATCATGAAAATTTGGAGATCGAGGCACCCAAAGGAGGGAATTCAAACTCTCAAGATGCTAAGTTTTTGATATTGGGTCAAGTGGCTTTTTTTCCTTTTTTTTTAACTAGGCCTAGGTCACAAGGGAGTCAAACTCCAGAGAGCTTGAGTCTTTGAGTGCCTAGGATTATGCCATGTGGCAGGTTTTTGGGTGATCATATGCTTGATAAGATAAATTAGATGATTCAAACATCTAAAACCTAATATTTTTCCATGTGTCATGATCTCAGACACTTAGCGTTTTGATGGTTTGGCATTTAGGCATTTGCTTTTCAGTCCTCTAACTACCCGAGATCATCCTGCATGGTAGATCAAGATTTTTTAACAACTAGAATGGGTGGCAGATCAAAATCCATATTTATTTTTTAAAATTATATACGAGTTTTAAAAAATCAGGTTTATCTACTTTGGCTAAATTTAGGCAATGGGAGAAAGGTTTATATACATAGCAGGATCACATAAATTCAGAGACTAGGGCACCCAATGGAGGGAAGCCAAACTCCCACGATGCCAAATTTTTGGTAATGGGAAAGTGTATTTTTTTTTTTTTTTAACAGGGCTTAGGTCACATTGGAGTCAAACTCCAAAGATCTTGAGTCTTTGAGTACCTAAGATCATGCCACATGGCACAATCTTGAGTGATCAGAGGATTGACAAGCCAAAGTAGATAATTCAAACATTTAAGACCTGTAATCATGCCATATGTCATGATCTCAAGTGCTCAAGGTTTTAAGGTTTTGACATCCTATCATTTGCTTCTCAATCCTCCAACCACCTGGGATCATGCCACATGGTATGTCCCACTTTTCAAAACCCTCCACTCGTTTGCACTTGCCAAAAGGTTTTCATGTTGGTTAATAGGTGCTCTCAACCTGTAACAGTTGGACTTATGATCAATAACTATTAGATGAACATAATATTTCAAAATAGTTAGACATGTGGCTTACCATTACTATTAAATGCATCAACAGAGACTCAAACACTAGAAAATTCTATAAATTTATACAATAAATCTCAAATCGCATGGTCATAAAATATGCCATTACAATAGATATTGCATTATTATCAACACATCAAATATCTATACTATATATATATATATATATATATATGTTGCTTTTATTTTTGCATCTATACTTTGCAGTGACCTATGTAATTGCTTCACTATTAAAAGAAAAAAATAGAATAAACAAGATTTTAGTTTTGCCTACAACTTTAGTGCTCCAAGAAATGGCATGTGCACAACACATTTTAGCATACATATGCTCCTAGATTTTGCTTAGAAATAAAAACAACTCTCTACATAATATTATGCCTATTTTTAGGGCTCTACTTTTGCATCAAATAAAATTGGTAAGGTGTTAAGCTATTTATTTGTATATTCTTTATTTATGTCATAATTATTTGTGATGAAGCCATCTATTATGTCATTTTATTGTTACAAGTGTTTTGTAGCTTTGTTTGAGGTGGAGATATTAAGCTAAAAAAGGAGGTTAGATATTTTTAAAAACAAAGCTTATATGAAAAATTAGTTGCAGGTTCAGAAAGTAGTCTATGCAATCGATCATTTTTTAGCAGCAACTTTCTCAATAGTTATTAGCTAACATGTAAGCATTGTCAAAGGTCATACATCATAAGTTATGTTGAGTATTTAGTATGGAGGATTTTGATCCCTAGGAATTATACCATGTGGTATAATCTCATATGGTTGGAGGACCAAGAAGTGTACATAAAGGAGGTAAACCATTGTGACCCCAAGCATTTAAAGTCATGTCACATGGCACATTATTAGGGCCTGAGGGTCTTAACGGTTTGACATTTATGATTTATCCTATCAATCCTCTAAGCACATAAGAATATGCCATGTGGCATGATCTCAGGGACTTAGGGCACTAGGTGGTTTCGTTGGTTTGCACTGGGCCTATATCCTATGTCATTCTGAGATCCTACCTCATGGTAGGATCTCATAATAATGGAGGCCAAAGGGCCCAGTGTAGGCCAACCAAACTATAGAGTATCATGAGTCCCTGAGATCATGAAACCTAGCATAGTCTTGGTACTTCAGTGGTTTGACATCTCTAATGTGGACTATCGAACCTCTAAACACCTAAGATCATGCCATGTGGCATAATCCTAGGGACTTGATATACTAAGTAGTTTGGTTGGCCTCTGCTAGGCCTTCAGATTCCATCATTCTAATATCCTACCTCATGGTAGGATCTCAAAATGATGGAGGCCATAGGCCCAGTGTAGGCCAGCCAAACTAAGAAGTATCATGAGTCCCCAAGATCGTGCCACATGGCATAATCTTAGCACTCGAGAGCCTCCAAGAAG
Source organism: Torreya grandis (assembly GCA_037957365.1). Lineage (NCBI taxonomy): Eukaryota > Viridiplantae > Streptophyta > Pinopsida > Cupressales > Taxaceae > Torreya > Torreya grandis. The sequence goes on along the minus strand of JARHVA010003410.1, from coordinate 933,930 downwards.
TTAAAGCAAAGTGAATTTGATAGTGTAATAATTGGTAAGTATAAAAGCTAGCTCTTATTCATGCTCAAGTATTTATATTGGTAATCAAATATGACATGTTTCTATTTTAATCCAATGAAGACGTAGATGCCAAAAGGTCTAATACAGAGATTAAGCACAAGTAGATTGGTCTTAAATTTGTCAGTAGTCAGTAGCGATGAAATTTTGTGAAATATCTTCTGGCTCTGTCTCAGGGTGTTGTTTCAAACACCTTGTCAATGCTTATAGTGGACTTATTTAATTTCTTCTTCTTAGATTGTTTATCTCTTTGCAAAAAGACAAATAGATTTGTTGGAACTTGTTTCACTTCATGTTATTCACTAGATGACATGTATATCTTCTATTGTAAGAGCTCAAAGCTTCATTTATTATTGAAAATTTTAGAATTTGTTTTTATGATTAGATAAATTCAAATAATGTAAATCTATGTTATGTTGTATAATTGATTATGGTTCCATTTTGGTGCACAATTATCCATTGCTATTTTTATTTTATTTTGCATGTATGCTTCTATTTCAAAAATATAAAACCCATAAACATCGGTGTAGGCTAGGTTTATTTTCTTTTTCTTTCACCATGTAAAATCCATGAACATTAATGTAGAGTAGGTCTATTTTCATGTTTTTAGATGTTATTCCTTGATAATCTAATCCTTGTGAGTGATCTTTTTTTTTCAAATAATTTATTAGTGATTTGGATTTAATTTGTTTAAGAATATTGAATGAACATATATATCAATCACTTTGTGCAACATATTCTACAAGTTTCTTTTTATGTAGGTTAATAGCATGATTGACTCTTATTGCATTATGCCTACAATTGATCACTATGTATGCATAATTAACCTTCTTGGTTGTGTTGGCTATGTTTTATAAACTCTTAAATTTCTCATCAAAATACCAATGATAACTAATGTGGTTATGCAGATGTGTTTTCTTGGTGCTTGTAGGTGTCACAAAATTATATGGCTATGTAGATTTGTGGCAACACTTATTTTGGATTTGGATCCTAAAAATGTTGCACCTTATGTTCTTATGTTCAAACATTTATGCAAAAAGAGGTAGGTGGAGTGATGTTCGAAAGGTAATAAAATTGATGAAAGATACATGAATTAAAAATATTCATCAATGTAGTTAGATTTAAGTCCATAAAGAAGCTTATGTAATTACCTAGATGCATGTGCATTATGGTGACAAGAAGGGACAAGGTACATTCAGATTCACATGAAAACTATTATTTCTATTTAATAGATATATGCTAATCCATAGATGTTTTGAATTATCTTGGATACCTATACATTATTTGAATCCATTTACAATTACATCCTTGTGAGTTATAATACATACAATTTCTATGAAACTTAAAAATGCTTCATGTCTTGTTTTTGTCCAAATTCTTCTTCTTTATTTAATATTTATTCTCTTCTTATTTTGTAGTTGGGTATAAAATGAATTTACTAAGTTTTTACTATTGTATTATACATGATAATGTTAATCAAATATTTTTTGTTGATCGTAAAATTTTTTGTGTGTGTCTTTGATATATAAAATGGATAAATTAAACCTTTTGAGGTGAAATGAGCTAATTTTTAGTATACTTGTTGACAAGGAGATTAGTTTACAGTGAACTCTTTTGTTCCCACATGTTTTTGTTGATGAGACTCTATAGTCATTTTTTTGGTTTAGTCAATCTTAGTCTTTGTATTAAACTATTTCAATTTTCTAAGTGATGTATCTTAGATAATAATATCTAGCCCCTTCATGTATGTCCTCATTTTTTATAGAGTCAGACATCCTTTGTTGTTTCCAATTAAATTTCAAATTCAGGTATAAAATTCAATATGGAAAATGCATGTTATTTGAATTTTATTAAAAGTTGAATCAAGTGCAAGAAAAATTGTATAATAACTGCAAGTCAAAGGTCTAGTCAATTACAAAAATCAAGCTTTCTCAATGTAGCATCTACTTAAGATCAATGACAAAATGTTGAGATTAATAAAAATACAGAATCAAAACTTAATCAAAGCATAAACAATTGCATGATTAGAGATCCATATTTTTATAATATTCAAACTTTGTATCTGAACAAATTCGAAGATAAGAACTTAATCAATAAAAAAATGCTTAAGCAAGCATAAGATGGTCTAATGAAGTGTTGTAAAAGAGCATTGAAATTTCAAAATGATGAAGTGTACATTATAATATAGCATAAGCATATTTCCTTGAGACAATGGAAGAAAAAATCAATAAGTTATATGAGTATAAGGTGGTTGTAAAATTTAATAAACATACGCAAAAGATACATAATAGTAGTTTTGATCAAATTGCATAACATAGGCCAAGGTAAAGACAAGATCAAGGAACAAAATTTTTGCATAAACTATAACAAAAAATCAATGTAATCATATATGACATTTACATGCAAATAAAACACATGAACATATTTTGAAAGCTAATAGGAATAACTATTTTTAATACAAGATCTATTTTAGACATCATCTGAGTGTCAATAGTAATTGTTATCTTTAGGTTTGTAAACTACGACAAGTTATAATAAAAAATTATAGACCAAAAATCAAGTTAAATGTAACAAAATATGTATAAATTTTATGTCCTTGTCACTTTTATAATTAAAAGCATCTTTTCTAAGGTTACATCCTTAATCATGTATGTTGTAATTTACAATGTCAGATGCATGGTGTTCTATATATTCAGTTGGTCGATAGTCTATAGAGAAATAAAAAAATAAGGAAGGCATCAATTTTTATTAGCATGGTTAATTAGCAAAATTCAAAAAAATAAAAAAATCACTGCAAACATATAACAACCAAACTCATGGTTGACTATAATAAATTTTGATATTGCAATCAATTTGAGAAATAACTTGTATTATTTTTTGTTTATGCTATTATTATTTTTTTCACAAAAGCAATCTCAACAAAGATTTCCAAAATTGAAGAAGCAATTAGTACTTGTTGATAGATATGATGACGTTATTTATGGTAAGTGTGAAGCTACCATGTAGTTGGAATCATCATAGTAAAAATGTAGCAGCTGAAATGTGTTCCTTATATTCATCAAAAGAGAATTTAATTAGTTCTAGGAGATTTTCAATCAAGAGTGTTTGATTCATGATGTAATCTATTTGTATATTTTATGTTTATATGATGCATTATAGTGAATGTTAATATGAATACATTTGATTTTGTTGACAATTTTTGCAATGTGCATGATTGCCTATTGAAGGTGTGATATCCATGATTATGTGCTTGTAATTATTTCATAATAACTGGAAAGATGATGCATGAACATTTTTTCCTTTAATAGACATTTAACTAGCAAATCAAAATCATAAATTGTCATATTATGAAAGTATTCAAATTCTATTGTTTGTTTGGAATTTTTTTTTTCTTAGCAGTAAATCAATGAATTGGGGATAGATAATGGCCTCAATATTGGTTTTTGCTAAAATTTTCAAATTAAATTTTGTATACTTATCATTTAATATATCTAGAAATGTGGGCTAGCCTGGATGAAGCAAGGGAGTGCCTTTAATGCCATTCCTAACAATTTTCTTGAACAACATTATTGGCATTTTTATTGTCATTTATTACAAGATACAAATAATTTTTTTAATGTCAATATTTTTAAAAAAAACATGCATATGTATATGTTAATTAAAAGCAAATAACGTTTCAAAAGATGAAGAACAAGAAGTACAATCTTTGAGCATTAGCACTTATGGCTGCCATGTCTTCTTTAGTTTCACTATCTTTGAGATGGAGCTCATATTGATTGTATCATTTTTATATCCAACTATGATAGAAAATAATGAACCTATTGCATATGCACTATCTAATTGTACAAGATCATATAATGTAATATCTACATTGCATACTATTGTAATGTTTTCCACAGTTGTGTTTGTTTTTAATACAATACAACATTTAGCATCACCTCTTTCATAATGAATTCTATTTTTTAAGGCAAATTTTGTGATGTAGAGACTATTGCTAGGTGAAAAGTGTGGTAAGAATTTTTCAATTAATTTGTTGTTGATATTGACAGTTATTGTCAATTGACCAAATTTGTCAACGATGTTTACATGCACTATTTATATGTTTGATGGAAAATTTAAGTTATTTATGAAACCAAAACCATAAATAACCAATACATCACCTTCAAAAACATTGCCACATTCTTTTGTTAAGAGGTCAATAATTAAAACTAGCATGTCTTTCCCTATATTTGCACTATAACGACAATTTTGAAATGGAAGTTATGAATACAAATACTTTATATTATCATATAATGACATTTTATTTCTTTATTTTAATTTTAAAATTCAAATAAAATTGTAAGTTGCATGGGAAAAATAAAAGATTATTTTCTATGGATGACAATGCCCCATAGCAAGCTAGGAAAACCAAAAAATTACCATTTTTGTGGTCTTTATTGCTTTGTTTCTATTTGTTGGTTGATATTTTCTTGTGCTCCCATATCTATTTTTATGTTTTCCTTGCAAAAACATTATCAAGATCTTGTATTTTGAGATTGTTAAAGAGAAAAAAAATGCAAAAAAAAAATTGTGAGTGACAAAAAACACTAACTTGTCATCACTAGAAATAAAATATTATCATTTTGGCACTTTATTTTGTCCTATTTATATCTCTTGCTCAATGTATTTGGATAGATCCATATCCAATTTCTTGCAAGCATTTTATTTACAACCCATAAACATCTTTTGATTGCAAGGGGAAAAATAGACAAAAAAAGAATGCATAATATAAGTGGTCTATTTTTTTTTATTGTTGTTTGTGTTTCTCTACTTCCATATTTAGTTTTATCTATGGATTATGATAAGGGTATAAAGATATGCTATTTATGACATTGTTAACCATCAAATAATGACATAGAAGAGTTAAGAGCATGGAAAAATAATAACTTGTGATGACTGAAAATAAAGCATTACCATATTGGCATCTTTTGTTGTGCCTTTTTTGTTTCTTGATCAATGTGTATGGTTAGATCCATATCCAGTTTCCTGCAGGTTTTTTTAATTGCATAAACAATTTTTGGTTGAATGGAAATATAAATACATTAAAGTTATGCATAATGGAAGTGGCATATAGTATTATATTGTTTGGATGTTTTTTTTCGTATTTGTTATTGATTATTGCCATTCACAAATTTGATTTGCCAAGCATAGTTATCATATGTCAATGACATTGCACAAGGTAAAGAACAAGTTTTACATTTGTACAAAGTAATTATTGTTTTAGTGTTAGATAGTCAGTTGAAGGCAACTTGCATGATGGTCTATCCAATAAACATTGAAAATGCTAAATTAAATATGTTGGATATTTATATTTGTTTAAAAGTAATCTATTAAAGTACTTGCATGTGTTGTTGGAATGTTTGATATTCAAGAGTAACTATGTCTATTTATTGTGTTAAAAATTTATTGTCAGGATGTTGTTTGCTTAAGCATGTCAATATTGAAATCATCGGTAAATATGATGTTGGTATTAGGTGGCAAATCAGTAGTTGTTGTTTCTATAAATACCAATGCATCATTTATTGGAGAATTTGGGACAAAGTATATATTAGATATTTGTATTGGTGTATCTAAAAATGATATATCATGTGTCATAGTCTCCATGTTTGGTGTAGAAAACACCTTGTTGCTTCTCAACATAATATTTTTTTATAAAGCATGGCATTATCCCATGCATGTTCATTGATCAATGACAGTAAAAGTTGTGTAAGAATGGAATTATTTTTTATTTGCATAGTTCTTGTTTCTTGTAAACATAGAATGTTTGCATTTATAAGTTCATAGTCATGTGTTATGATTTATAGATGCAATTGTAAACTCTATGTATTTAATGAGAAAATAGTGAGACTATTATATGTTTTAGGGATAATTACAAAAAGTTGTAGCCATTATGCATAAGTGTGTAGTCTTTGCATATCATCACTTAATTTATCAAATATGACAAAGTTATTAGGTTATAAATTATTCACAAGATACAATGATTTAATGTTTTTTACTTATGAAAGTGCAGTAGACACAATCCCATGGTGCTTGATGTCAACAATATTGAATGCTAGTGTATCCATTGTAAGGCCTTGTGATCTATGTATTATTTGAGTGCATGTTATTTGTATTAGAATTTATTCTCGTGCTGTGGCTATTTGTTTCTTAATATAAATTTTCCTTGAAATTCTTGTTATTGAAGTCCAATTTTCATAAATCTGGTCATTATAGAAGCTCTACATTTTTGTCACATTAGAGTGCTCCAATTTTAATGTCACTGAATTATATCGAAATTATATCTAGTTATTCAAGTGTATAATGTTTTATAATTCCATCAGCATCATTTACTAATCCATCTTGTATATCATAGTTTCCACCAATCAATTCTACCAATATGTTCGGTTTCAAAATAGTTGTGTTAGGCAAGTAATTATTTTGATTATTTGTAATGATTTCATTAGAAAAACATAATTTGGTCAATAGTATTTAATGTATAAGTATGTTCCTTGAGAAGGGAAAGCATTTTGGCATTGTGTTTTTTAACATCATCATTCTTTTGAAATAAGTATGGAAATGTTGGATCATAAGGAGGAGGTCTATAACATGTGTTATTCACATATTCAATATCTAATATTTTCTAATGGCAAGTTCTGATGCAATTTAGGATGGAAAAAAATTGAATGTCAATTTACTGAATGACTTATTGGAGCTAAAATCACTTTACATTGTCAAGCCAAAAAGTGTATGGAGTTGTTTCTTCATGCAAAAATGGCTATTAAAAAATGCACCTATATCGAATAGCCTCTATTTGGTAAAAATCTCTGATGAATATAATGTCATTATTTGTGAATGGTTTTATGGGTGTATGTGATGCAAAGGTACATGGGAAAAACTTAAAAATTGTCATTTCCTAGCTCTGGTCCTCAATATTTTATTTTTAATTCAAATGTTTGGCTTTGTTCATAAGGTTCAATCTTCCTTATATAGGCTTATTTTTTCATTCTAGGTTTGATAACACCCTCTTCTTTAATAATCTTATTTCTAGGAACATTTGAGACCTTCTCACCCTATCATTAAACCCTTATAATACCTCATTTATCATCCACTCACTCATTCCATTCATTTATTCATTTCCCTCCCTTTACTCACTCTCTAGCTTTACATAAGTCATTCCTCTCTTTAACTCTTCAACCTCATGATGACCCTAACTCATTGTATCCTTTTTCTAGTTTTCCCCTTTATTTGAAGAATATATAGGTCATTTGATAAATATAAAACCATATTTCACAACCCTCTATCTTATTATAGGTCCCCATAAAATTTCAAGGTCTATCTCCTTGTCTATAAGGTACTCCCTTTGTTAGCATCTTCCCAACTAGGCTTATTAGCCATCAACACACTAGCCCAGCCATCAAAACCATACTAGACCATATGGTACCAAACTAAAACCACCTGAATACTTTTTTATTTGGATAAATAAGTGATATTACAAAGTTTCACAATTTTCCATTGGTTAGAACTTCATTTATTAGTTTTTTGGTTTCTAAACCCTAGGTTGATGACTATAAGGGCCGAGAGGTTACAAAACTCAATATCTTTTATTTGGGTGTTTCAAATTGATCTAATACATATCCTAGGTTTGTATTCATCACACCCATACATCTAAACATTCATTGATTCATATTCAAGTCTGTTCTAGTAGATTACAACACAAGCATAGAATTATGTATATTTTTAAGGGACTGTGAGAAGGTTTAACAGACTGTTTCACTTCAAATGGTTTGAAAACTTCACAAGGATATTATCAAGACTTTATTTACATTTAAATAATACTAAGACATAACCAACACAATAATCTCTCACCTTTTTGAACACCTACATTTCTTCCTTACATAATAATTGAATAAAGACAGGGGTTAAACTGTGTTAACAGGGTTTCCTTATTCATATGGATTGTGTATTGACTATTACCATTACCTTTGAATTTAAGACAAATAACATGCCTCATAAATCATTATCTATCTATAGATCATTATCTCAACTTAACACAGTCTATACTTCAAAAACACCAACTTACCTTCCTTCTTGACAATCATAAGCATATAACAGGGTCTATGAACAAAGTTGTCTTTTCCCCTTAGTTTATCCATTTTGAATCACTATATTATATAAAAATAGATTCTGAAAGATCTCAAATGTCTTCAAGGTTAATATAATATAGGATATATTTCCCTAATAATATTTATATGCCAACTTGATAATCCCCTTCTTAATTGTAATCTACAATCCACTAATAAAACTTGCAACCTCACACAAATACTAACATGATCATGGCCTCAAGGAACTTTCCTGTAATAGTATATGAACAAGAAAAACCAATGTAAGAAGCTTAAACACACACACAATCTTTCATTTATTCATTTGAATTGTCAACTATTACATTTTACAGTCCATTTATGGACTTGGCAACTTTCTTGAGGAGTTTTTACATTCTTCCTTTCTCTAGTTTCTCCTCCCCTTCCTAGAGCTCTCTCTATCTCCTCTAACATGATAAAACTACCTACAACTTCCTTTCCATCCAAATGATATGTTGGTTTGGGTGGTTACAATACAAGACTTTCTCATGGTATTTAACCCAACATAATAAGGGTGGTTACTCTCATTAACATGATTGTTGCTTTTAACACCTTAAGGACTTTAAACATCAAAAATGAATTCAAAAATTATTAACATGACTCTTTAGACCCCTTGAACTAAATTTCTCTCACCTAACCACCTCTTACCATTATTATGCTTTTATAGACTTAGTTTTATCATTTGAATTTTCAAATTTGCACTTTTGGAGGGAAAACTCCAAACACACACAAAACTCAATCCTAGGACTCTTGATGACTCTAAGACAACTTAGGGTCCCTAAAGGATCCTTCAAACACACTTTCATTCCTAAATTGATCAACTATGACTCCTTAATAGGATATATCGCTTCAACCACTACAAATAGTGTTTTGCTCACTAAATTCTCTTGCATCAATATGCATTATTTTTCAAAGCCTTTTGTCAATATTATAAATAATTCAAATTCCTAATAAAGATATTTCATCGATAAACAACATACACAATTGTTGATAGCATTTTTTTAATGTATCTAAAGTGTTAAAATCTAATGGAATCATCTGTGTAGATGTCTATGAAAGTTGAAAAATAGAATGTGCAATTTGACTATATGCATTGTATGTTGCTTTGTTAGTGTATGCAATAATCAAACCTTTTATTTTCAAAAGATCACTTGCAAGTTTCTTGTTGTAGATCTGTGCCAAAGTTTTATATATCAATTTTGTAGTGAATGTTTTTCCTATGCCTCTAGCACTTTTTTGATTGTAATGTCTTTGATAAAAGCTTGTTATTTATTCAGTTGTTTTCTCAAGTTTAAATATTCTTCTATGCTTACTAAAAAAAATGCTTGGTTGTTTGAAACATTTTTGAATGTTGATTGTTGACTAGTTTTTTATTTATTATGCAATGCAAATCACAACCTATGTCATATGCATCGATGTTGTTCTTGATTTGATTATTTTTCTATCATCAGCAATAACAGATGGTGGGGTTGAAGGAATGTCTAGATTCTTTGTAGCAGTATCAATATTGCCCCACTTGTTATGGAATTTTAAAAAAACATAGTTTCAATTATTATTATTTGTGGCATATGAGCAAGGTATGCATTAATCCATGTGTTGAATTTTTTTTAGTGTCTATTCATTGTCACAATAAGGTATAAATAACATCATTTTCTCTATAATAGTTTTCAAGATCTATGTGGATATTTTATCTAATATGTCAAATGATGTATGGTTTTTTTCATTTTTGTTATTTATAGATTTTCCTAGGTAATATGCCACAAATTCAGCCAAGCATATATGTTCTAACTGTATTGACCTTGAAACATATTTTTCTATAGGATAACCACATATTATGTCTTTTGAAGTGTCTACATCTTGTTCTAATAGTTTTGGACTTTTCAAAACATAAGTTCTTTTTGTCTTCGGTGATGTGTTTATGAAAAATATTTTCCTTGAACTATGATGTAAAGTCAATGATAGTATAATGTGAACGGCTTGAAAACTAAATATTTGTTGGTGTTGTACAAGCATGTTTCCCAAGTTTATTATGGTTTTTAGTTTTTTGTCATTGCTATGAGTAGTTTCAGCATGCGCTTTCCAAAACATATTTGTCAATGTATGATCTAACTTTGTCATATAAGAGTAGCAATATGTTGTGGCAACATATGCATCAAGAATGAATTGTGTATATGTGTTAGCATACCATAGTGTCAAGCATTATTTTTTAAATGCATTTATCTAGGTATCTGATGGATGTCTTTTTAGCATTATGATGGGTTGTGAAATACAAGATCATAATGAAAGTATGTATTCTATTTTAGACAAATTTGCTTCTTGCAAAAACATCTAGAATATTATGTCGTTGTTATACATTTTTTTCTCAACTTGAGAAAAAATTATTGTGGCATTCTCTTTGTAAAGCTTGTTTCTTCTATCCAATGGCTCTAATACTATGTTTTTTCGCATTGGAGGCAATAGAAAATTGAATCTGCAATGAAAATTTATATACTTTTTGCAAGTGTTTGTATGATGATGTATTTGCATTCTATCCAAATCACTATCGAGTAATGCCAAATCATAAGGCATCATGTACCTAGAGCATGAAATAAAAATGCTCATTTATTCTATTTTGAAATTTAGTCACAAAAAAATAATCCAAAACCTTTTCAAATAATTGTTCATTTTGTAACATGATTTTTTTGAATGTATTGGATATATGGTTAAAATAATGACTACATAGAATAGGGTTTCTTCTTATCTTTGTGTCAATGTTATCTTCTTAAATTGTATCTTTGTGTTTATTATTTATTATGGAAATCATTTTTTGAAATGCATGGCACAAAGGCTCCCAACAATGCTTAGAAGCCATTATGGTAGTAAAAAAATGTTGGTAGGCCCAATTGCCTAATCATCACAAAAATATTTTTTCTTAAATTTTCAAAATAGTTAGGTGATGTTTGAATGCTTTTGAAATTTCTATAGGCTATTGGTGATTTAGGATTTTTGCTATGTTGGATTTATTTTGAACATCTTTGGCATAGAGCTTTTTGTCATTTAATTCACCTTTGTGTATGCATATCCAAGCATAAGACGATAGCCAATGTATAATAATTTTAATAACTTTGAAGAAGATGTTAGTTATGTGAGTTGTAATGTCATTTTATTTATGAAAAATCTCTCATTTTACCAATTTTATGTATGACATTTTATGTGTCATATATTCAAGAGGATTGAAACCATAGTATAAAGTTGGGAAGCTTATCTGCTCTGAGAATTTGTTTTCAAATATACCTAATAGTTTGAATCCTTATAATGGGGAAATTTAAATGATCTCATCTTGAAGATCATGTATCAATTTTGTTTTGAAAAAATCATGCACCAAAGATTTGATAATAGGTTTTGATTCATTTTCATGTGTCAAATTCATCGTCCTCAATAGGCACAATGTTAGTAACAGTTTTTTCTTTTTTCTCAAAGCTAGTTTTCCAAGCTTCATTAATAGTAATGTTTTCTTTCCTACACAACAATGATTGATAAAGTTGTGATAATGATTTCATGACATATTTAGGCCTTACATTTCTTATTAAATATGCATTTTTGTATTCTAATTTGTGTTTTATCTTGATTGCAATTATTTTTGTCTCATTCATTTCTCTAGGCAATGATTTTTAGATCCGATCAAAGTCTATTGGAACATTTATAATTGTTCCTTCGAGGCCATTTTGTGAGAATTCATATCCAAGTTCATGTATTTGTGTAAATGGCATTCTCAAAGCAACCAATCTTTCTTCTAAAAATGTTAATTCCTTTACAATAGCATTTTTTTTGTTTTTTCCAATGTTGAAAAGAATAACAAATGTCGGTACTTTTCCATTTTAAAGAGATATTTTGCATTATTTGCATATTTTTTATCCTAATCCAAGGTTTTTTAACATTATATCTATGAAATTACAATGAAATTCTTTGAAAATGTCAATGTCAACCAGAACGATATCTTTTTTAAAGTGTAGCTATTCACAAACTATACAAGCATGAATGGGCATATCTTTGATTGATCTTAGATAGTTATTTATTATGTTGATAGTTCTATGATCATGTTATGTGCATGTCAAGTATTGACTCTTCTGACATCATATCATTGCATTCATTGAGCGTAATGATTTTTGGTGTCTGTGTGCATTATTTTTTTTTCACTTTTTCATTATATGTTTATGTTGTATAGTTTTAATTTTTCTAGTTCCATGTGCTTTTCTAAAGAATGTAATGAAATACAATGGATATTTTTAGGATGGAACATATCTATAATAGAAGGTTCACTTACATATTTTTTGTAATTACAAAAGATCTTGTTCATGTTTCAAAACACTTCAAAGTATTGGCACTTGGCAAGCCTCCAGAAACAACCATCAACATTTCAGATGCAATTCGATCTTTGTAATTTATTTGTAATGGATCATAATGAATATGACATGTATCAATCTTGAAGTAGATAATGTTATATGTTTTTTATGGGCAAGAACAATTGAAAAATATTTTTGAAATGTTTTTAGGTTTTTCTAACCATAATCAAATGTTAGTTTATAGAATGTTTGAAAACCATAATGACAAAAGTCGTTACCTTCAATTCCACTTTCTTGATATGGAATTTTAATTTTTAAAATGTACAATCTCTAGTCAAAAAATATTTTAGACTTTTATTTTTTCTAACTCTTGTTCACAAAGTCTTAAATTAGTCATTGCATTGTTATTCACCATAATCATTTCATTGAAAAAGATTGGGCCATATATCAATGAAGAGCATGACCATTGAAATCATGTTCAACTAATAAAATAATATCATTGAATAAGATTTCACCACATTTTTTTTTAATGGTTCTAAATGTACCACAAGTGCCCTTAGTGTTTAAAGAACACTTCTCATTTTAGAATTTAAAAAATTCAGAGCATGAGTTGCAGGTTTTGATAATCTAGTTGCCTGTGATGAAATAGTAGCAAAGTAAGATAATTATTCCACAATATTTAAATAATTTTGGTGGTTAAAAGCCACCTTGTCCCGTTCTTCATGAATCCTTGTTGATACTTAGTGAATTACGCTCCTACTTTTAGCTACAGACTAAGGTAAATGGATATTTATAATGTGGCTAAAACTAAGATGATCATGATGTAAAAAAGAGTAAAGAGAAGGGTAGGGCAGAAAAATAATAAGTGACTGTCAATTTTAGTCCTGAACATTATGACAAAGTATTAATGTAAATTGAATATGAATTTAACAAACATATAATGCAACATATCCTAAGCTCAAATCTCACTATATATCAGGCAAACTTTAGAGGAAAACATTTGAGAATCACAAGTAAAAACCAAGTCTACTTTAAGGATTTACCATTGTAATCAAATATCCATTTCACATCTAAATATAGAGCAAAATGAAATGAAGCAGAACCTAAGATCTTTCAGCTAATCTAGCATAAGCACAAATCAGAAACCCTTTGATTAAAGAATGTTATTCAGAATTTAAAGACACTATTCAAATTCAAGACCTCTACTAACAATTGAGAGAAAATTTGCATTAGCAATTAACACATCAAAATGGACAATCCTTGTAGAATTCCTTGATTCTATTAATTGCTTTCAGTATACAAAGTTTCTCAAAAATCCATCTCTTTTTACAACAGTGATACATGCTTTTATAGGGAGCCTAGGTAGTATACCGATCAGTTACAAAATATAGGTGCACAAAAATAAAATCAATTGTCTTTACAAGCACTAGAATACATGTGATTTTCGAGATCATACTGACCTAGAGGAAAATATGCTAACAAACTAGCATATGCCTTTGCAATGGAATATTCTATTATAAAATTTTACCTAATTTCTATTAGAATAGAATATTACTCTAACTTGTTGGTAGGGCCATTATTTTTTGTTGGAGGATGCTCATGGCCCTCTCATGTTTTTCATCAACCATCTTGAGATCCACAATAGGCTTCATGATGTACTCCTCCTCTTGGTCTACTAGCTCTTGAATTCTTTGTTATTTCTAGCCAAGGCCTCTTTGATGCTTCTAGCTTTGTTGATACTCTCACCTGCATTGAATATCATATCCAAGATCTTTGGCCTTTGCTTTTCCCTTGGATTTTTTGTGTCACCAAGTTGGTCCTATGCTTGAACTCTTCATCACTAATGAGGCCAAGGGAAGTAGGTTATGCAGGATTGATAAGCATGGTCCCAAGAAGTTGATCAATTCTACTAATGAGCCCTTTGCCATCTTTTAGAAGCCTCATTACCTTGGTATGCTAGGTATTCAAGCTTTGAACCTTATCAATAAAAATCCCCAAGATTGTGCCTAGGTGCTCCATACTTATGGTTCTAAAGTTTGGGATCTGCTTCTTTGCTTGAATGCTAAGGAGATGGGAAATCTTGTCCTTTAAGGTCTACCATTGGGTTACCAAGTCTTTGGCTAATATATCTTGGTCCTCTAATACACTTTTCCACATCTTCATTGACTTTAATGCCTCAACCATGTCATAAAATGATCCATCCATCATTTTGGTCATGGTTTTTAAGACTAACAGGATTGCCTGAGTTTGCAAGTTCTCTTTCTCCCTTTCCAAAATTCTAGCTCCTTTGTTTTAAACCCTGGACTCCAACCTTGGTTTATTGTCCCTATGCTTCTATCAAGCTTTCCACATCTTCCTCATGTATTATAGACTCACCAAGCTATTATCCTACAACAAGGGTCAAACCTATAAATAGCTCCACCTTTTGAAAGGTGAACTCTTCTATCCCAACCATGGTCATCCTGGTTGTTATTCTCTCTAAGCATGTTATCTCAGGATTGAAATGAACTATGGTAATTGGTTCCTTGAACTAGGGAGGTTCTAGGACCTCCACACCTTAGCTAGTAGATGCTCCTAGAGCATCCATCTTTTGGCCTTCTAGTCCTTGGGGAACCAAAATCCTTCTCTCTTCATGCTCCTTCATCATAGCCTTTATCCACGGCTTAATGTTATCATGCACATTCACACCAACCCTTGTCATGGCCTATGAGTAGAAGAGAGATGGGATCTTTTACAATTTTCCATGGATGAACCAGTCAAGAATGATTGGTCCATGAATTGGAAATTCAACACTGAAGAGATTGACTTCACTAGTGGGATGAGTGAAGGTCAATCTAGATTTATTCCTTGGTTCTAATGGGACCAAGGCCAATTTTGCCTTCCTCTTTTCCTATTGCTTCACCTAAGGGGTCTTCCTCTCCACTTGAACCATAAGACTCTGCAAGTTCCTTGAGGGTACCCTCAAGTGTTTCTTTCAGATCAAAGGCTATCATGTTAACGTATTGGACTGGGGAAGGTGTCCTTTATTGCATTGTTGAAGGTAAGGGTCCTTCTTTAGGTCTTTCTTATAATCTTATCTCTCCAACCTTCTCCTTTCCTTTACCTTGATCATCCTAAATTTTCTCAACCTGTTATTTAGATTATTTCAGTTGCTCTACTTAAGGTTTCTCATGAGTTGTCCAAGATGGCTCAGGTAGTACATGGTATTGCAAAGGGTGCATTTACCATGTTTCCCTTGATGGCTTGTTGTCCCTGACCAATATTTGCTTTAACTTGATGTTGTGGCCTTGGATCCTAGCCAACACTTCCTCATAATTCTTGGATTTGATGTAAATGGTGTCATGGACACCCAGTTGGTGTACATACTCAAGCTTGAGCTTTCTGTCCTTTAAATGTTCTCTCACTTTGTTCCTTGGATCCCACATTTTGAGTTCATCTAGCTGAAAGCCAAATGAATTCCTATGTGTGACCATAACTTCCACTTGCTTCCAATTTTTAATTATGATTTTCCTAATATCTAATGGGAAGGGGTAAAGTAAACCCTTCCTCTTTTCCTTACAATCCTTGTCAATGTTAAGGATGAGCTAGGAGGCAATCTCCTACTTAGCAAGTTTATTTAGGATATGCACTAGTAGTCTATAAGGATGGGACATAATTCCCTCTATCCTAATGATGGTGCAATTTGGGAAATACCACACATCTTCAATCATCTCCACACACTTTTTGATGAAGGGGTGAAGCCTAGGTGTGGGAACACTTGTGATGGCTTCAACTATTATTGGGAAAACATAGTCACAGATAAACTACATGTGATTCATGTATTTAAAGATATGAAATTCAAAATAGTAGTGTGAGATGGTTGTCCTACCTTGTAGGTACCAATTCCTAATGCCAGAGAAGGTGATTGAAGCAAGAAGGGCATCAAGTAGGTAAGACATCATGTAGAATTGTTTGGAGTTTTTTCTCTTGATGGTGATGAATTGCTTGGAAAGAAATATGCTAATTAAATATTATATTGTAGGGATAAATTTTTCTTCCACTAGGAAGTGTATACATGACACCTAAACCTTATTCATGTAAGTGGTCAAAGAGGCACCGAAAGCTCTATTCAATAAGGTCATTATCACCCTAATACCCTCTCTAAACTAGATGATAAGGATTTTTCCATCAAGGGTTACAAATATGTGAGGTCCTTGGTTTATCCAGGGTCTGAGGACAGAGTCCAGGTCATGGTTATTGGCCTATTCCCTCAACTTGATAAGGTCCACATGGGGAAGAGGGAGCTTATAGTACTTTTCAAAAGCAATAGGGGAAATGTATGCTACCTCTTTTGAGTTACCCTCCCTAATAATCCATTTATCATCAATCTTATAATCAACAAAAATGGGGGCAAGGACATCAATGCAGTGTAATGCCTCTAATTTTATTGTGGCATGATGAAGGCCAACCATCTGGATTGTAACTAGGTCACAGTGTAGTCTATTTGTGGTGGTGTTTCTCTACTCTTCCTTTGAGATTGGATAAAATTATTCTACCATGAAGAAGAGCTCAGACCAATTCTTGATGCCATGGATGTTTAATATGATGAGGTCTAGTTTTTTATCCTTGAATACCCAACCTTCACTATCTATCATCAAATAGAGCTCAACCTCTTCCTTTAATTATTATATGTCAGCTGCCATGATCCTTATCTCTACCAATTGCTCACATCAAACTGTAGATTATTTTTTTGGAATCTCTCTTGCATTGGGAACATAATTAAGCTTACTTTGGTCAAGTTGATAGAAAATTAAGCCTAATTGGATTGCCTTTTATGCAGGGTTTAGGGTTCTGGAGCTTTAACGGTAAAAGATATCTAGGGTTTATCTTATACATGTATTGGATTTAATTTGGACCATTGCCTTTATACCTTTGTGTTTTAGAGACCACAAGATTTTCATTTTAATCCTTTTATGCTTGCGTGAAGCTTATGTGGCATTAGTCTAGATCGTTCATAGTAATTTTCATAAATGTCATTCCAACACTAGCCATTAGTATTTAAAATATTTTCTTTATTTCATGTCATAGGATCAAAATCTTAGATTAGCATGAATAGTTGATCATAATTTGGGCCCTTGTATTTTAATTGGTTCTTAGGTCTTAAGCCTTGCAGTCGTGACACTTGGTGTGCTCACGCATCTTCCCCATGTTCCAAATATTATGTCAATCTTTTGTCAAAAAATCATTAGCCACATAGTGGCTTTATGGGTTCTTAGATTTTTATTAAAAAGTCTCTAGGGACCTTCGCACCATTGGATCAAATCTAGTGACAAAACGCAGGCCGTTGATCTATGAAAATGCCCAAATGTTAAGTTAGTACACTTTTAAAAGTCATGACTTAAGCTTGCATCCCTTAGGCTAAGGTTTATTTCATGTTTATTAAGCATGGGACAAACCTTAGGATAAGGATTTTAAATCTAAGTTATGATTTAAAAGGGGTTAAGGTATAAGCATTCTAGGTTAATGTATGCATTATTTAGAAAACACATTGAAAACATTAGGCTAAAATATTTATGCCATGTGTCATTAACCATACCCAAAATAGGTTTAACTTGAAATGATAATCTAAATTTTACATAGGGTAAGTCTGTGATTTTAAGGTCCATTATACAAAATGCAATGTGGGTCCTTAAAGCATAAACTTAGGATAGGTATATATATTTGTGTTCTATAGATCGAGGCCTTCCATTTTGGGCATATTTTAAGCATTTTCCTCAGCTTGGTGAGCCCCTTTAGAGTAAAAATAGGGTTTGGGGATGTTATTTGAACACTGAGTAAGAATTTTTCATCAATTTAAAATTGATGATCTCACGAGTGTCAAATACACCTTTGCGGGCATCATTTGATGGTTGCATGGACATAAAGTTTAAACCATTGAAAATTTCATTTAATGAACTTAAATTTGACAGTCGTATGGATGCCAAATTAGTCTTTTTAGACATTTAAATGACAGTCATGTGAACGTCAATTTTAAGTTTGATAAAATCTTTAAGGTCAAATGCGAGGATACCACTTGGCATTTTTTTGGGGCTTCCCAAGGTCTCAATGATAATTCTCTTTGTTGGATCAAATGCCATGACAAAGAGACATCCATGGGATCTTGATCCTGAGACTTGATTTTGATTGGCTGTCATGTCAAGTGGGTCCCCTTTTCTTTAGTCATCAAATGTAATGGTGTTGTGTGTCCATATTTTGGGCTCCCTATATCCCTTTGAATTTTTAATTATACTTCATTTTGTTAAATGGGGTCCTTGTGAGTAAGCATGGATCACTAATTAAACAAGATACATGGTATTTAAGTCAAAGTTCCCATTTATCTTCACTCTATTGGATCAAATGTCATGATAAAATGATAACCATAGGATCCTGTGAGATGTAAAGAATTTAAGTTAAGACCGTGGGGATAATAAAAACTTAGGGTTAAGTCATTCATACTAAGGTCACGATGGTGTTAATGAGTACATGAGGGCCTTAATATTAAAGTCTTAGGATAAGTTAGGGAATAAAAAGGGACCATGTGCAAAAACATTTAGCTAGGCCATAAGAAACTTATAAAAAGGGGAAATAACGAAGGGGTTAAGTTTCTTAGTCAAGTTGTTATAAAAAAGACATGAAAAAACCTAAGATATGCATTTTATATCTAAGTCTATCAATGAGTTTTAAAATGGTTCTTGCCAATCTAGTTCCCACCATTATTCAAGTTTGAACTGAGGGTTTGCCAAGGTTTTGAGATACATAATTCTAAAGGGTGTATGTCATGGAACCTACAACTAATAGTCAAACAAAATTCATTAGCAATGTTAGTCCAAATCAAGTCAAAACAAAACCACACTAGTTTATCTTTTAACAAAGTGGATGATCTTCAAATTCTATAAAAGACCCTAACATGTTGAAATTTCAATGTTTTATATTAAGGGTTTCTCAAGGTTCCCAATCTTAAAAGAATGGGGGTATGTTGGTCCTAACAATTTTGAGCCAAAATTACTTATTTTATACATGCCATATGCTTCTATTTTATGAAAAATGGCATTACAATACAAACAAGGATTTTTGCAAATATTTGATAACTTTGTATTAGAAACCAAGTTGTGGTTGCATTTTTTTTGCAAAATAATGGTTCAAAATGTCCACGGCTCAGGTTTATGTCATGAAATAAGATTGAATACAATGGAATTCATCTTTATTTTTTGAAATTTAGATACCTTTTTTTGTTAGAGACAAAATAGAAACGAGTATGTTCAACCATTTTCATAACCATTCGATACAAAATATGTCACCCCAAATACCAGCCTCACCTTGATCTGTAAGTTCATTTGCAAAGACTCTCATTCGATGAAAGTATGTACTTCTATCATGTATTTGATGAAAATCAAATAATATATTAAGATTTAATTGGTGCACATATGAGTATGTTGCTTATGTATCCCCATTGTTCAAAGAATCTATAAAATAGTTAATGATCCCAGTTTGTAACATTCTTGATGTGTAATAGAAATGCAATAAGAGTTGAAATGCATCAAAAATGCGATCACCAAAAACATAATTGAATGATGCAATTCTAAAAATATTTTCATGTTTTAAAGAATCATCAATAGTTGCAAAGGTTTACATTTTAAGGATTGCATTTTTTGGCATTGGTATGCATCCACATCAATGATTTTTTTGAACAATCACATGCGATGTCATTTGTTTGTCGTTTTATTTTATTTTGTTGGCGTACAATAAAAAAAAGCTATATCATCAAGAAGTGAAATGCCAAGATCAAAACAACATCAACTGTCTAGTAGTCTTGCTTGCCATAGGAAAAAAATCTATTTGACAAGATATGTACATCATTAAAGAATAGAAAATGCTAGTCAATGACTATTATGTTTATGTTGTCAATGATCAAAATAAGTGAATATTATTGAAATATACTTACATTTTTTTGTAGAACTTGTTCAAAGCATCAATTGTTATCCACCATGAGAAAAGCTACATGTCTCAATAATTAATGATATTATATATATATATATATTTTTTTTTTTAAGGAAAAACATTTGGTTGGTATTTTGTTTTTTGATAAAAGAAAAAGTGCACTAAGCAACAGCACAGTCATAAAATGCAGTCAAATTGATTACAAAAAACACATCTAGTTGTCTTCATCCCATTAACCATAACCCCTTATATTTTTTTAAAAAGAAAAACTATTTTTCTCGTGTCTTTTTTTTCAAACAAAAAAGTAATCAACTATTTACAAAAAAATTGTAAAAAGAACATAAATCATATTAGGAGATTTTTCAATATAATGAGCATTTTGTTTTCTATTTAAATCATATGGAAATAAAATATAAATTTAGGTATACCATTTGAGACATGAATTGATAAATGGATCATATGTGCAAATCAACAAGCATCATTGCACTATAATCTTTTTTTATTGTTTTTGTTTAAATATGTTATGATAAATAGATTGTGCCAATAATATATAACTTATTATAACCTGAAACATATATTACATACTATGTTCCATTACTATAATAATTTAAAAAATCTAATATATTTTTTGATAGATTAGGGGATAATGGGCCCTTACTCGATATCTACAAAAATTCAAACAAAAAAAAACAAGGGAGAACCAGAAAGAGCACAGTATAGATCCACTCAAAAAGCCAAAAAAAGCAACCAAAGAAAAACCCAATAGGAACATAAAAAATCTAATATATTTTTTGATAGATTAGGGGATAATGGGCCCTTACTCGATATCTACAAAAATTCAAACAAAAAAAAACAAGGGAGAATCAGAAAGAGCACAGTATATATCCACTCAAAAAGCCAAAAAAAGCAACCAAAGAAAAACCCAATAGGAACACACACTCGGAATACATAAACCCAAACATAGAAAGGAGAAAGATTGCAAAAAAAGGTAGCACGACTATAAAATATGTTTGACTTTGGTCTTCTTACATAGTGGGCCTGTACAGTCATCATTTGCCACAAAGTGAAAAAAAATAGTAGAACTACATGAGGGCATCACCGATTGCATGCATCGTTGCATGGCTTTCTTGAATCCCTGGGGAGTCTGTTAGCTCCACCAACAAATATATTATGGCTAGACTCAATCTCTGCCTCAACACTAAGCCCTGAATAGAAATTTACAAGTTGTGAAATAGCCTCCACTAATCTAACATATTCAAAATGTCCCAAAAAAAGGTTTAAGGAAGGGATGGGATCCAGCCAATAGTCCAAATAAAATTCCAATGGGATAACCATATATTGAGAAACAAAGTATAGACGAAGGGTCTCCAACATATGAACATAACATTCCTAAATCTCACAGAAAACACAAAATAGAATTAATCCCAAACATTACTCACTAGGGAAGGTGATGCAGAGCATATATCAAGAAATCATTCTTAACCTTATTTCTCATTCAATTCCCTTGACAAATCATCCGTGTGTTTCAAATTTGAAGTTCCAATTCTTTCTTTAAGACCACTTTCTCTCTGTAGACCTATTCTACGAGCCCTTTCTTAAGCCCAATGCATGCTCAAGCTTCAAAATTTGTACCCTCCATTCTTTACATGCTCTACAATCTCCATAATCAGTTAGGGCACATTTCATTTAACAAGATTACAAAGATTTGGGATTTTTAATGGTTAGAAATGGCTAAAACTCTCAAATCATTTTCATTCACAATTATGCCTCTTGTTAGAGAGGTATACTAGTCCTTACATAGTATTAGTTCCCCTTTTAAACTCTCCAAAGCTTTAGTATTAGTTACTAGGATCTACCATACTCTCCTCACCTTTCACTAATTCACAAACACCCCACAGAATCTCGACAACTTTATTATTTTCAAACTCAGCTTTCCATACATTCCATTTGACCTCAGTACGGTTTTCCCACGCTTCGCATAAAGTCGTTACACAGGTCTGTGAGAAACTCTTTGACTCTATGACAATCCTTCGTACTTATCCAAAGCACGAGCACCATTCCACGCCTTTGTTCATCACTTTATAACATTATTTAACTCGCTGTGATCTCTACTATAATATGTAGACCTGAGTAAACTAATTTATTTAAATCCTTATGGTTTGGATAATAATTTTGTCTGTCAGTGCGCCAATCCAACAAGGAT
Source organism: Torreya grandis (assembly GCA_037957365.1). Lineage (NCBI taxonomy): Eukaryota > Viridiplantae > Streptophyta > Pinopsida > Cupressales > Taxaceae > Torreya > Torreya grandis. The sequence goes on along the minus strand of JARHVA010003410.1, from coordinate 911,236 downwards.
AAATGCATGCAAGGAACTTGAACTCCAATCTTTACCTTTTTAAAGAATGAAAAGATGATCTTTAAAATATATATCGGACCCTATCCAATTCATACAACTCAAGATCATTAAAGATAGATGCATGTACAGATCACAAAACATAAAACATTTAAAGCGTATTTAATTGTTAACATGCAAGAACTCTTTTCGCCTCTGAAGCATCACTTTGCCAAGACTGTTTATAATCACGCAGTCCACACATAGTTTAGTTATCTTATTTATGAATAACGTTTCTAAAATCCATGAAGGTTTTCAAATCCACATAAAGATTTGATAAAATCTTTTTTCACCATAAATACCTCCCTTTATAGTTTATATCTTCTTAATACCACTATTTCACCATTTCTTATTGTCCACAATTGCATGTGCATTCACCCTCTATGGGTCGGGCCCATATAATTCTTGATGTAAGAACAAATCATATAATCATGGTTTAACTACTATACAATCTTGTTACTCAAACATAAAGAACCAAAAAACAATTCAAGTCTTTCATTTTCCTAAACGGTTACTAATACAGGGTCTTCAAGTCAATAGCGATTTCCATTGAGCTCCAATGCAATGCAATGTTTCTTCTCGCCATGACCTCTTCCAATCGGTACTTTCTCCCCCGTAGCTACTACAATTCAATTTCTTTGAATTTTGTATGGATTGCATTCACCAAAATAGAATGCTACGAACTTGTGAGGAATTCTTGCATCCTCTTTTCTTTCACTCAAATCGGTGCTTAGCTATTACAATCTTTATCAATATTGAAAACTTTGTTACCTCTATTCACATTCAATGCAAATTCTTTGGATACTTTCTTTCCTACTCAAAATGGTCTTTGACTACCATTATAATTCTCCTCACAACTAATAGAGATCGACTTCTGTCTATATAGATTAGAATACAAGCAATACTTCCCACAATGCCCACGTATTCTCTTTTTCTAGTCTCAGCTTATTTAAGAGCTCGATTTCATGATTATACAAAGTCTGTATGGCTCGAGTGCAACTCTTCCAATTATCGTATTCACACAATAACTACTCTAAAATGTTGTCCCTTATCATACACTAATCAACAAGATGTATACATTTGCAAACAACAGTCAATTTAACCCAACAGGGTTTGTGTGTTGAGGCAGCAAAATAGCGTTTCCTTACTCTTATTTTCAAAACTTACTCTTTATAAACATGCATCACTAACATATAACAAACTCACTTACTCTTGTAAACATCAGAGATAACACATTTTTTTTATTCTCCTTCCTGAACAGGGATATATTCTTTCTCTATTCCTACAAGTATAATTCTCACTCAAACATGCATTAAACGTCAATCACACCTGAAAACAAATCCATTTTTATTCTTTTTTCTATCACAATAGATATGCAGGCAGAAACATCATTAGCAATGACCACAAAATAGGGTCTATAAATTTTCTTTCAAATAGGGGTTACAAACATCCCCAACTTTCTTCATACAAAACTTTGCATTCATCCCCCATTCATCTATTCAAATGGAGTCCCTTTCTAACCAAAACATAACTGACTCTACACTCCCTATTTATATGCATAATTGTTTCTTTCCACCTTTTAAAATGCATAAAAATCTTTTTACATGCTTGACAACATTTAAATTTGCCCAAAAGGAGGTTTTGGCGGGCAATGTCAATATTCAAATTTCTAGCACTTTGAGACAACCTAGACTTCACGTGAAGACAACTTATGACCTCTAACAACTGTAAGACACCTATAGGCCAATATAAGACAAAAAATGGATCATTTTTGGGATCCTTGTGGATGCCCCTACATCATACTACCAAGATGGAAAAATCTTTACCACAGGTGTTTGGTGATCCACTTGGTATATGTTGTTGCTTGAATTCAATGAACCTCCTTTTTGAAGTTGTCTACTTCTACTTGCCTCTCATAAAGGTGAACATGCTCTTGGGTCTCACATTTAGGCGTTCTTTGATTCATCTCCTTCAATAGCATACCTGCACATAAAACATATTTGTTAAACAAAACACAGCTGCTACTTTCCTCTTCTTGTTGTGCATGTGTATACCATCCCTCCTCCTCTTCAAACTAATCCAACTTCTCCTCATCTCCTTCTTCAATCACTGCTGAAAATATGATCTCTTCCTCTTTCACCAATGCTTCTTGTACTGCCCATTCCACTTCATGCACAACTTATGCTTGTTCTTTGCATGCGTCATTCTTATGTAAGTTCTTACTTTGTTGTTATTCAAAATCTTTACTGCCATCAATTTCTTGCATATCTATGGGTTGCATGCTCTATTTCATTATCTCGTATCTTTGATTAGTCACTCCTTCAAAGTCACCTTGTTCATAGGCCTATTGCATATGGCTCAATTCTTTCACATCCTTCTTTTGTTCAAGATTTTTTTGCAAACTTTTGTATTCATCTTCCTCCACTTCTTTAACTGCATGTTCTATACCTGCATTTTCATCACAAAACAACTCATTAGAAATAGAATTTGGAGCCTTCATGGCTCTCTCTTGGGCTGACTTCTCACACATTTCAGCCTCATTCTTCTTCACTTGTTTGGTGTTCATCCATCTTGGCTGCAATCTCTTCCATTATTCTATTGTCCCCTTTCACATATGCTTAGCTACCCTCTTTGTCTTGACTATCCTCATGCTTGAGAACTCTCTTAGGTGATTTGTCTTCTTTCATTGGAAGACCTCTTGATGCTAACCTACATTTTTCACTCCTCATATCAACCAACTCAAGACAATTCATCTTCTTTTCTTCCTTGGATGCTTTGACCAAACCCAAACTCTCCATAGTTATACTCCAACATTTCCTATCAACATCATCATGATCATCTCATCTCTCTTATCTTCTTCACCCTTCAATGGAATAAGTGTATATGACTGTCCATCCTACCTAATGGTATAGGTGTTGGCTTGACCATCATGTATGGCATGCTTATCAAATTGTCATGGCCTCCCTAGCAACAAATGACACACATCTATAGGTAAAATATCATTTAACACTTGATCTATATATTCTCCTATCTTGAAATCAATCCAGCTTTGTTCACTTACCAATATCTGATGACCTTTTTGAACCCATGCAACTTTGTATGGTTCTGGATGTGGCATTCTCTTCAAGCCCAACTTCTGCACCATCGCCAAAGAAATAATATTATTAGTGCTACCTCAAACAATTACTAAATTACATACTTTACCTCTTATCTTACATCTGCTTTTGAAAAGACTTCTCCTTTGAGTTGGTTATGTAGCTTGAATCTGCGGCAATAGTATTCTCCTCATGAGTAATGACTCATTCCTCTCTTGTCTTCTCACCTCATTCTCCTCTCTTTGCCACTACATACTTCTATTTACATTCTTTGGACACTTTGTTGCCTTGTGTCCCTCTCTTTGGCAATTCCAACATTGCCCCTAAAATCTCTATCTTGGTCCTTATATCATTGGACCTTCATCTCTTCTCCTTCTATAACTTGCAAATGGCCTAATCTCTCTTTGCATGGTTTATCCCATGCCCTCTTGACCTGCTGCATATACTTGTGGTCTTTCTTGTACCACCTCTGTATTCTCTCTCTCATCAATCCTTGTTTGCAAAGATGTTGCCTTACCTTGTTTTCTATCTTCTCTTTCTTATCTTTGTTCTCTCCCTCTAAGAGTATCCTTAATAGCCTCCATTATCATCACTAATGGAGCAATCAACTAGGTCATTACTCTGACCAAATCTTCCTCATCTCTGCTTGCTCTCTCCATAGAGCATTGCACCTAGTTATCTATCTTGCATTTCACTTCAAAACACATTGTTAAATCTTTTCAACAATCAACAAGAATATTTCCCTCGTTCTAATACCAAAAATGATGCAGAGCATATACCAAGAAATCATTCTTAACCTTGTTTTCCACTCACTTCCCTTGATAAATCATACATGTGTTTCAAATCTAATGTTCCAATTCTTTCTTCAATACCACTTTCTCTTTGTTATTCTATTAGCCCTTTCTTAGGCCTAATTCATGCTCAAGCTTCAAAATTTGTACCCTTTGTTCCGTACATGCTCTCTAATCTCCATAATCAGTTAGGGCACATTTAATTTAACAAGACTAAAATGATTTGGGGATTTTTAATGGTTAGAAATGGCTAAAACTCTCAAATCATTTCATTCACAATTATGCCTCTTGTTACACAGGCCTACTAGTCCTTACATAGTATTAGTTCCCCTTTTAAACTCTCCAAAGCTTTAGTATTAGTTACTAGGATCTATCAACCTCTCTTCACCTTTCATTAATTCACAAACACACCACAAGATCTCCTTGACAACTTTGTTATTTTCAAACTCAGCTTTCCATACATTTCATTAAAGGTTTTGACCTCAATACGGTTTCCCATCCTTCGCACAAAGTCGTTACATAGGTCTGTGAGAAACTCTTTGACTTTATGACAATCCTTCATACTTATCCAAAGCACGGGAACCATTCCATGCCTCTGTTCATCACTTTATAACATTCTTTAACTCACTGTGATCTCTGCTATAATACATAGACCCAAGTAAACTAATTTCTTTAAATCTTTACGTGCACGCAAGGCACTTGAAATCTAATTTTTACCTTTTAAAAGAATGGAAAGATGATCTTTAAAATTTATATCAGACCCTATCTAATTCATACAACTCAAGATCATTAAAGATAGATGCATGTACAGATCACAAAACATAAAACATTTAAAGCGTATTTAATTGTTAACATGCAAGAACTCTCTTTGCCTCTGAAGCATCACTTTACCAGGACTGTTTATAATCATACAGTCTACACACAGTTTAGTTATCTTATTTATGAATAACATTTCCAAAATCCATGAAGGTTTTTAAATCGACATAAAGATTTAATAAAATCTATTTTCACGCTAAATGCCTCCCTTTATAGTTTATATCTTCTTAATACCACTATTTCACCATTTCTCATTATCTATAGTTGCCTGTGCATTCACCCTCTACGAAACCATATAATTCTTGATGTAATAACAAATCATATAACCATGGTTCAACTATTATACAATCTTGTTACTCAAACGTAAAGAACCAAAAAACAATTCAAGTCTTTCATTTTCCTAAACGGTTACCAATACAGGGTCTTCAAGTTGATAGCAATTATCATCGAGCTCCAACGCAATGCAATGTTTCTTCTCACCACGACCTTTGCCAATCGATGTTTTCTCCCTCGCAATTGCCACAACTCGATTTCTTTGAATTTTGTATGGATTTCATTAACCAAAATAGAATGCTACGAACCTATGAGGAATTCTTGCATCCTCTTTTCTTTCACTCAAATCGGTGCTAAGCTATTACAATCTTGCAAACTCTATTATCTCTATTCACATTCAAGGCACATTCTTGGGATACTTTTTTTTTTGCTCGAAATGGTCTTTGACTACCATTATAATTCTCCTCACAACTGCTAGAGCTTGACTTCTGTCTATATAGAATAGAATACAAGCAATACTTTCCACAATGCCCATGTATTCTCTCTTTTCTAGTCTCAGTTTATTTAAGAGCTCGATTTCATGATTATACTAGGTCTGTATGGCCCGAGTGCGCCTCATCCAAATGTCAAATTCATAGCAACTACTCTTAAATGTTGTCCCTTATCATACACTAATAAACAAGACGTATACATTTGCAAACAACAGTCAATTTAACCCAACAGGGTCTGTGTGTTGAGGTAGCAAAACAACATTTCCTTATTCTTATTTTCAAAACTTATTCTTTATAAACATGCATCACTAACATAGAATAAACTCACTTACTCTTGTAAACATCAGAGATAACACATTTTTTTATCTTCCTTCCTGAACAGGATTATATTCTTTCTCTATTCCTTCGAGTATAACTCTCACTCAAACATGCATTAAATGTCAATCACACCTGAAAACAAATCCATTTTCAATTCTTTTTTATATAACAATAGATATGTAGTTAGCAACATCATTAGCAATGACCACAAAATAGGGTCTATAAATTTTCTTTCAAACAGGGGTTACAAACATCCCCAATTTTCTTCATACAAAACTTTGCATTCATCCCCCATTCATCTATTCAAATGGAATCCCTTTCTAACCAAAACATAACTGACTCTACACTCCCTATTTATGTGCATAATTTTTTATTTCCACCTTTTAAAATGCATAAAAATCTTTTTACATGCTTGAAAACATTCAAATTTGCCCAAAAGGAGGTTTTGGCGGGCAATGTCAATATTCAAATTTCTAGCACTTTGAGACAACCTAGACTTCACCTAGAGACAACTTATGACCTCTAACCACTGTAAGACACCTATAGACCAATCCAAGACAAAAATGGATCATTTTTGGGATCTTCATGGGATGCCCCTGCATCAAAAGGGCAAAGGCAGGCCTAAAACTATTTAAAAGATATCCAACCAACCTGACAACCCACTGAGGAGCCCTAACTAAACCAACACCCGCACCACCTTTGAAATAATAATAGGATCTCAAACTACATGCAAAAGATCATTGGTGAATATTGAAACCACTTCTGTGTTATATTTGAGGTGTCTAAAAGAATGGAGAAAAATATCCCCAGTCATCTCACAAATTGCTTCAAAGTTTGTTGAAGAAGGAAGCTAAAAACTATGGTATAGATGAACATTTGAAACATGATCATGAAATGCCATCTCCCATTTTTTATTAGACACTGAGACAATTGGCGAGAGCAAGGCATGACTAAAAATTGAATAATCCATTTTGGAATGAAATAAACTACACATAGGAGAGCAGATTTCATGAAGCAGTGGCATAGGATAATAGAATGATTGGGTCCAATCACTTAAATGATATCCCATGCCAAAGTTTGCATCAAATCAAACACCCAATTAAGCACCCTGAATCCATATCAAGCCATGATTATGGTTCAATCTAGGAATTATGCAAAGGAGAAAAATTATCACTCACACATCAATGAAATCAAAGGCCTCCAAACCCACCCAGCATATGGTCACATTGTCAATTATTTCCTCTGCCACTTGATCAACCCCCTAATTAGCCAAGAACTATGCATGTTGATTGGCTTGTCTAAAATAATGATGCACCAACCATGACTCAAATTCAATCAAGAGTGCCCTTACCGAGCATAAAATGTTATTAATCTAACATGATTTTCCATGGTTAGAATTGATGGCATCAATGGTCATCTTGGAGTCCCCTTCTATGAGAAGTTTATCAATAGCACACAAATGAGCAAGTTAGAGGCTTATTACCATTACTTGGGCCTCAGTTTCATTGTTAGTGTCATCTTGTAGAAGCACAACCATTGCTACTAATCACCAACAACAATGAAAAAAACTAATATATTATTATTATTATTATTTTATCACTACTAAATACTATATTTAATAATACAAAATGTAATGTAAATATATATTGTGCAATACTACAGGTAGTATCATTGAAGTATTATCACTGTTTATTTTTTTATAAATAAAAATGAAAAAAGTAAATAAACCAATCCATGAGTAAATAAATATAAACATAACATATGAAAAAAACCAACCTAAACTCAGAAATATTTATGTATAATTAGAAATCTAATAATATTAATCTCATAATTTAGAGTTAATATGTAGATGCATTTGCTATTTTTTTATAATTGCCCCACAGAAGAAGGTTAATGTGCAAATGCTACACTAGAAACATATGTTAAGCTCCTCACACAACACCTAGAGATTCAATTGCTAAGCCTAACATGTATTACTCTAAAATACTATTTAGGGAAAAAAAACTATGATTTTTTCAACTAGGTGATGGCTCAAAGAAGGGTTACTGCATAATTATTGTTGTTGGTTATTAGTAGCTTAATTACGTAGTTGGTCCCATTTTTAAATTTTGATGGATTTGATTTAATTCTAATCACACCTTTTTATTTCGATGTGATGCATCACCATAGGGTCTCTGGCTTAGAGAGCAGTAGATGATTTGATAGGCCTATTTAGTGGTTTATTAAAGTGTTATTAAAATCATCAAGCTACATGAGAAGTGTTCTACATGAGCTAGGTAAAACCAATTATTTGCTCTGTAACAATGTTAGGTCAAATCTACAATTTGGCAATCATAAGATCCAATCAAGGTTACCTATTGTTTGCTACTTATCTAAACTTGTACTTTAAATAAACTTTCAAGTAGAAAGGAAATATGAAGGAGTTCCTATATTCTCTATTACACTAACTAACCTACATTGCAAGCTAAAACTTGTATTTCTAAAGAATATTACTCAGATCTATGATTAAAATTTGATTTAACATCCTATTGGAGTGAGAACCTTATCCATACGTATTATTATTTTGATTGGAGGCACAAATGTTTCTAGACTTGAAAAAATCTATGGTCAAGTTATCTGTTAACTAACACATATTTGTCTTCATAAATGTTTTGTTGTATTTTGTGTAGCTAATATTTATACACAAAGCTAGCACTATTTGCTCTTTTTTTCATTCCCCAAGGTATTTGAACTTGGATCACCATACAATGCAATACCCAGCGTAAGACTATTATAGGTTCTTTGTTCTAAAGGTCATTCTATTATATTGTTACACTAACTTCAATTTTTTACATTGTAAAGAGATGTTTTTTATGGGTTTGTTTTACACTTGACATGCACCATCTTCAACATTATCATATATACATATATTGGCTAATCTGATCATTATTAAAATCTAGTTAACAAACCTTTTCAACTCAAACACTGATTCGATAGAAAATTACATAAATGTTATAAATTGATAACAACCCATCTTTTTGAAAATTGAAAGTGATACAAATTTTATTATGTGAATTGCAATAAAAAATGAATAATAAATGAAATAATGATGCATTATTAAATATCAACCACCCCTCTTATATTTTGATTAATATTTCTGCGTAGGCACTTTAAAAAATTATAATTTTTTTTTGTTTTAATTTTCCCAATTACTACAAATATATTTGATTAATATTTTGTAGGTGACTGCATGTATGAGAAATTATTATTGCAAATTATTTTTCCAATGTCCCTATGTTTTTTCCTCATATAGGAAAAAGTATATTTTTTAGTACAGAAATTATGCATTTCCCTAGATTAATTTTTCATATCAAACAATTTTATCTAATGAAAATGCATTAAATTAATTTAGTTTATATTTTTAATAACAAAGGTATTTGAAGTCTAATGTCAAAAACAAATAATAAAAAAATAAATACTAAGCCTCCATTGGATGCACACTGTCTAAAATAAAAATAATGGTTCAACCTATTACAATAGATTCTTACTACACAGGTACTAGTAAATGATAATATTATATGAAACCCTAAATTTATAATCCATAATTTTACTAATTAGTAAACCCTAAGTTGAAAATTATGAAACCTTAATTATAAAGAAAACCTTAATTTCATAAGCCCTAATTTTACCCAAAAAATCTAATTTTGTAAGACTTAATTATCAAATTTACCTTAATTTATAAGCCATAGTTTTATACTAATAGATAATTTATAATATATAGTTATGTAATTATTTTACCCTATCTTGTTTTATGAACCTTAATAACATATAAAGTAATATATCATTGATATTGTATAATATGTTATAATTAAGCACCAATCTGAATGTAAAAGGTGAAAATTGATTTGACACTTGCACTTACGATATATGGAAAGTACTAAAAGAGATAAGATACTTAGTGTTTATATATATTTTGTGCATTTGAGTCTGAAGGTTAACGATAGGAAAGGTATAAAAGTGGATTTTGAGTCACTCAAATTAGAAACTGGAGTTTTAGGCTCGCCAAGACAGTAACATCATACTCTAGTTATTGCCATCAGATGCTATATTCCAAACCTTATGGTTTCATCTGTGTGAAGCTTACTCTTTTTTCTGATATAGGCTACTATGACTATTTTTCTTATGTATATATGTGCAATCCCCAAGTATTACTTTGCATTGAATATCTAGAAACCTATCTCCCTATCTGAAAACTTTAGGTTCACTAGTGACACTAGGTTTAGGCTCATAAAACGGGGGAAAAGGTGGGTTGAGCTAATCCCAACCACTCCCCATTGAATGGTTGAACATTATCTACATATCCAATAATCCAAAGAAGGAAGCCAAACTACATATAGTTCTCCCTATTAGGTGTGAGTGAAATAATGTTCCTTCAGTGTATGTAACTTGTGATCTAGTTTTAAATACTTGTAAAATGACAATTGTGGCTTGGATTTGAGGTGATTTAGTCTTGGCTAGGACCTTCTCTTTGTAACTCATGGTAAAATTTTAAATAACAAGGTTGTTCCTTTAAATGTTTAAGTATTCAAGTATGCTTGATAGATGTTTTCTAAATGGGCAATGGCCTTAGACCTATTTTGTATTTATATGAGACTTGTTAGGCACTTTCTCACACCACCAACATGCAAAACATACAATCTAACCAATAGGAATGTTTTGAATTTTTTTTTTTCATGGCTTGGCATGAGACAAAATCATAAGTTTTATATGGTAACATAATTTTGGTATTGTATGAGTTTGACGGCTCTATCTGAGAGACAAGAACATTGATTTGAAGATCTAGAGATATCTAAGTATGATAATTAACTAGTTTAGAATAGACAGGGAGAATTATTGTAGGTTACTAATAGAAACTAATGAATATTTGACCCATAGAATACATGTGGATGTGAAAAAAGGGCAAATGAGAGTCATATATGTACACACAAGTCATGTAGAGTGAAAATAGGCCAAAACTAACATTGTTAAATATTTAATACCACATTTTAATATCTATAAATTCCTCACTTTATTCTAGATTATTCAAATGCAATATAAAAACTAGAGTAAAATGATAAAGAGATATACATGAGTGCATACAACACATGTTTTCTCTAGGAGATTTTTTGAATGTGTAGCTTGGTCCAAGTAAACCTACAATGAACATGTAGTAATCAATTTCCATGAGATGAAAATCTAAAATGATTAATTGAAACTTTGAAACTTAATAGCAAGGAAGGAATACACCTATAAGTGGGAGAACCATGTTTCCCTATAACTTTATAGAGATGATGCTTCCTTATTGAAGTATTAGAGAATTATGCTTTATGTTGAAGCACATGGAGAATAGTTACTCTTTTTGAACCCTTTAAAGAATTGGGGGTGATCAAGTACCAATTTTTGTAACTAAGGCAAGGTCATGGGTTGGGAAAATAAATACATCAACCCTCTTTAAAAAGGGATTAGTGCCAAAGTTATTGAGTTTCACAAAATCTTCAACCATACTAATCCATGTGGCTAATCTTACATTGATCTTATAACCCCAATATGAAAGGTGGGAGCCATATATTGGGCTCATGGACTAATGCCAAGGCAGTTGAGGACACTAAATCTCAACTAAATTAGTCATTAAACATGAATCAACTGGTATAAACTAACTTATATATTTAGGGTGCTCACAACTAGGTACCATCAAATATGTTTGAAAATAAAAACTTCAAAACTGTGTATGTGCATGAACAATCTTCAAGCCTCATGAATGTGTGTTAATATAATATAGGATGTTATGCATTTATATGTCATATGTAGTGTTAAAAAATAATTTGTATGTCATAATCTTGTAAATATGTGTATATGTATTGCATATACCTCTAAAATTAATTGAATAATATATATGTGAAAAACTTAAAACTCGTGTCCCTATAAAACTATGTGTACCTGCATAATACATGCATCGAAATGTATTTGAATTTGAAAACTTGTAACTTTAGGTCCTTATAAATTAAGTAAATATGTATGGCATATGCCCCAAAAATATATCTAAAAATTATAAATATATGCCCCAATATAGTATCTAAGCCACTTTGAAATCTTTGAATTCTATAAGTTATGTCAAAATCTGAAATTTTTGCTTGTGGAAGCTTAAGTCTCTATGACAAACCCACTAATATGCCCCATTTTGAGGTGAGGGATGTAACTTGTAAGTCACTCATCTCAAAATAAAGAGTTAATTGTATCATATTATGTATAACAAGTGTAATCATGTCAACATATGGATAATAAATACATAATAGTGAATATATCATTAAAATAAGCACGAAACATATGAAATTTAAGACATATAAGTGTCATGTCAAGATGTATATAGAAATTAGGCATGCATTAGTAACCATAATTGATAGAATCACTTAATAATACAATTTAGTAAAGGTGCATGTTATGTATCATGGCACCACATGCTAATGGGGAGGTAAATGATATGGATCGTGACATCTGTAAACTCAACAAACTCAACAATCTCAATAGAAATTATCATGAACATGACACACAATATAAGCACACGTAATATCACTCAATGTCAAACAAGGCCAAGGGCTACATTCAAAGGACATTATAATGTTGCATAAATAAGGCTAAGGGTTGTATACAATGGACATTAAATGTCATAAATAAGGCCAAGGGCTGCAATCAATAGACAATAAATGTTGCACACATAAGGACAAGGGACACATATAATGGAGAATAAATATTACACGCACAATACTGAAGGCCACAAATAATAGATAAGAAATGAGTAACCTATCATGAAAGAGAAATAACATCAACAAAGCACATAACAAGCAAGCTAGTATACACCATTTAAGTATGCCAATGCCACAACATAGTAAAGTAACATGTCCATGAGAGCTGACATTGTATATCATATGAGTAATGGAAAGACACATGTAAGTAATCAATATAACTTAACATGGTAAATGGAAATTTCATAGAAAGATATAACATTTATCAATGTAACCCATGGAATAAGATGCCCTTGGCATTGGCTTGGATCCTGGGTATAGGAATGTCCAACATCTATGTATCATATGTGTTTATATGTCCTACATTATGATCATGTATACCATAAAATGCACATTAGTATGAAAGATTATACATAATCTAAAAAAACATGTGATAAATAACATATGTAAATAATGTAAACTAGCCAACATTTAATGCTTAGGTCTCACTTTTTGTTTTTTTAAGTATTTGAATGTTTTTTATTTTTGAAATATTTTAAATTTTGATGTACATCAATGCAAACAAGTAAGACCTATTAGTAAGTATTAAAAAATATAAGAATGGGAGGGATATAAACAATATGTAATATGCATCAAGGCATAATGTGCATGAGTTGTGGTAGCATGACTATGTGTCCAGCAAGTGAAGGTAAGCAATGTGCCCCCATTGTGAATGTGAATGATAACCTCGTAACTCAAAATATTTTGTGAGAGGTGGAGGAAGATGATGAGGAATAAATGTATATGCTCATAAATTTATGTGATCATGCGAGCTCGATAGAAGTCATAAATTTATAATTAGTCAGTATGTAAGAGTATATAAGTAACATGTTGTAAAGGATGTGTAGTAGAATCATTATAGGATAGGTATCATGATGTCCATATCTAGATAGTCAATCTAGAGGTGAAGGCCAAGTCAGAATAAATCTAGGGTTAGAATAATGATCAATGAAAGATATATGTACATGTGTATGTCAATAGAGAATAATATAGGCAATAGTCAATCAAACTAACATCAAGAAGCTATGCATTATATGTGTTATTTTAATCAATCAAGAGAACACATGTAGGCCCTATGTTGGGTGATGTGAATGTTTAAGCCAGGGATAAATATCATCAAATATATATGTTTCATATTTTGTAAATTAATCATGTGATGTATGATATATATCATCATTGTCATCCTCAAGTTAGCCCTATGTAAGTTTTTCAATTATAGTATCAATATTTTATTGTATGGTCCCATAAAATGTTTGTATTTTCTATGAAATAATGTTAAAAATACCCATGATTATATTATTTTTATGAAAATCAATAGTGTTATTATTAAATAGATACTTTACCTTATATTTTAAATTGAAAATTTTGTTTGTATAATGTCCTATGCATCTATGATAGTTGTAGTTTTTATTTATATAGTATCCATTAGATAAAGGTCTACTCATATATAGTTATGTTGGGGAAGGGAGAGATTTGAGGTCGCACTCAAGTAGCTTCTATAGTATCATATGAGATGGTTTTAATGATCTTGAAAACTTATTACTTTGGTGAACCGGTTTAACATACTGAGTAGTGGGGTGTTCTAAGGTATAATACTTGAAGGGGTCATTATCTATTGATCATGCATACCAATGTCCATCATGCATAAACTTTACATACCTATATAATGTAGATGGTATTGCTTCCATTGCATGTGTTGAAGCTTGTCCCAAGAGCAAATTTTATTTTAAATGATTAGGCTTGATGGGAAATAAGGTATTATCTGTATTAAGTCCCATAGGGTGTATCATAAATGGTATTGCTTCCATTGCATGTGTTGAATCTTGTCCCAAGAGCAAATTTTATTTTATATGATTAGGCTTGATGGGAAATAAGGTATTATCTGTATTAAGTCCCATAGCGTGTATCATGAAACCCTTTGATGAGTTGATCTGACATGTAGATGCAATATGTGTTAATTACCAAAGCTTTAAGTATTTTATGCTACACATGTTTAATCTTGAATCTTTCTCTATTAACACTCAAATATATTCATTAAGACTTTTACTTAAATATAGTATGAAACATTTTATTTAATATCATTTTTAATGTACATCCATTCGAAAAAGACATCCTTAATAGAATCATCAAGATGTATATGAATATATTTTGTTGTATAAATGTAAATTTAGCTTTTAAATTTATTTATGGACTTGTGTATCATATATATATCCAAGGCCTCTTCATCTTTTATGACTAGATATGGAAATACGTTCAATGATGCCTTACGAATGTTTTCCCAATCCTTGTCCATTGTAGCCAAAACTTTGTAAGTATCTTAGTCAAAAATCATATTTTTTCAAATAAGTAAGTGTTGAAGAAATGTCATATTTAACATAGGGAAGCATGTCATTGTTCAAAGTGAGACATGTATTTGTTGGATAATATTAAATTGGATAAATCACAAGAATATATCTTTACTCTAACTACAACACTTTAGCTTTATAATCTAAAATCATCTGCATGAAGGATCATGCAGTTTGCATGGATAATGATGGTGCATGGGGAACATCTGTAGAAGCATATTGTATAGGTATTGGCCATATAAATCTAATTATTTATACTATCCATATCACGTGATTTATTGCTTCACCTTTTATTGATCCATATGAGGGCAAGAAACACAAGAACCAATCCTACTCCTAATATGAGGGCTAACATATATTACTAGGGTTTCAAGACTAAGAACCCATGGAGAAAAGAAACAAATATGAAGGAAAAATCAAAAATTAAGTTTAAAAATCACATTGATATACAAAAATTTGAAACAAGAGAAAAATGATGAAATCCTAATAGAAACTTAGGTTTTGACGTGTTCAATATAATATATGAGTTCACCAATATGTTTTACCATATGTTTGGATTAGTTAAAAAGTAATAAGATAAATATGAATGTATTTTTCATATTGTTTAATATGTTACAACTAAGCACCAATCTAAATGTAAAAGGAAAAAAACTAATTTGATACTTACACTTATTAAACATGGAAATTAGTAGAAGAGATAAGATACTTAGATGTTTTTCGTTCTATGTAGGTATGATATTGAAGGCACATAGTAGGACAAGTAATAAAGTGGACTATGAGTCATTTATATCAGGAATTAGAGTTTTGGGATTGCCTAGATAGTAAATTTAGACTCTAGTCATTGTTATTAGATGATGTGTTCCAAACCTAAGGTTTTATCTATATAAATATTGCTCTTATTCCATTATAGGTGATTGCAACTTCTTCTCTTATATCAGTATGTATGATCCTCATGTCTGAATATGTATGCAATACCCATAAACTTGTTTGCTTCTATTTAAACCTTAAGTTCATTATTGGAATTAGGTTTAGGCCTAAAAATGAGGGAAAAGGTGGGTTGAGATGACCCCAACCACTCTTCATTGAATGGTTGAGTGATTCACACATATCCAAAACTTTAAAGATGGAATTCAAACTTCATGTAGTTTTTTCCATTAGATGAATGTCTACAATAGTGCTTCTTTAATTTATGCAACCTGTGATCTAGCTTTAGATACTTGGCAAATGATAAATTTGTCTTGGCTTTGAAGTGCTTTATGCTTGGTGCTTTAAAATTGGCTAGGTCCTACTTTTTGTGAATGATGGATTTATTAGAAATATTAGGGTAGTGTTTTTGAATGTGCAAGTGTTTGTGTATGTTTTATAGATGCTTTTTAGATGGGTTTTAGGATTAGACCTATTTTGTATTTATATGAGATTTTTTGGGTACTTTTTCAAACCATTAACATGAAAAATGTGCAGGTCGACCCATAAGAATGATTTGAATTTTAAATGTGAATATTTCTGGGTGTGGAATGAAACCATTAGCTTTGGATGGTACTAGAATTTACATACCATCCACGTCTAACAATTATATCCAAGAGATATGAATATTGATTTAATGATTTGAAGATGTTTGATTATGATAATCTATTGGTTTGTCATAGACTAGGGAAATTCTTATAGGTGATTGATATTAACTAAAGAAGATCAAACCCATAGAAGGTACATGGATGTGAAATAATGTGGAATAAGATATATATATATATATATATATATATATATATGCAAAAGTCATGTAGGGTGAAGGTAGGTCAAAAATAATATTTCCAAGTATCTAATACCAAGTTGTATTATTGAAATTAATAAACCATAGGTTCAAAATCCCTAGTTATGTAATAAACCTTAATTACATGAGTCTTGGGTATAAAACAAATCCTAATTTTATAACCACTAATTATTTATCTAGCATTAATTTTGCTAGCTCAAATCTTATAGTAAACCCTAATTACATAACAAATCCTAATTTTGTAGACATTATTTTAGCAAACCCTAACTTTGTAACCCCTGATTTTGATATTTTAAAACCATAATTATGTATAAAAACTTAAATTTGTGTCACACCCTAATTTTATTAATCTTGAATACATAAGTCCAAATTTTGTTAACACTGATTATTTATCTTATTTACCCTAAATTATGTTTTTACTCGAAATAAGTATAAACTAATTATAATTATATAGATTGTATCATACATCCATGAAAGGACATAATTCAAATCTATCTAAAAGGCTATGCAATGTAATATCAAAGGTTAGATAATGATCACACCTGATTATTGTTCTAAAATTTTGGAACTACAAAATGACTGTGTAGACTATTGGTTTTAAATTTTGAATGTTGGGATTCAATAACCTATTTTGGGTAGACACACACTCCGTGCAAATTTATCCTAGTCAAACTCAACATGTTATAATTGTAATTGTCAGTTATGTCTATGTGTCACTAATTTTATCTTGTGCAAGGTTGTTGAACTTGATGTTTATGTTTCTAGCACATTATCTATTTTTTATGTTCTTGTACCTTCACTTTATTATTTTTTTGGGTAGAATGTGTAGAATTAATTTTTGTCATCTTTGACCTATTTTGACACTTCAAACCAAACTAAATAATTTTGGTGTCGAGCAACCAGTGAAGTAATGTTACAAACTACTTATCCCACGTGCTCACAATTAGACCTATATGTATTTTTGTGAGTATGTAGATGAAATAGCTTGAGTGAGATTTTTTCACCTACTTTTCCCTAAAAGTGATAATGTAACTATATGCAAGATAATACTCTTCTTTAGAACAAGGGAAATAATGAGAGGGCAAGAATAACAACTCCATTACATGTGTATAAGCTATGGCTCAATGAATCTTAACTTGAAATAAGATGAATGATGTTTGATGCTTGGTTCTAGGTTTGACCTTTGATATTCAATTTTTTATGTATATATTATATTTTATTATTCTCTTATTATTTAAATGGATTGACATGAACTTGCATTTATAGGTTAATCTAGGATAATATACATGTGTTAGAAAACTTTAAAAATGATAAAGGTGAGATTAACAGTGCAGAATGAATGGTAATGGGGATAAGAGCCTGTAAGGCTAAAAGGGATGAACACCTGCAAGGTGCATGTCTATCCTAGATGGATTGTGTAGAGGGCAAGCCTGATCTAGAGATGACATAAACTTTATCTTTAAGTTAAACCATGATAATAGGTGATGTATGGTCCAAAGATGCTAACTAGTACTTTATGATAAGTGTTAGACTATATTTTTTAGGCTTAATGGATAAATAGGGACCTGAGTGGGGCTAGAATGGTCCAAGAAACATGCCAATTTATAAGTTATCCAAACATGATAAATTATGACTAAGACACTAGAAATAAGGGTCTTGTGTCAAATTTTGGTGTCTACATAATGCCCCCACTTTGACATGGGAATAAAAATGTGAGTGAATGCATGTGTGTATCAAAGTATAAATTTAAATAATTTGAAACATGCACCTCCACTTACCTATAGAAGAATGAAGCATTTTTCAATGCACACTCGAGCTAAACCTCTATCCACACAGTTTTTTATATAATTAAAATTAATACCAATTGCTACAAGTAGTCAATGTTCATGATAGATATTTAAAGTTTTAAATTTGAATTTTTAAATATTTAACTTTCAAAAAATTAAATTTGAAAAGAGAGAATAAAAATAAATACACCTGATTATTATTTTCTCTGAATGCCACAAAAACTAATTCCAGGATTAAACTTTAGATACATTGTAAAGCATAGCCAACACTTCTCTAAGAGTCACTAGTGCCCTATCCACTTTTTGATTAAGGAAGTAGAAAAATTTGTTTAAGTTCAATCAAGTTCACTTAATTTATATTATTTTATAAATAATGCTCATATATATGCCCCATTTTTTAGGTGAGGGATGAAGACCTAGGCTATAATTACTCATCTCAAAAGATAATGTTAAATACCCCATATTTTAGAAAAATAATATAGTCAAAACATTTGTAGACCACCAAATTCAATCAAGTGAACACAAGTACTATGTATTTTTGTGACTTTATTTGTATAAGATTCTAATATCGAATAAGACTCTATTGGCACATCATGTATTAGTCCTACATCCTTTCCTTTGGTCTTCACGTTGATGTTTACATTTTGTATTTTACAAATTATATCTTTATATTCAAACATTTATGCAATTCATAGGGATCCCTAGTCTTTTTCTCTCTTTAATTTTGTTATTTCTTATTCTCAAACCAAACTGATCTATACATATAAGCACACCCTGCATGATTATTTGGAAATTATGGTATTGTCCTAACATCTTTTTTGGTCTTTATTTTTGGGCACATTTCATTTGGGTTCATTTTTATGACCATTTTATCCCAATT
The DNA here is from genome assembly GCA_037957365.1 of Torreya grandis. NCBI lineage: Eukaryota > Viridiplantae > Streptophyta > Pinopsida > Cupressales > Taxaceae > Torreya > Torreya grandis. The sequence continues at coordinate 891,839 of JARHVA010003410.1, read as the reverse complement.
GAGTCAATTTGGGGCACTAGTAAGTTTTTTAAATTTGAATTAGGATTTTTCTATATATAGAGTGCTCAAAGGCATTTTAACCTAGCACTTATCTACATAGAAAACACAATTTGAATAAAGATACAACACAATAATCTCTACATAGGAATTTCAATATCTAAAGTTTATATTGTTACATCTACATTACATGTTTAACCAAATGAGGACTTAGGTGAAAGAACATTTAGATTCATAGTTCATATCATATAGTGAGACACACACATTAGGGAATAACTATATTGACATGAGACCTATTTGGGATATGTAGGCAGTGTTTAGTCACAGGGACTTTTTGAGGCCAAGTCGAATATTCCCTTAACCATAAATCCCCCTTTTTTATTTTTTAATTATATTTAGTTTATGTGTAGGATCTTGTTAGATATTTTGAAATGAAGAGAAGGTAAAACACAGGGCATAACATGTGACTGAATATATCTAGTGGGCTAAAAAATAGCTAAAATCTTGGAGATATGGAAACATAATGCCTCATTTTATTTTAATGAAAAATCTTGAAACCTACAATTGTTATGGGTAGCCTATAGAAGAAACTTACAGTTGCTATGGGAAGTCTGTAGAAGAAACCTGTAGTGACTGTGAGCAACTTGTAGGTGAAAACCTATAGTTGTTGTGGGCAACTTGTAGGTGAAGACTGCAGTTGATGCAGGCAGCTTGTAGATGAAACCTACAGTTGTTGTGAGCAACCTATAGGTGAAGATTACAGTTGTTATAGGCAACCTAAAAATAGAAAACCTATAACTTGACCAATGATAAGGAATTCTATATATAAGTGATGTTATAAATTGATAAGAATAGGTTTATGTCAAATTTTAGTCCTAATGTTGTGGATCGATATAAGCACTATGTGGTCATGGTTACATTTGCCACAGATCTGTGTTGGTAAGGCCATGAAGGTATGTTGTTAAGGATGCTCTTGTAGGCATCGATTGAATGTAGGAGAAACTTGAGGATGGTCAAATGATGATTTGTCAACAACCCATACATCACTACCATAACCTTATGACTATTTAAAGTTGTTTATTTTAAATATCTGTAAAAGATTGTAACCACAGAATAGATATGTACTTCCTTATTTTTCAAGGAAGTTGTAATAGATTTGTACTTTCTTATTCTGCAAGGAAGTTATAGTAGATTGTAACTACAGGAAGTTAAAATAGATTTTGTACTTCCTTATTTTTAGTCATCATCCCTTTAAAAGTGAGAAAAGAGGTAGAATAATTATGTAGAAGTGAATTGTACATGAAATGTGAATGTAGTTACATTTTAATTGACAGAAAGAGAAAATTTATCTTCAAACAAAGGTGTTGCCAGAGTGCTCTGATATATAGATTGAGGGGCAGGAAGTGCTAGGCAATTGTATAAATTCTTTTGGAAGTTTGAATAGAAGAATTATTGAGTTTCTTGGTGGATGTAGCCCAACATTTGAGTGAACCACGTTAAATACTGTGTCAGTATTTTTGTATGTTATTTTTTAGTATTTCTTATTTCTCTATTTTTTGCATGTATTTATTATTTCATATTTATTTGTTTAACTTGTAAGTACACATTTAGATTATGTCTTATATGTGGGTTACAAAGTAGATTTTGATATAGATTTGTAAACCCAATTATTCTGATCTGGTTAATTGAGTAATACTATATGTAATAAAATCTTGAAACTTTGTGTATCTAATCTAACAAATGGTATCAGAACCATCTTTGTGTGGCTTTATGTACTATTTTGCAAATTGTAAATCTCTGTAGGAACTCAGACTTAGAGTAATATCTTATTAAGTGGGAGATCTTGAACAATGGCAGATGATGGAAGAAGAGTGGTTTATAAATTTAATGGATAGAATTTTATTCTGTGTAAGATGTAGATGATTGACTATCTGTATCAAAAGGACCTCTATCTACTGCTTGATAGAAAGGCAAAAGGATAGGGAAAGAGAACAGATGAGGAATGGAATGTCTTAGATAGAAAATATTTGAGATCCATAAGGCTCTGCTTGGGAGGAAGTGTTGCCTCCAATATATATGAAGAAAAGACTTCAGAAGAATTTATGACCACCTTATGCAATTTTGTATGAGACGCCTTCAGCAACAAACAACGTGTATCTGATGAAGAGGTTATTCAACATGAAAATGAATGAGAATTCAAGTGTAGCTAAACATTTGAATGATTAAAATACTATTACAAATCATTTGACTTCTTTGAAAGTGAAACTAGATGAAGAATTCAAGGTCTTGTTGTTACTATGCTCCTTACCTAAATCCTAGAATAATCTTGTGATGGGTGAGTAACAACATGTCTGGGAGTAATACTCTTAATATGAAGGATGTTGTTAGTGTCATAATCTCTAAAAAAATGAGAAGGAAGATATCTGGTAAGACTTCAACAAGCAATGCACTAAATGTTGAATCCAGAGGGAGACAAAAGAATAGATAGAGGAGCAAGAGTCATGGATCAAAGGGAAGATCTTTATCTTCCAAACATAGATCCAAGTCAAAACGAATAAGTATGGTATGCTAGAATTGTGAAAATTTTGGCCATATGAGAAAGCAGTGTTGGGCTCCTAAAAATAATCATAAGGAGCAAAAAAATAATGATAATAACTCGGAGGCCAATATTGCCTCAAGTGATACTACTACTGTGTGTCAAGATGCTTTAGTTTTGTCATGTGATACAAAGGTTGAGTCATGGGTGATTGACTCAGGGGCATATTTTCATGCTACTTTCAATCCCAAGTATTCTACAACATATGTAAGTAGCAAGTTGATCCGAGCAACACTTCAAATGACAATTCGAGTGACGGTCCTTCCCCAATTGGTGGCAGAACTTCTAGGAGCCATAACTTTTGCACCATAGCTTCATTTGACTCCCCATTTGAACCTTGAAAAGCTAAGAATAAGAGGAATGTCATGAGATGGCATGAGCTTTGCTTAGTGAGTTTTGACCCTTGAAAACTAAATAGAAGTGCCCCTAATTTCAATTTTAGAAGTGTAGTCTAAAAATAGTAATTTCTCAAATTTTGTATTGTCATAATTCATGGAAGTTGAACATTTTCATCTCCCTCGAGATTGGTGACCTTTCACATCCTCCTACCTTCAAAAATAGGTATAAATAGATATGTAGCCCAAAAAAGAAAATAGACATCTCTTCCTAGAGATAGGTATATGGTGTATCTACAATTTTGAGCTATAAAACATCTCTTCTTAGGGATAGTATTATTATTTTTGTATTCTTGAAATATTCCTCAACCAAGACTTTCAAGTTTTGGATCACAAGTTTGGCCAAGTTTTCTTGGGACACAATGAACCCTATGATATTTTTGGCAAAGGGTCAGTAAAGATCAAACTACATAATGGAAATGAATGGATACTCAAAGAAGCAAGACATGTGCCAAGTTTTACCAAAAATATTATTTCTGCAGGTCAATTGGTAGAAGATGGATGTATTGTTACTTTCAATGCAGAATCCTAGAAGGTAACAAAAGGTAATTTTGTTGTATACAGAGGGAAAAAGGAAGTCACACTATATTTGAGTAATTGCATTATTTATTCTAATTTGCATTAGTTTCTACTTTTGATCTAAAACTAATTTATGGCATTCAAGATTGGGTCATATGAGTTAAAATGGTATAAGCATTTTACATAAGAAAGGGAAGTTATCAGACTTAAAGTCTATTAATTTAGATTTATGTGAACATTGCATTTTTGGTAAACAAAATAAAGTTTCTTTGTTGAAGGTTGGGCTTGAAAGAAATCAAAATAAATTAGAATTAGTGCATTTTGATGTTTGGGGACCAGCCCCTATACAATCATTAGGAGGCTCAAAGTATTATGTTACATTTGTAGATGATGCAACTCGTAAGTTGTGGGTTTATTGTATCTAAAATAAGTTTGATGTATTTAGAACCTTTAAAATTTGGAGAGCCCTTACAGAAAATGAGTCAGGTATGAAGCTAAAATGCTTAAAATCTGATAATGGAGGTGAATACACCTCAAAATAATTTTGGAACTACTATGCACAAGAAGGAATCTGAAAAGCAGTAATAGTGCCTCGGACTCCTCAATAGAATGGGGTAAGTGAGAGAATGAACCAAATAATTGTGGAGAGAGCTAGAAGCATGAGACTCTATGTTGGTTTACCTCCTACTTTTTGGGCAAATGTGGTTCATATTGTTATTTACTTAATTAACAGAGGACCATCTACTGCTTTAGATGGTGAGATTATCGAGGAAGCTTGGACAGGTAAAAGTGTTTCCTACTCTCATTTAAAAGTTTTTGTCTATGAAGCATTTGTGCACGTTGATAAAGAAAATATAAATAAGTTGGATGCTAAATTGATGAGATGCACTTTCATTGGATATGGTGATAGCTCTTTTGGTTATCATTTTTTATGTTTAGATGATAGAAATATTGTGAGATCACGTGATGTGATCTTTAATGAAAGTGTGATGTATAGGGACCAACTTATAGAAAAGAAAGTGGAAAATCCACTTGGTAAATAAAATCTTGTCATACCTTCAAGTGTATTTAGAGAAAGAAAAAAGAACTTACGGAATACTCCATTTACCTCTACAAAATTAGAGAATGGAAATAGGGTCATTAATGACCCAATGGAGTTTTCTAAGAATATTGGGCCAAGAGAAGCTCAAAGTGAACCAATCACACCTATGGTAAGGAGGTCAACAAGAGTAAGTAAACCTCCTAATAGATATTCTCCATCTTTATTTTATTTTTTACTATCTGACAGTGAGGAACCTGAATCATTTTTAGAAGCTAAGCAGGACAAAGATTGTGTGCAATGGGAAAAGGTCATGAAAGTAGAATTGGATGCCTTGAAACACAATAAAACATGGGAATTGGTGGATTTTTTGCCTGATAAAAAAGCACTAAAAAATTAATGGGTTTTCCATTTAAAACAAGAAGAGAGTGGGTAAAAACATAAAAAGCGAGGATTGTTGTTAAAGGCTTTGCACAGAAGGCTAGAATTGATTACTCGGAGGTATTTTCTCTTATTGTCAAAATTACCTCAATAAGAACTATATTAAGTATTATTGTTTCTAATGATCTTCACTTAGAACAAATGGATGTGAAGACAACATTCTTACATGGATATTTAGAAGAGGAAATCTACATGAAGCAACTAGAAGGTTTTGAGGTAAAGGGGAAAGAAAGAAATGTTTGTAAATTGTTGAAAAGTTTATATGGTTTGAAATAGGCACCTAGGCAATGGTACCTAAGGTTTGATACTTTCATGTTGGAGCATGGATATGCTTGTACTCATAGTGATCATTGTGTTTAAAATAAGAAATTTAAAAATGGTTAATTCATTATTCTTTTACTTTATGTTGATGACATGTTGTTGTGTGGAGCTAACATGCAGAGAATAAGTGAATTGAAGAAATTACTTTCTTCAGAGTTTGCCATGAAAGATATTGGACCAGCCAAGAAAATTCTTGGAATAAGAATTGACAGAGATAGATTGGGTAAGAAACTAATTTTAAATCAATCTAAATATATTGAAAAGGTGTTCTTAATATTTGGTATGTAGAACTATAAATCTATTTATACACCTTTAGCTAGCCACTTCAAGTTGAGTAAGACACGGCCTCCTATGTCACAAGAGGAGAAAGATTATATGTCAAAGGTGCCATATGCTTTAGCTATGGTCAGGTTAATGTATGCTATGATTTTCATTCATCCAGACATATCCAAAGCAGTGAGAGTAGTGAGTAGGTTCATGATTACCCCTAGTAAGCAACATTGGTTAGCAGTTCAGTGGATTTTAAAATATTTGCATGGAACCTCTAGTATGTGTTTATGTTTTGAAGATTCTAATAGTGGGTTTCAAGGTTTTGTGCATAGTGACATGGAAGGTGATTTGGATGGTAGAAGGTCTACCACTAGCTATATTTTTACAATTGGAGGAACTGCAATTTCATGGGTTTCTAAGCTACAAAAAGTTGTCATACTTTCTACCACTAAGGTTGAATACATTACTTGCACTAAAGCAAGTAAAGAGTTGTTATGGTTAAGAAGATTTCTAAAGGATTTGGGAGTGAAGCAAGATGGATACACTCTATATTCTGATATCCAAAGTGTTATTCACATAGCTAAAAACTTTATTTTTCATAGCAGGACAAAGCATATAGAGCTTCATTACCACTTCATACGTACAATTTTGGAAAGTGGGTAGTTCAAGCTTAAAAAGATTCACTCAAAGGAGAATCCTATAGACATGCTTACTAAGGTAATTATAGCAGTGAATTTGAGGGCACACTCAACTTTTATGGGACTTCAAGCATGAGCTTGAAGAAGAAGAAATTAGTAGTTCTGAGTTTAAGGGGGAGGTTGTAGCACTTGGTGTTATGGCCTTATGTCTCCAAGTGGGAGATTATTAGAGATGTGGAAACATAATGCCTCATTTTATTTTAGTAAAAAATCTTGAAACCTGTAGTTGTTATGGGTAGCTTATATAAGAAACTTATAGTTGCTACAAGTAGCCTATAGAAAAAACCTACAGTGGCTGTAGGCAACTTGTAGACAAAAACATGTAGTTGCTACAGGTAACTTGTAGGTGAAGGTTGAAATTGTTGTGGGAAGTCTGTAGATGAAACCTGTAGTTGTTATGGGTAGCCTATAGGTGAAGACTATAATTTATATAGGAAACCTATAAATAGAAATCCTGTAACTTGATTGGTACTATGAGCTTATATATATAAGTGCTATTATAAATTGATAGGAATAGGTTAATGTTGAATTTCAGTCCTAATATTGTGGATCAATATAAGCATTGTGTGGTCATGGTTACATTAGCTGTAGATCTGTGTTGGCAGGGTCGTGAAGGTATGTTGTTAATGATGTTCTTGTAGACATTGATTTAATGTAAGAGAAACCTGAGAATGGTCATATGATGATTTATCAATAGCCCATGCATCACTGTCATAGCAGCATGACTTTTCATATTAGTTTATTTTAAATATCTATAAAAGATTGTAACCATATAATAGATCTATACTTCCTTATTTTACAAGGAAGTTGTAACATATCTGTACTTCCTTATTCTACAAGAAAGTTGTAACAGATTGTAACTGCAGAAAGTTAGAATAGATTTTGTACTTCCTTATTTTTAGTCATCACCCCTTTAAAAGTGGGAAAAGAGGCTGAACAATTATATAAAAGTGAATTGTAGATGAAATATGAATGTAGCTACATTGTAATTGATATAAATAAAAAAATTATCTTTAGATAAAGGTGTTTCCAGAGTGCTTTGATACAGAGATTGAGGGGTCGGAAGTGCTAGGCACTTGTATAAATTCTTTTGGAAGTTTGAATAGAAGAATTATTGAGTTTCTTGGTGGATGTAGCTCAACATTTGGGTGAACCATGTTAAATATTGTGTCAGTATTTTTATATGTTATTTTTTAGCATCTCTTATTTCTCCATTTTCTTCATGTATTTATTATTCCATATTTATTTGTTTAACTTGAAAGTACACGTTTAGATTATGTTTAATTTGTGAGTTATAAAGTAGATTTTGATACAGATTTGTAAACTCAATTATTCTGATTTAGGCAATTGAGTAATATTGTATGTAATAAAATCTTAAAACTTTCTATATTGAACTCAGCATAAAAGTAGTGTCTCATAGTTTTACAAACTACATATTTATTTGATAGTCAACAAAGACAATACTGCACCATCAAAACAAGGATGCAGGTCATAGTTATCCACATTCATTGGTCATTCTCAAATCAGTCAAATAGCCATCCCTAAAGATTTGAGGGTATCTCAATTAGTATCATAGTCATGTTAGGATCAACTGAAGTTTACCAGAGCTTCATATCATGCACAGAAAGTTTAGTAAGATGCATAGGCCAAATATGAAGAATATTTAATCACAGTATATTATTATTCTTCACACACACTCATTATTATTCCATACGGGAGTTTACAATTATATAAGAAAACTTTTCTTATAATTGGGGAGATCATATCTCCACCAATATCTCGCCCAAATATCTTAATCTCCTATATGAATATTAATATATATAAAAACTATCATATTATCATAATAGTGTTATAACAGTATTACATTACTAATTACTACCCAAATATAACTAACTATCTGTAATAATGAATTATTACTTCCATAATTATTCATAGTACAACATATAAATTACTGTGAGGACTAAGTATTTCCTAACATTCTCCACTTAGGCCTTACATGTTAATTTGTGTTCCACATGACTTAATGAAAGTAATGAAGAAACTTATCTTCTTATAAATCATTCACTATTGAGAACACATCAATCGCATTAATGTGAGAACTTTAAATAAGAACATCTACCATCAACCATTCACTGAGGGAACACATCAACCTAAATAATGTGAGAACCACAATATGAATACCATCTATTCAACTTTCACTCCTGCCTCTAAAAATTGGCACGCACAGAATTATATGCCACCACATAATCTTAGGTCTACATACTACTAACACAATCTTATCATATATGACCACTAATATGTGAAGGAACGCATCCCATATTTACTTTACATGACCACACAGGTGTGACACTTGTGAATAATCTCCATAAATAAATAAGGCAGTCACATAATCTTTGCAGTAGTTGCTCTCCTAACTATTGCCACATTCATGTTTCTTCTAAACACCTTTTTTATGCAATGCACTATGGTAAAATATAAAAGACACCTCTTATTTCTCACATATATAAAAAACTACTAAAAATATAAAAAATAATATATGCACCATGATTGCAAGAAGTGCCCTTTATTAGTGGTTAATGAGAGGCATAAAAAGCCTCCTTCCTCTAGTGTCCTCCAACCTCCAATATCTTCATTGCTTACTCAATAGTAATGTTGATGAAGCTTAGGTGCATGATTTTTTTGAGGAAAAATCCCCCTCATAATTTACACGTCACGTACAAGCGATAATGTGTTTGTACAACAAAGGATTTGGATTTTATGATCAACCAATATAAAGGCTTTTACGAATGACGACACACTTGACATATTTAAAAATTGACTCTTTTAACATTTTGACTTATTTTTGATAACATAACCTACTTGACATAAATATGAGATAATAATAATATTAACATCAATTTTTAATATAGTAAAAAATTATTATTAAAAAAATTGACCTGTTAAGACTAACAATAAAAACTATTTTAACACAAATAAAATTAAATAAACTCTACATTGAAGACAATTAAACATAAGACAAGACTTTAAATGACAAAACTGATTCATAAACTTAAAATAGAGATTTGACTAAAATGACTCAAGACTAATCGACTTAGCTTTAAATTTAATAAAAAAGACTTTATATAAATAAAACTAAAGACCGAACCAAAAAACTGTGAGCTTTATGCAAAAATAAATGAGGCATAGAGTTGGATGCTCTTTGATTCTCCTTATAGAACTATTTTCTGATAAGATTTGAGGTATAAATCCTTCTAGAATGATATGCATAGGGGTGGAGCTGATGATGTGCATTAGACACACTTGTCAAGTCTTAAACATCCATGAACTCGTAGCTAATAGACTATGCAATAAGTAATTAAAAAAATGAAGACTGCATAATTTATTGGTGCACTAAAACTAATAGATTGATAGGCCACACCCTATAAGACTTGGTAGAATACTGAAAACTAATGTATTTTGCTCCAATGAGGGCCAAAAATGTACACTAATCATTTGGCATGGTATTCTATGTTTTATTTGGAAAAAATGCAAAGATAATTTCATGCATCTAATCAAAGTAACCAACCAATCATCACATCGATCAAAGCATTGAACTACTAACAAATCTATGCACAGGCAATGCAATCGAGTTTCCACAATAGGGAAAGATTAGAACATACAGTGAATAAAACTACTAGATGAAGTAATTTGTTTCTTATGCCTCTTGCTTCCAATTCATTTTAAACTCATGTTATTCCTCTCACCATTTTACAAGTTGTATTTTACACATGCTCTTGTATCTAATTTTATTGCAATGTGCATGTAACAAAGTGAATCGATTTGACAAAAAAATCTTGAGCTGATAAAGAGCAACTAAACCTTCAAATTTTTGGTATATTCAATCCTCACCATGGATACATGAAGCAATGGATAAATTAAGGACTCTCATTTCTAGATCTTGCTTTGATACCATTGTTAAGATCAACCAAAGTTTACCAGAGCTTCATCTTGTGTACAGAAAGCTTAATAGAATGCACAGGCAAAATACAAAGAATATTTAATCACTCTATATTATTATTCTTCACATACTCTCATTATTATTCCATACGGGAGTTTAAAATTATATATGAAAACTTTTACTATAAATGGGGGGATCATATCTCCACCAATATCTCATTCAGATATCTCAATCTCTTATATGAATATTAATATATAGCAACTATCCTATTATCATAATATTATTATAACAATATTATATTGCTAATTACTATCCAAATATAACTAACCTACTAACTATCCATAATAATGAATTCTTACTTCTGTAGTTATTCATATTACGACATACAAATTACTACGAGGACTAACCATTCTCTTACAAGTCAATCATGATCATCTACATATTTGTGAATTATAATTGCATGTAAGTGCTCACTCCATATTTTTATCTCTTTAATTAAAACCCTAATAATTTCATATGCTTATGAAATAGATTAGTATGTAAATACTTATTGATTTACAATCTATTTTTACTCAACTATTTAGCTAAATTATATTATAGTCATTTCCTAATCCAAAATTTTGATAAGACATATTGGTGAACCCACTTTATTATTTGAATATTGCAAGCCCAAGTTTTTTCCCTTCTAAAACTTGTTCCTAAGGTTTCATATTAAAAAAAATTTTGCTTCTCATTTTAGATTGTTTGTCAGAATTTGTGTGTCTCTCTCCTCTTATTCTAATTTTCATCTTTGGAAAAAATAAAATGGCTAACAAAGAATCTCTTCCTCCTCAACCATTGATGATTTCTTAGGAATTTCTTATAATTATAAAAAATAATGGATTAACTATCAAGATTATGCACTAGATGCTAGTGAATAACATGACTATGTGTCTAAAAATGATAATGACTATTTTTATAATGATGATCAGGAATAATACTAATCAAGTTGTTGAGTATTGTCATTGATGTCAAAGGTGTATCTTATGAAGGTTGATTTCAAAGGTGATTAAAGACAATTGGCAATGTGTGATGTGATAAGATGCATGGAAGAATGTTGTCAAGAGAGAAAGAGAAAAAAATAATTTGAAGACAATTAATGTCTTATGTCTACATGATTGATATCATGTAAGTTACAGGGCATTGATGTCAAGTGCATAGAAAGCATAGTAATGACATAAAGAGATATGTGCATGGTTAAATGAATGAACACAGGCATTGAAGGTTGTACATCATTGTTTGAGCATGTGAGTAATATATAGAAGCCTTCATGAGAGTTTCAGGTTGAGCCTATAGGGGTAGGACCTTCAGTCTAAGTCTACACCTAGACCACTCTTAGACCCTGGCTTTTCTAAGATCTCTAAATAGTGAGCATGTAGTAATGTTGAATTCCTGTAGAGGCAGAATGAGAGCTCCAAAAACAAGAAAATCTCACAAAGAAAATGTTTGCATTAACCAACTTAGAAGAAGAAAAAAGTACATATAGGGTGAAATTAGGTCACCAAAAAAATAAAACCCTAATTCATAATTAGAACCTACTTAAAGGTAAATGACCCCTAATGACTTAATTAACTAACCTAAGTAAGCTGAAAATACATGTAGGTAAAATCACTAGGTGGAAAAATGCCTACACTAACTCCCCCCTAAAGAGTTAATGTCGAATTTCTGTAGAGGCAAAATGAAAGCTCCAAAAATAAGAAAATTCCACAAAAAAAAGTTTGCATTAACCAATTTAGAAGAATAAGGTACATATAAGGTGAAATTAGGTCACCAAAAAGGTAAAACCCTAATTCACAATTACAACCCACTTAAAAGTAAATGACACCTAATGACTTAATTAAATAACCTAAGTAAGTTGAAAAGACATATAAGTAAAACCACTAGGTGAAAAATGCCTACACTAACAAGAAGCCTTCATCAGAGTTTTAGGTTGAGCCTATAGTGGTAAGACCTTCAGTCTAAGTCTACACCTAGACCACTCTTAAACCTTGCCTAGCCTAATTAGGTATAAATATAATATTTCAAGGAAAAAATGTACATGAGATCATGCACAGAGGTGAGATAATTTGTTTTAGGTATGATCACAAAGTTTGAGGTCAAGATTTGAAGGAAAAGTGCATGAATCACTATTTTAGGTCTTCTCTAGCTCATAAAATCAAGTATTCAAACCCAAGATAATCATTTACATGTATAACCTCTACATAGGAGTATAAGATAATAAGGAGAGATGATTAAGGGTCCTAGCTAAAATCTCCAAGCATTAGTTTTGGATTCAAGTGACAGTCCTTTATGAACAATCGTTAACACCAAAACCTGTGTTAAACCTCCCTAAACCCTAATAAGGACCCGATGTGAAATATTTTATTCAAATAAGATTAGGATGAATTATAATGGCTAGATAATCTATTGGATCATGTAGTAAACTCTTCTATGTACCTTCAAGTGGTGGTGGTTAGTCAAATGAGATAAAATTTATAGATGAAGGCTTATTTATCAAAAAATTATTGTAGCTCTTAAAAGTTGAATTGGTCAAAAGAGCAAATAGATGATAGAATAATCTAGAGAATCATTCTACATATCCATGATGTTTTTTGGATAGGTTCTATCCTTCAAGTTCTCTAAATTGATCATCCAATAAATCTAGTTGTAGACAAACTTAATGGTGCAGATAATGTAAAACCCAGATAGAGATGAAGACATAGATTTGAGGATTTATACATGATAAATTGATGCAATAAAGTGCATAAAGAATTTACTTTTGACTTGTAAGTCACTATAATACTTTGGAGAATATTTGGAGGTTAGTATGTCTAGTGTAGATGTTGCTCACAAAATGGCTTATCTGGTTCAAATACGATTGTGAGACATAAGGTCAGGAAATTGGTCTGCAAGACCATTATTTGCCATTAGACCATATGAATTTTTGATCTAACAATGTTTTTGATATCTCATATAATCATTTTTTTGCTTCAAGAGTCACAAAAATTGTCTAAATAGACGTTGAAGGTCTAATTCATCATGATTGAGGTGATTTGGTAGTTATGAGTAAGCAAGTTGTAGAGATGTCCTTGAGCCCTTATCTCCTGAGTGAAGGTGTTCCAATAATTTGGTGATGACCTTGAGGTCATGGATAATATTTATTCATATTTAATTTTTCATGGTTTAGTATCTTAAGGGTGTTTAAGCTTCATTATTATACGATAAACTTTTTAGGTACACAGGCCTAATAGGGCAATTTGTCCTAAAAGAACTTTCATGGTATGAACAAAGGATGCAAGTGTAATAAATCATAGATGAGGTCATAAGATTTCATCAGATAAGTGGTTTAATGTTTTTTTATTGTTTTATAAGGCTATTTCGGGCCAACAAGCTCAATTTTTAGCGTTAAGAAGACAAACCTAATATAATTAGGTATCTATGAGACCTAAAGGAGGAGTAAGGCCAGATTGAGTTGTAGCAGACCAAAAGGGGTTCAAATTTTGATTGAACCATGTTTATACTATGTCCTAATATTTATTTTGTGTTCAAAATAATATTTTTAACATGTGTGGTCGACCAAGTAGTGTGTGACCATGAGACTAGTATATATGCAATGCAGTTTAGGCCTATTTGATTATGTGGAAAATAAGTAAATAAAATTATGTGTGGTTGAGTAGGAGGTCTTGAAATGAGAAATAAAACATAACAGAAGAGCAGAGGTGGATAAATTTTTTCTTAGTCACAAAGGTAGTTGTAACTTCCTAGCAAATAGGCGCTTGCTAAAACTTTGGTCAAGTGGGTGCTTGACAGTTTGGGGTTGGTGCTCCAAGTTGAGTTGGTGCATAAGATAATTTGATATTTTGTAAAAAAGTATAGGATTGTAGTCTATTTTTATAGGTAATATGATTTTTATTTCCTTCAAGGTTTTCTCTCATATTATGTTATGATCATTGTTTCATGTCTGTGTGATTAGTTCTTGATTCATTGATTGATCACTCCATTGTTTTAATAGTTAATGAAACGTAATGTACAATTGTAAAAGTTTTATAAGGCCATTGATTCACCCCCTTCTCAATGAATTGTGCTTCTAACAATTGGTATCAAATCTTTCTCCTTTGAGGTAGGCCTAACAGCTTAAAAGAGATCCTAGAAGAATAAGCATGTCTAGTCATCAAGTATAAGAAGGCTTCTCAACTAACAAGGCCAGTCTTTTCAGTGGGATTAACTATGCATTTTGGAGCATCATAATGAATACCTATCTAATGTATTTAGTATATGACATATGTAAATCATTTGTTGATGGATTCACTCCACCTTATATACCACCAACTGATGCAAAAGGCGAGAAGGTAAGTGAAAACAACTTTAAGGCAATGAATGCCATCATATGTGATCTTTTAGAAGTAAAATTTGTAAAGGCTATGTATTGTGATTTAGCAAAAGAAATTTGAGAAAAGTTTCAAACCATTTATGAAGAAGATACCAAATTTAAGTTGGTAAAATTTCAAACCCATCGAAGGCAGTTTGAAAGTCTTAGAATGAAGGAGGATTAAAACATTGCATCTTATCTGTCAAGAGTAGATGAAGTGGTAATCATCAAATGTCTAGGGAAAAAGTTGGAAGAATAAATAGTAGTATAAAAGGTATTAATATCCCTGACATCCAAGTTTGGTTCAAAATTCTCTACTATGTAGGAGATCAAAAAATATTAACAAACTACATATGGATGAGCTTCATGGTATCTTGACTACCTATGAAATGAAAACAAGTGATGGAATACCTTCCAAAAAGGAAGTTGCATTCAAATTTGAGAAAAAGCTACAAGGTAAAAAGGTCAAGGATGATGTTGATATAGATATTGATGATGACAAGATAGAAGCCATGTTTATCGAAAAACTAAGGAAAGGATTAGGTAAGTATTAAGGCAAGTTACCATTTAAGTGCTTTAACTGTGGAAAGATTGGTCACTTTGCATCCAAGTGCCCTAACAAGGATAAGAATGAGCATGATGGAGATCATGATTAACGTCATGGTGAGGATAAGAATTTATATAAGCCTAATAAGAGAAAAAAAGAATTTTAAGAAGTATGAAGGCAAGAAGGGGTCATTCAAGAACAAGAGAAGTTTTTATACCAAATAAGACAGTAGCTCCTCTGATATAAGTGACACAAGTATATCCAATATTGATGATGATAGTAATGATCATGATAGCAATGAAACTCTATTCATGGCCATAGAAATAAATAAAGAAGTTTGTTCAAAAGGGAAAAGTCTTATGAAAGATGAAGAATCAAATGAAAAAGAGGTTGAACTAAACCTTGAGACAAAATTGGTGAGTGATCTAGAATATTTTAAGTTACAAAGAAGGAATAATTATAAACTTAGATCATTGGTTAATTATTATGAGGAACAAATCAATCTCTTTAAAGAGAGACTAAGTAACAACACCAATGAACATGATGAGATCATTAAAATGTTGGAAACTCAGATTAAGATTGTAACTGCAAGTATTAAGATCAAGGAGGAAAAATGCACCAATTTTAGAATAGAAATGGAGTCCTTGAAGGTAGAATCAGATCAATCAATAATCAAATTGAAGACACATCAAAAATTTGAAAAGAGCACGAAGTCCTTGGTGATATTTTGAAAAGTTAGAGGTCTCCACATGACAAGACAACTCATGGGTTCAAAGAAGACCAAAAAAAAACAAGGAGAGTCAGACCTCAAAGGAAAATGGACTATCAAGAAATGATGGTACTGACTAAGTAAATATTTATGTAAAAAATTAGGCTTTCGACTGAGCATTACTTGCTCGGGGTTTCGAAGGAGCTTTACTTGCCTACGATTTTGACAGACCCTTACTTACTTAGGTTTCTGACTAAGCACTACTTGCTCAGGGTTCCAAATGTTTTTTACTTATCTGGGGTTCTGAATAAGTGCTACTTATTCATATTTTTGTAAGTTTTATATAGGTATCAAACCAGATAGAAGAAACTTGATTTCTAGAAAATTAGTGAACTTTCTCAAAAATCTAAGAGAGACCCATTTGAGATCTCAAAAAACCCACAAGGAATATGTAATTATATTTTTGATCTAAAGTCAATTGACATTTGAGGTAGATAATAATCATGCCTCTAGGATCAAAAAAGTGGCCATAAAAGAACAAAATTGTTATGGTGAATGTAGGAGGATCGTGCCAAAAGAGACAAATGCATGAAGCTATCAAGAAAGCTCTGATACCATGTTAGAGTTCACCAAGATCTCTAAATATTGAGCATGCATTAATTGCTAATTTCTATAGAGGTAGAATGAGAACTCCAAAAATGAGAAAAGTATACAAAGAAAATGTTTGCATTAACCAACTTAGAATAAAAATAAAGTACATATAGGGTGAAATTAGGTCACCAAAAATGTAAAACCCTAATTCACAATTAGAACTCACTTAAAGTTAAATGACTCCTAATGACTTAATTAATTAACATAAGTAAGCTAAAAAGATGTGTAGGTAAAACCACTAGGTGGAAAAATTCCTACACTAAAAAGAAGCCTTCATGAGAGTTTTAGGTTGAGCCTATAGGGGTAGGACCTTTAGTCTAAGTCATCACCTAGACCACTCTTAGACTTTGCTTGGCACAATTAGGTATAAATATCATATTTCAAGACAAATATGCACATGACAGCATGGACAAAGGTGAGATAAGTTGTTTTAGGCATGATCACAAAGTTTGAGGTCAATATTTGAAGGAAAAGTGCATGAATCACTATTTTAGGTCTCTTGAGCTTAGAAAATTAGGTATTCAAATCCAAAAGGCACTTTCAAACATTCATTGACTTGTGAAACCTATACATATGAGTATAATATATTAATGAGAGATGAGGAAGGTTCCTAGATAATATCTCCAAGCATTAGTTTTGGATTCAAGTGGCAGTCCTTTATAAATAATCATTAATACAAAAACCTGTGTTAAACCTCCCTAAACCCTAATAAGGACTCGATGTGAAATATTTTGCTCAAATCAGCTCAAGATGGATTCAAATGCCTACATAATATATTGGATCATGTATTCAACTCTCCTAGGTACCTCCAAGTAGTGGTGGTTAGTCAGATGAGAGAGAAAATGTATAGATTCAAGAAATTATTATAACTCTCAAAAGTTGAATTGGTCAAGAAGAGCAAATGGATGGTAGAATAAGCTAGAGACTCATTTTACATGTCCATGATATTTTATAGATAGGTTATATCCTTCAATTTCTCTAAATTGGTCATCCAAATAAGCCAATTGTAGACAGACCTAATGGTGTAGATAATGTACAACCCAGATAGAGATGAAGAGATAGATTTGAGGGTTTGTGCATGATATATTGATGCCATAAAGTGAATAAATAATTTATTTGTGAATTTTAAGTCATGATCATTCTTTGGATAATATTTTTAGGTTAGTATATCTGGTGTAAATGTTGCTCACAAAATGGCTTATTTGGTTCAGAGAGGACTGTGGGACATAAGGTCAACAAATTGGTCTACAAGATCATTATTTTCCATTAGACCATATTAATTTTATAATTGATGATGTTTTATAAATCTCATATAATATTTTTTATGCATTAGGAGTCATGAAAAGTGTCTAAATAGATATTGGAGGTCTAATTCATCATGACTAGTTTTTGAAGTGATTTGGTAGTTCTCAGTAAGTGAGTTGTAGAGATGTCCTTGAGCACTTATCTCTTGAGTGAAGGTGTTCCAATAATTTGGTGATGACCTTGAGGTCATGGATAATATATATTCATTTTTTTTTATGTTTGATCAGCTTAAGGGTGTTAAACTTCATTAATATAAGAAAAAAATTTGAGGTACATGGGCCTAATAGGGCAGTTTGTCCTAAAAGAACTTTCATGAGATGAAAGAAGGATGCAGGTCTGATCAAGCAGAGAGGAGGTAATAATATTTCATTAGATAATTTGTTTAATGATTTTTTATTGTTTTATAAGGCTATTTGGGGCCAATAAGATCAATTCTTAGCGTTAAGAAGATGGACCTAATGTAATTAGGTCTCTATGAGACCTAAAGGAAGAGTAAGGCCAAATTGAGTTGTTGAAAAGAAAAAGGGGCTAAAATTTTGATTGAACCATGTTCATAATATGTCTCAATATATATTGTATGGCCAGCTTAATATTTTTAAGGTGTGTGGCTAACCAAGTAGTGTGTGACCATGAGACTAGTATATATACAATGTAATTTAGGCCTTTTTGATTGTGTGGAAAATAAGTAAATAAAATTATGCATGGTTGAGCAGAAGGAGGTCTTGAAATGAGTTACATACCATAACATAATAGCATAGGTGGATAATTTTTTACTTAGTCACAAAGGTAGTTGTAACTTCCTAGCAAGTGGGTGCTTACTAAAACCTTGGTCAAGTGGGTGTTTGACAGTTTGGAGTTGGTACTCCAAGTTAAGTTGGTGCATAACATAATTTGATATTTTGTAAATATTTATAGGAATATGGTCCATTTTTATAGGTAATAGTGAGTTTTATTCCTTTCAATGGTTTCTCACTCATATTATGTTATGATTATTGTTTCATGTCCATGTGATTGATTCTTGATTCATTGATTAATCACTCCATATTTTTGATAGTTAATAAAATGTAATGTATAGTTGTAAAAGTTTTATAAGGTCATTGATTCTCCCCCCTCTCAATGAGTTTTTTTTATAACAATTGGTATCATACCTTGGTCCTTTAAAGTAGGCCTAAAAAATTAAAAGAGATCCTAGAAGAACAAGCATGTGTAGTCATCAATTACAAGAAGGTTTCTCAACTAACAAGGCCCCTCTTTTCAATGGGATTAATTATGAATTTTGGAGCATCATAAAGAATACCTATCTAATGTCTTTAGTCTATGACATATGGAAATTATTTTTTGATGGATTCAATCCACCTTCTACATGACCAACTGATGCAGTAGGCAAAAAGGCAAGTGAAAACAACTCTAAGGCAATGAATGCCATCCTATGTGATCTTTCAGAAGTAGAATTTTTAAAGGTTATGTATTTTGATTTAGCTAAATAAATTTGGGAAAAGTTGAAAACCATATATGGAGATACCAAAGTCAATTTGGTAAAATTCTAAACCTATCGACAGCAATTTGAAAGTCTAACAATGAAGAAGGATGAACACATTGCATCTTATCTGTTAAGAGTAGATGAAGTGGTGAATGTCATAAAAGGTCTAAGAGAAAAGTTGGAAAAATAAACAATAGTAAAAAAGGTATTAAGATCCCCGACATCCAAGTTTGATTCAAAAATATATATTGTGAAGGAGATCAAAGATATTAACAAACTACAGATGGATGAGCTTCATGGTATCTTGACTACCTATGAAATGAGAACAAGTGATTGAATACCTTCCAAGAAGGAAGTTGCATTCAAATTTGAGAAAAAGCCACAAGGTAAAAAGGTTAAGGATGATGTTGATACAGATATTGATGATGACAAGATAAAAGCCATGTTTATCACAAAACCAAGGAAATGAATATGTAAGTATAAAGGCAAGTTACCATTTAAGTGCTTTAACTATGGTAATATTGGTCACTTTGCATCCAAGTGCCCTAAAAAGGATAAGAATAAGCATGATGGATAGCATGATTAACATCATGGTGAGGATAAGAAGTTCTATAAGCCTAACAAGAGAAAAATAGTTTTAGGAAGTATGAAGGCAAGAAGGGGCCATTCAAGAACAAGAGAAGTTTCTATACCAAATAAGATAATAGCTCCTCTGATATAAGTGACACAAGTATATATGATAGTGATGATGATAAAAATGATCATGATAGCAATGAAACTATATTCATAGCCATATAAACAAATATTGATGGTTATTCAAAAGGGAAAAGTCTTATGTAAGATGAAGAATCAGATGAAAAAGAGGTTGAACTAAACCTTGAGACAAAATTGGTGAGTGCTCTAGAATATTTGAAGTTACAAAGAAGGAATAATTAGAAACTTAGATCATTGGTTCATTATTATGAGGAACACAATAATCTCTTTGAAGAGAAACTAAGTAACAACACCAATGAACATGATGAGATCATTAAGTAGTTGGAAACTCAGATTGAGATTGTCACTACAAGTATTAAGACCAAAGAGGAAGAATGCACCAAGATTAGATTAGAAATGGAGTCCTTGAAGGTAGAATTGGGTCAGGGAATAATAAAATTGAAGACACATCAAAATTTTGAAAAGAGTAGTGAAGTCTTTGGTGATATTTTGAATAGTATTGGTTTCCATAGACAAGATAGCTCTTGAGTTCAAACAAGCCCAAAAAAAAATCAAGGAGAGTCAGACCTCAAAATATAATAGACTATCAAGAAATGATCGAATTGATAGTGTAAAGATAGATTCATAAACTCTCAAATTTAAGACCAAAATTAACCATCAACAAGTCAAAAAGAATGTAACTCCTTTAAGAGACAAAAAAGATAGATATACTTCATTCAATAGTCATAAAAAGATAAATCATATTAGACAGACAAGGTATGTGAATTATTTCAATGGTTACTATTTCTCATGCAATCAATATGGACATAGAGCTGTAAATTATAGACATCATGCTAGATGGAAGAATAGGATAAATGCTCATTTCAACAGTAGAATCAAAATTTTGTGCTACAATTGTGATCAAAGAGGACATATTTTAAGGGAATGTAATATGAGGCATATGAAGAAGATAAGTCAAGATAAAAAGGTATATATTCATACCACTAAGAAGTGAATCAAGAAGTCAGACCCTTTGGACAAGGTGAAAGAGGAACAGAAGACTAAAGGAGAATACTCTATGCTAGCTCAGACTATCTTTCACATTGAAGATGAAAACATGAAGTGGTATATAAATAGTGGATGCTCAAGCCACATGACAAGGGACAAGATAAAGTTCATTTCATTGAATAATAATGTTACAAGGATAGTGAGATTTAGAGACAGCACAACTATCAATATTGTTGGTAAGGGTATCTTGAGTTTAGATAATGGAAAGACCAAGACAGAGAATGTGTTTATGTGTAAGGCTTGAAACATAAATTTATTAGTGTAAGTTAAATTTTAAACCAAGGACACACATTGACCTTTCATAATAGAGGGTGTGATACAAGGAGAGCCAAATTAGGAAAGCTAATTGATAATGCTAAAAGGACTGAGAACAATCTGTATGTCTTAAATGAGATCAAGAAGGAGAGATTTTTTATGAGCAATATGGATGAATGTTGGCTATAAAATAGAAGGTTGGGCCATCTAAACTTTGATAATTTGGTCAAGATAATCTCTAATAAGTCTATGATGAATATACCTAAAATCACCAAACCTGCAAACACATGTTACAAGGCATGTCAACATGATATGCAAACTAGAAGAAGGTTCAAGTCTAAGGTGTACTCTACTATAATACATTTATATTTAATACACATTCATTTATATGGACCCACAAGAATCCAAATCATTCAAGGAGATAGCTATTTCATGTTACTCATAGATGATTACACAAGAATGAGTTGGGTAGCATTCTTGAAAGAAAAGTCAGAAGATCTTGATAAGTTCAAAGCATTCAAGGCTCTAATTGAGAATGAAAGGAATGTAAAGATCAAATGCCTATGATCTGACAGAGGAGAATAATTTTGGTCAAATGAATTTGATGACTTTTATGAGGTTCATGGGATAAGAAGATAGTTATCAGTAGCTATGACACCTCAACAGAATGGGGTAGTGGAAAGAAAGAATAGAATAGTTCAAAAAATGGCAAGGACTATGCTAAATGAATCAAGATTGTCTGATAGATAATGGAGAGAGGTGGTGAGCACTGTAGTCTATATTTTGAAAAGAAGATATATAAGGATTAATGGAAATAAAACCCCCTATAAACTATGGAAAGATAGACCTAATAATGTGGAATACTTTAGAGTGTTAGGAAGAAATTGCTTTATCAAAAGAGAGGAAGAAGACTTAAGTAAGTTTGGTTCTAGATGTGATGAAGTAATATTCTTGGGATACTCATCAGTAAGCTAAACATATAGATGTTATAATAAGAGGTTGCAAAAGATAGTGGAAAGCACCAATGTGAAGATTAATGAGACAAGTTCTAAGAAGTCACACTCTCAGTCAAAGGTTGCATCATATAATTTTGACTTCAAGAATAAAGAAGAAACAATAGAGATAGATGAGGAAGAAGACGAAATTGAAGAAATACAATATTCAAAAGGTCCTTCAAGACAGATGCAGAGAGACCATCTTGAATCACAAATCATTGGCAACAAGGATGTAGGTATGCAAACAAAGAGAAAGCTGGTAAGTAACCTAAATCAAGATAATAGAAAAGAATGAGATTTGGAAACTAGTTCCTAGGCCTAAAGACAAGAATGTCATTGGCACAAAATAGGTGTTTAGGAACAAGTTGGATGAAAATGGAGAAGTCACTAAGAACAAGGCTAGATTGGTATGCAAGGGGTATGCACAAGTAGAAGGGATAGAGTTTGAGGAGACCTTTGCTCTAGTAGTAAGATTGGATTCTATCAAATTATTCCTAGCATATGCAGGCTTCAAAAGGTTCAAAGTGTATCAAATGGATGTCAAATCAGTTTTTCTGAATGGGAACTTGGAAGAGGAGGTATACATAGAGTAGCTTGAGGGTTTCTCATTATCAAGTAACAAGGACTATACATGTAGATTGAAAAAGGCTCTTTATGGTATAAATCAAAGTCCTAGAGCTTTGTACACTAGATTGGACAAGTATCTATTAGACCAAGGATTCAAGAGAGGAGTTGCAAACAATAATCTAAAAATAAAGATAAAAATTAATCATTAGTTGATAGTGGTTGTCTATGTGGATGACATCATATTTGGTGGAAATAATGAGAGTATGACCAAGGCCTTTGTAGATGTGATGAATAATGATTTTGAGATGTCTGTACTAGGAGAACTATCATTCTTCCTTGAGTTACAAATCAATCAATCAGAAAAAGGTATATTCATTTCACAAGCTAATTACATAAGAGAGATGTCAAAAAAAATTGAGATGGAATGTTGTGAGGCAGTTAGCATACCTATGATCACAAGGTGTAAGTTAAGCAATTAATATGAATCTCTAAAGGTCAATTAGACATCATACAGGTCAATGATTGGAACTTTGTTGTAAACTATTGCTTCTAGACTTGATATCATGCAAGCAGTAGGTCTTGTGGGAAGATTTCAAGCAAATCCAAATGAAAACCATTTGTAAGTAGTCAAGAGGATACTTAGGTATCTCAAATGGAATATGAAGTTTAGTTTTTAGTATCCAAGAAGGAAGGAGTTTGATTTCGCAACCTTTATAGATGTAAATTGGGTTGGGAGTCTAGATGATAAGAAAAACACTAATGGAGGAGCTTTCTTCTTAGGAGAGTGTCTAGTGTCATGGATTAGAAAGAAGTGGTCATCAGTGTCATTATCTACTACTGACACTGAGTACATTATATAAGCTTCATGTTGTACTCATGTCCTATGGATGAGACAAACCTTAAAAGACTACAAGGTGGAGTATGATAGTCCTAGTCCTATCTATTTTGACAATACAAGTGACATAAGCATCTCAAAGAATCATGTCATGCATTAAAGAACTAAGCACATTCCCATCAAGTATCATTTCCTAAGAGAGAAGGTAGGTGAATAAAATGTTAAACTTGAATATGTTTCTGTAAAGGATCAGATTTCAGATATCCTAACCAAGCCACATCCAAAGGCAACATTTGAGTATCTAAGATTCATGCCTCTACTAGCCATTAAACAAGTCAAAGGTAATGGGAGATAATTAGGTGGTTTATTAGCTCCAAGAATAGGTTATTTATCTTTTGTATTTGTGTCCTTTTAAAGGATGTATACATGGAGATAGCGGGATCATGTTTGTATCATGCTTCATAGACTCACAATCATGTGTGTTGAGTTTTTTGGTTGCAAGAAATGTGATTCAAGAAATTGCAGGTACCTCTTTGTCATTAATGTCAAAGGGGGAGAAAATTTATAATTTGGGAGAAATATCCTCTTGAAAGAATATTTTGAGAGTGATTTTCATCAATGACAAAGGGGGAGATTATTGAGTATTATCATTGATGTCAAAGGTGCATCTTGTGAAGGTTGTTGTCAAAGGCGATTAAGGAAATTTGGCATCGTGTGATGTGACAAGATACATGTAAGAGTGTTATCATGAGAGAAAGAGAAAGAGAGCATCTGAAGACAACTATCTTATATCTACATAATTGATATCATGGAAGGTATAGGTCATTGATGTCAATTGCATAAAAAACATAGTTATGACCTGAAGAGGTATGTGCATGGTGAAATAAATGAACATAGGCATGTGGAGGATGTATAGCATTATTTGATAATGTGATTAATATATAGAATCCTTCATGAGAATTTTAGGGTAAGCCTATAGGGGTAGGACTTTTAGTCTAAGTCTGCACCCAGACCACTCTTAGACCCTACTGGCGTAGTTAGGTATGAAGATCATATTTTAAGGCAAATTTGTACATGAGAAAATGAAGAGATGTGAGTTAAGTTTTTTTAGGCATGATCAAAAATTTTGAGGTTAAGATTTGAATTAAAAGTGCATGAATCACTATTTTAGGCCTTGTCAAGCTCATAGAATGAGGTATTCAAACCCAAGAATCACTTTCAAACATTTGTTGGCACATGTAACCTTTGCATGGGAGTTTGATTTTTTAAGGAGAGATGGGTAAGGGTCCTAGCTAATATCTCCATGCATTATTTTTGGATTCAATTGGTAGTCCTTTATGAATAATCGTTAACATCAAAACCTATGTTAAACCTCCCTAAAATCCTAATAAGGACCCGATGTCAAAGATTTTGTTTAAATCAGCTCAAGATGGATTCAAATGCCTATATAAGCTATTGGATCATGTATTAAACTCTTTTACGGACCTTCAAGTGTTGGTGGTTAGTTAGATGAGAGATAAATGTACAAATACATGATTATTTGTCAAGAAATTATTGTAGCTCTCAAAAGTTGAATTGATCAATAAGACTAATGGATGGTAGAATAAGATAGAGACTCATTTTACATGTCCATGATGTTTTATAGATAGGTTATATCTTTCAAGTGCTCTAAATTAGTCATCTAAGTAAGCTAGTCGTAGACAGACCTAATGGTGCAAATAATGTAAAACCCATGCAGAGATGAAGAGATAGATTTGAGGGTTTGTGCATGATAGATTGATGCAATAAAGTGCATGAATAAGTTATTTATGATTTTTAATTCATGATCATGCTTTGGAAAAGCTTTGGAGGTTGGTATATGTGGTGTAAATGTTGCTCACAAAATGGCTTATCTGGTTCAGATAGGATTGTGAGACATAAAGTCAATAAATTGGTCTGTAAGACCAATATTTTCCATTAAACCATATGACTTTTCTAAGGATGTTCTATAGATCTCATAGAACCGTTTGTATGCATTAGGAGTCATGAAAAGTGTATACATAGGCATTAAAGGTCTAACTCATCAAGACTAGTTTTTGAGGTGATTTGGCAGTTCTAAGTAAGTGAGTTGCAGAGATGTTCTTGATCCCTTATCTCCTGCGTGAAGGTGTTCCAAGAATTTGGTGATGACCCTGAGGTCATGGATAATCTATCTTCATGTTTCATTTTTCATTGTTGAGTAGTTTAAGG
Organism: Torreya grandis; assembly: GCA_037957365.1. Lineage (NCBI taxonomy): Eukaryota > Viridiplantae > Streptophyta > Pinopsida > Cupressales > Taxaceae > Torreya > Torreya grandis. The sequence goes on along the minus strand of JARHVA010003410.1, from coordinate 865,905 downwards.
GTGTTTAAGCTTCATTATTGTCAGATAGACTTTTGAGGTACACAGGCCTAATAGGGCAGTTTGTCCTAAAGGAGCTTTCATGGTATGAATGAAGGATGAAGGTCTAATCAAGTAGGGAGGAGGTCAGAAGAGTTCTTTTTCTAAGTATTTGAGTGGTTTTTAATTTTTAGAGAAGGCCGTTTGGGCCCAATAATATCAAGTTTTAGCATTAAGAAGACAGACCTAATGCAAATAGGTCTCCATGAGACCTAAAGGAGGAGTAAGGCCAAATTGAGTTATATCAGACCAAAATGGGTTAAAATTGTGATTAAATCATGTTCATAACATTTTATAATATCTATTGTGTGTCCGACCTAAGATATTGAAGGTGTGTGGCTGACCAAGTAGTGTGTGACCATGAGACTAGTATATATATATATATATACAAGGCAGTTTGGGCCTATCTAAGTGTGTGAAAAATAAGTGAATAAAATTATGCATGGTTGAGTAGAAGGACATCTTTAAATGAGTTGTAGACCATAAAAAAGAGAAGAGATTGTTGGGTTTTTGCTTAACCACAAATGTATTTGTAGCTTCCTATCAAGAGGGTACTTGCTCAAACCTTGATCAAGTGGGTGCTTGACAGTTTAAGGTTGGTGCTCCAAGTTGAGTTGGTGATCAACATAATTTGATATTTTGTAAACATTTATAGAACTGTAGTCCATTTTTATAGTTCATAGTGAGTTTTCTTTCCTTCAAGGTTTTCTCACTCATGTTGTGTTATGCTCATTGTTTCATGTTTGTGTGATTGGTTCTTGATGCATTGATTGATCACTCCATTGTTTTGATAGTTAATGAAAGGTAATGTACAATTGTAAAAGTTTTATATCATCACTGATTCAAACCTCCCTCTTAGTGAATTGTGTTTCCAACATAAGTGATGATCAATGTGCTAAAAATAATAATGTAGATGAATTTCCTTCTCCTACCTCTTCTATTATTTCCCTCAAAATCCATGTGAAAAAAATTAACAATGTATTTCCAAATGAACATCTTATTGTGTTGCATATTTTCATGATACTCCTAGATTTTTAAAAACTTGTACTATGTCTCTTTTTCTTAATCTCAATATCAAGCAAATAAAATTAAACTTACATTGAATAACGAAAATGAAAATTATGTATCTCATGAAATGCATCCTAGTTATCCTAATGTTCCCTTTACATATGATGATGCTTTGAACAAGCCAAAAAATAAAATGCATCTCCTACCTGCTCTTCTTGTGAAAACAACAAATCTTTATATTTCAAATGCTAATGATGTTTTGAATAAAGAACAAAGTATAAATGTATTTCCCACTCTCTCTCCTTGTGAAAATGAAATATTGTTATTTCAAATGCTAATGATGTTATTTCAAATTTTGATTGTAAAAGTGAAAACGATTATGATCATAATGAGGATTGGAATGATAATTACTATTATGTGTACAGTGAAGAGGATAATGTTTATACTAACCCTTGTATATTTTTTTCCTTACCGTCCCATCATTTTTGTAAAGATTATATGTTACATGATAAATCAAATGATAGTTTGCTTAATGATAATATGATAGCATATTATGATGATGTTCCTAGTTCCCCTTTAAAATATAAAAGTGTTAATATGTTGATTGTAGTGAAGAGATTAATTGTGTTATTTGTTCTTTTTCAATAGAATGTAATTGCCATTGCAAACTAATAATATACTTAATACCAATGAATCTCCCAAACCTACCATTATTAACAAAGAATTTATTCCAAGGCCTTTTTTTCCTATGTAAAATAGTGTACCAATGGCTAAGATTAATTATAAAACTCAAGTATTAAGTGAGCCCCTTAAAAATCATAATATGCCTTCACAAGAGATTCTTTATTTATTGCATGTTGTTGGTGCTTTACAACATAAAGTACATCGACTCACCTTGGAAAGTAAGGCATATCATTCTTGGGTTGATTCAAACGATATATATGGTAACCGTATAGTGTGTAATATCTTGTATGCACCATTGTTGCATGATTTTAAGATACCACCAGTTTCTAATATCAATGAAAATGGGAATCCTTATTTACATCTCAGATATTACTAAAAAGCTATAAATAGTTGTACTAGTAGTTAGATATTGTTATAGTTATTTCCAAGGAGTATAGAGGATGATGCATTGAATTAGTTTCAGAATTATCTTCCTAATGGGTGTTTTCATACATATGTTCAGTTAGAGGAAATATTTTTTATGCGCTTTATTCAAAATAAAGGACCCAAAGTTACATATGAGAGATTACAATCCCTACATCAAGGAAAGTTATAACTAGTTTATGATTATATCTTACGATTTGATACATGTACGCAATAGTTAATTTATCAACCAAAAAGTGTGGAGACAATACCTTTTTTAGGGGTCTCATTCTCCCCCTTAAAGAAAATTTGTATCAAATGCCTAAATCATTTCAAAATATTTATTATGAGAATATTACATTAGAAGATAAATTGTGACTTGTGCAAACAAATAAAGAGGCATATTTTGATATTGAATTATTACCAACAAAGTCACCTAAGTTGAGGAGCATAAGTCACCTCTTCATAAAGCAAATGTTTGAAGAAACCACACATTAAATTATTAAATAAAGGGAAATAATTAGTTTTCAGATCAACTCCTACAGTAAATAAAACACCTTATGTTAGAAAATAACCAAATATGTTTGTTTCATTTAAAGACAAGCCTCATGACATTCTTAAAAAAATATTAGATATGAGGATGATTACACTTCCTCCCAATCATTATCATCCACCACACCGATTGAAAAAAATTAGAAATATATCTTATTTCAAATATCATCACATTAATGGTCATTTGTATAATAATTGTTGTGCACTTAAACATAAAATTGAGTAATATGTTGATAGAGGTATTATCACATTTGCATAGGGGACATCCACATCTCCTCCTCATTCCACTACATCACATTCTGCCATGACTAAGTTATCCAAGGTGTTCCTTTTAAGGAACCAATGGTCACTCATCATGTGGATAAAAATGCATCTAGAGAACCAGGTTATGAGAGATCATTTATATCATCAATTGACCAAAAATGGGATCCAGTACAGAAAAATAAACCAACATATAACACAGTTGTAATACGAGGAAATAAGAACTAATCAACATTGATAATGCGATAATTGATAAACATTGTTTTGACATATATTACACAGATTCCTCTTATAGTTATTCATAACAAGATGGTTCCACAACTAGAGTATGTTGGAATGAGTGTTCACACTTGCTCATGTGTTAAGCTTTATTGGGGGTCAGTTTATTAATTGTTATGTGTCAAATATTTGCACAACTATTTTATGTGTGCAAATATTCCATAATAATTAGAATTGGTTTCACACAACAAATTATTTGTTGTTTCAAACAAACTTTTATGCCTATTCAATAGGTACTCTTATTGCTTAGCCTGATAATGTCGAGAGAAACATGTGGGTTGTATTATTCTTTGAGGAAATAATGCAAAGACTAGTTTGTGCATAATGTCTAAGATGAATATTATGTGGTAATGGTTTGTAAGAGAGATCATGTTGGTTATGAAGTCATTATGAATTCCAATATGGTATTAGAGTAGCTTCTTGTAGTCATTGCTCAACCTCTCTACCCTACTTTCATTTGTTGATCAGATCAAATTTTAAAAATATAAAAATATTTGTATTATGTTGAGGGCTTCATATTTTTCACATGGCATACAACTAATCATCTAGACATCGTATGGTGGTGTTCTCTATTTAAATTTCACCATTCCTCTGGCGATGGATGAGGTTTGAATCTAGAGGTGCATGCAGAAGGGCGTATTTCTAATATTTTGCCTTTCACCTATTTGGATGGCATTATGCTGAAGGTGTATTGTGTATTTTTTCCTTTGATGAGAGAGCCTTCCATGAGAAGCTGCCTATAGTGGCATTTATATATTTGGCATTGTTTGGTTCATTGAAAGGTATTCAAGAGTATTTTCTGTCCAGTCCTTGCATGATCTACATATGCAATGTCCTTCCTCCATAATGGGTTATCGTCTACCTGTCTTCACCTTCACAGCATCAACATTGATGTTGGAAATCTATGTTGGAATTAGGTGCATTGTATTTAGATTTTAGAGCCTACTTTCCCTCCCTAGTTTGCTTTGGTGAATAAGAAGATGAGGACACCCATCAACCACTGACTATTTTTTTTGCTGGTGGATTATAGTTTCATAATGTTCAAGGTGGACTCCTTTCTATCTGATGGGAGAGAGCTTCTATTGAGTATGATGGGTCCAAGTCCCCACAATGTTTTGAAAACTATGAATCAGATCTATTTTTACTTTTTTACAAATGTTGAACATAGTTTTTGCAATTGTTTAGAGGATTCAGATCAAGTATCTTCTAACAACACCTGTTATCACCTCTATTGATATTATTTTCTCTCCTTACCTGCTTCTATCTCTCAATGCTTATGATCACGACTCATAGGATTGCCTCCATTATGAGTTAATTTTGAACTCAGGGGGGCAGTGGACTAGGTGATACTGGCGGAGGAGAAGTAGCTTTCTTTGGTACTCTGGTCAACAAATTATCACCTTGGTTTTCTCTCAACTAGTTATCTTCAACAAACTTGCCACCTATACATTCTCTTAGACCTCCACGTCAACCACCACTCCCTTTATCAACTGTACTTTCCTCCACTTGAATGCTCACAAAAGTGTGAGTTTGATATTTTTTAATTCAAAAATTTAGTGTACAAAAGGGAAACATCATTTTTTGTAACAATATTTTTAAAATATTTATATCCCGACTGATTATTAATATTTTATTTGAAACTTTGAATTCAAGGGCCACAGGTTCGACCCCCTCCATCTATATTTTGGGGTTCAAAGTTTACTTTTTGGAAATATAGAGGGGATATTTTTGAATAGTTGGTGATATGGTAGAAAGGGGGGACATTATTTTTATGGTGGTGTACAATTTTTTGTGAGGTTTTTAACCTTGTATGGGGCTTATTACTTTGAGATGTAAAGGGAGCCATATTTTGTAATGGGGGATTCTTTAATAGGGTATTTCATTTAAAGTGGGACATATTATTTTTTTTCAAAATGGTGACTTTATTAAAGAAGGGGAACATTTTTTTAATAGTGGGAGAGTATTTTTTAGTTATTTTGTATTAAAAACAATATTGTAAAGGAGATTTTAATTATTTGGTCATTCATATTTTATCCTTCTCTCGATTATTGAAGATGAAGGGTGAGGTCTAATTTGGGAGGAGGTTAAAACCCCTCACAAATAAAACAAACATGTTCTCATTCCTATTTACCTTCAGTTTTTGGAGGTTATTTTTATTTTGTTTATGCCCTCTTGGCCCACATGGTTGTCCCTATCATCTCACTTTGCACTCATGGACACATTATCGACAGAGTCCAACATCCCATTTTTTATTATGCATTATATTTTTGTGCCACTTTTATACTCACAGATGCATTTTTGGTAGAGCCCAACATCATACATCCTTGAGTATGTTTTTGTGTCACATACTACTCCCTTGTTTTAGGAGTAAAGTATGTAAGCTTGTTTCTTGAGAATGGGATAAAACTACTGATATTGAGCATATCCAAGATGTAGATCATGTTTGAGCACTGTAATCTTAGGTTTCTTAAGCCTGAGTGAAATTGGAAAAGAGCCCATATGTAGCTCATAATCCTCATGAAGAGTGGAGTGAACAAAAGATGGAGCTCTATCAATAGATCACAATGAAGATGAAGTACCTACATCATAACCAAGGCCTTGCCAAGCAATCCACATAACAGGTTGAATATGGAAATCAATACCCTGTAAATGTTTCCCAATACCTACAAGTCTGGTAGTGTGACCCATGGAATAAAGCATGTGGGAGCCAAAGCTAGTGGTATGTTTCTCAAAAGAAGTAGGCATAAGTGCAGGTGGAACTAGAGTGGGATGTACAGAGTGTGTAGAAATATAAGGCACATAAATATCATTTGCAATAAGAGAAGCAACAAGAACCATGGGCCACTTAGAATCTAAAAAATCGCACTATAAAAGTACATCAAGTGGATGCATACTAGATTCAATAACACTACATGATGAAATGCTAGACTGATATTGTGTGCCAACTAGTTTTTTATATAGAGAACAAATGAGGACATCCTTTCCATGAATCAGGGAGCATAAAAGAGAATTCTACATCAAAATTTTCTTGTTTGCTTCTTGAAGTGCTAGAAAAGAGGCCATAGAATCAATGGGTTGCATAGGACTTGGTAGGGTATTAGAAAGATTCATACCAAAGTCAAAAATAGAAGTAACAACTACTATATCAGAATTTGCATTAGTATGTGGAGGTGTAGATACCTCATCCAAGCGACCACCAGTAGCAAGTGTCTCATCTTCAAAAAATATGTCCTCACTAACAATGGAAGGAGGACAAGAACTAATAGGAGAAGATGAAGATGCCAAAGAGTCCTCATGCAAATCATCATCAAGTGAAACATTCTCAAAACTAAGAGAAGACAATGGGGAAACACAGTCACCAACAAAAAAATCCTCACTCTAAGAGGAAGGAGAAGGAGAGACATGTGGAGGTGAAGTGACCTCATCAAACAATGAAAAAATAATGTCCCAAGCTGCTTTAGGTGATGTGGCATGCCCAATATGAGACTGAAAACTCTCAAAAACATGAAGGTGAATGAATAAAAGTGCCTCCTTTTGCATGGATGCAAGCCATGCAATATCTCCTCATCTATGAAAACTAGAAAATCGTCAAAGACAACTTTCCACAATCCCTTCATCTACAAGTGTAGCATCATTTTCTATTTCTAGGTGGTGTAGTTGGATGAACTAAGGGGTTCAAATGCAATAATCCATATCCAAAGATATGAAATTATAAAAAATAGCCAAATGCAAACAAAATGGAACCCTCAAAATAGATGTCAGTCACAGATTGATAGCATTCTAGGTTTTATGCATCATCTGGTGTGTTTTTTTGTATGGGATCTTTATTTGTGGTCACACTAAGAGTCATGGAGTCTTTTTCTTCCTATTTGTATACTCCATATTGAGCACTTACTCTTCATTTTTTGACTATCCCATCACCACTAGGGCCATTTTCTTGAAAAATATTTATTTTGTATCTTTGACATTTTTATGGTAGTTGATAGTCTCCTTCAGATTTATTGTAGAGCTTGATCTCCTTCTAAAGAGTAGTTATTCTGGTGAATATAGTGTCAGCATGTTCATCTTTGAGTAGTGGATTTAGTCCACTCATACATACTTTTTTGTGTCACTCCACCTAGTCAGCAGTATGGGGGGTATGGTGTAGATCATGCTTCTTCAATTGTCATGTTCCTTGCTAAATCTTGGTGCACTACATCTTCTGGTAGTAGATCAAATTCAGTTGGTAAACTATTTTAGACTATTGACACCTCTGATAGTCTTTTTTTGTAAGAGCTATTCTAGTGCATTCTAGTGTCAGTAGGTTTTTGTGATTGTGCAATGGATCCAGACCACTCGTGCAAATTTGAGTTCCATTGAGACTTTCAAGTCCATCAAGTGAATTTGTATTTGATGGCCTTCATTTCATCCAATGCACCTCTTCAGCTTTATGTTTGAGTATTGAGCCATTTGCTTTCTTGGGGCACCTTGAGGCACATGTTTTTTTGCTCTCTCAACTTTAGCTGTTATTACTGGTTTTTGGGCACCTTGTGGTGATACATTTCATCCTTGGTGACTCTTTTTTCCCAATATTTTGAGATTAATATTTTTTATAGAGTTAGCCTCGTACAGAGTACCAGCACCTGTTTGACTTGGTGGTTACAATGATTTGGCATCCATGTAGTATGGTAAGATGGATTGGTTACCATAGGGACACTTTGTATTTCACTATGATTTGTACATGGCTCCCTGATCAAGCCTAGTTTTCGGGACCCATCATTCTCTTTGCCTTCTCTTTTTTCACTCCCTATTATGTGCTAAAGGGAGGGTAATGGAGTAAAGCATGTAAGCTTGTTTTAGGAGTTTGTTTATTGTTGGAGATGCTACTATTATTTGTGCACGTATTTCTTCAATGCACAATAATAATAGAAACTCCAAATGTATGGTTATTTATGCAACAATATGGGGTTACACGAAACAACCTACCTTGCCTATTTAATAGGCACTCCCATGTATTTTTGACTTGGTCAGTTCTAGAGACCCACATGGTGATTGTGAATACATTTAGAGAGACTCTTTTGTGCATATTTTACTCTCTGTTTATAATGTCTATACTATTGTTGATGTGGTAATGATTTGCAGGAGAGATCTTGTTGGTTATGAATTTGTTATGAATTCCAATAGAGTACAATGATTCAGTTATGCAGAATGATCAGTATGGCTCATATTTTTTATTTCCTTTAGGTTGGTTAGAGGATTATGTATGTTACATATAGTTCTTTACATGATTCTTATATATAGTTAATAATTATATTTTAACATACTAAAACTTATCACATGCAATAAAATTAAATCATACATTTAAAAGTGCCATGTTCTAAAATCCATAGGATAAAGATAATATTTGAAATAAAAAATAAACTCGTATATATATATATATATATATAAGATTCCAACAAACATAAAATACAATGCAGATTTCTCAAATACAAATAGTCATACAAAAATCAAATCATGGTCACCATGACCCTCCATCTTCATATCAACATCCTCTGTATCTAATAATAATGGATCCCTAGATGTAGAAACCCCAAAATCCTCATGTTCTTGATCTTTATCTCTCCCTCTACTCCTAGTCCTCGTGAACAACTAGTCTTAACTTGAGCTTTGCATGCTCTCCCTATAGTAAAATGTACTTGTTCGCCATTTTTGGCCTACATAGCAAACTTGCTTGAATATAGTGTAGTGCCCTGAAGATCAAGTATGGATCAAGGCTTGAACATATTTCTAAATGGAATGAATGGTTTCAAGAACAAGTCCAGAAGAGCATGCAGGCTTAAAAGCCTAGTTTACACTTGGAAAATATTTCAATGTTTATTTGGCTAAGTGTTGGAATTCTTTTGGGAAAATTATCCCAAAGGCAAAATACTAAGTACATATTTATTTCAAAAAAAATATCAATCAAAAGTACCAAAGATATAATTTTTTCAGACAAAATGTCCAAGATAATCTTTTCGAAGACACATTTCAGTCAGATAAAATGTCTGAAACAAAAAGTCCTTGTCAAAAACCCAAAGATATTTCCATCAGACATTTTGTCCATAACAAAAAAACCTGAAAGCTCATTCTATCAAACATTTTGTCCACAACAGAAATCCCACAGACTTAATTCTTTCAAAAAAATTGTCCGCAGCAAAAGCCAAGTACTAATTCTTTCAAGAAAATTATTTCAAAATAATTTTTTAAAGACCAAATTTTTTTGAGAAAAGTGATCGCAGCAAAGTTCCTAAAGACTTATTTGTGTAAGAGGACTTGAACAATCCCCTTATTTAGCTAGGGTACAATCTAGGACTCTAACAATTTTGGCATGCCCAGTGGGACGTGGTTTCCTTGGCATAATTGAAGTTTGAAGATTGAGAAGAAATTGCAAAAGGAGGAGACATCTACCATCATCAAAATTTTAAGATCTTTCAAGTTGTAGAGCTCAAAACATCTTTCAGACAGTGTTTTCATGCCAAAGGTTACTAATAAATCATCAAGTAAATGTACTCCTTTTGAACACATTGAATTACCTTCTACTTCTTATAAAAAATCAAGATTCAATAAGACAAATCCTTATCCTCAAAAGAAATTTTCACTTCTTGGTCATTATATTGTTTTATTCCAATCTATTATCCCCATTACCCAAATGGTTATCAAAAATCAATTTTTTGTTCCATTCAATAGGGGTAGTCCCCTAAATTTAGCCTAATATGATGACATCCATGTGTCTTCCCTAAAGAGTATCCCTTCATTCTTAGGATAATGGGATAAAACTACTAATATTGAGCATATCCAAGATGTTACCAACCTATGTTATGTTCATAATGTTCAAAATAATGTGTCTATCACACTACTTGTTGCCTCCTTCAAGGAAAAAGCATTGCAATGGTATAGGAATCTTTCTTGAACCTCCATTGATACTTCAGATGAATTAGGTGTAGCCTTAGTCAGACAATTTGAAGAAAAGTTTGATCACCAATCATGGGTTGAACAATTGACTACCATACAAAGGTATCCCCATGAGTTCATGTTTGATTTTAACCTTAGATTCCAAAAGACATGGACTAGAATCCTTGCATTGGTTAGACCATCTCTTGAGTATGCATTTGTGTACTATATAAAGGCCCTCAATTTTGATATTAGTGTCATGATATAGTCCATGGGTGGTAATCTTTGCCAAATGCCTATGAACTTGTAATAAGAGCAAAAAATAGCTTGATACAAGCTAGTAAACTTGATCTAAAGTCTTTAATGCCCATATTTCCAAAATTACAACCTGTTCCTCCTCAAGTTCCTCATATTCCATCTACAACTCCTATTCCATCTCTAAAATCCCAAGTTATATCCCCTTCTAATCAAGCTAGTGAGATAGGAGATCTAAAAAGTATGCTACAAGCTTTTGGGAATGAGATCGTTTAACTCAAGAGACATCGGTACCAAGGTAGGCTTTATCAACAACAAAACCAAAACACTTATCAGTCCTTCAATAACCAAATACGTCCTTATCGAGGTAATAAAGATAATAGGCAACCTTACCAAAATCAAGGATCCATAACTCAAACTAAGCCATATGTAGCCCTTGATTCTAAGGTACATTCCAGTTCAAAAGTTATTGTTCTTCAATACAACTTGATGAAAGATTCGAGTTGGTATCTTTTTGATCCAAATGTCATCCAAAATCAAGCCTTAATATCATAAGATATTATTATGCCACAAATGACATAGGAAGAGTTTTCTCCTCAAAGAGATCAGTATCAAGACATGAACATGGTATTCCAAGTAGAAACTCAACAAGTTTAAGGGAACCCTAATGCCATTAATGTGAATTGGCAATTGGATGATCATATTGCATTCAATCAAGTTATTGAAACTATCAACATAAATGGTCAAGTTGCAACTCTGACTAGAGATAAAAGAAGAGCAATTGAAGAAGCTCAAGATATGATCAATACTTCTAGTGATCCTAATTTTGCTTTCAAGATTGTTAAGGATAAATTTTTTGTCCTTATAGCATAGGAGAACTAGAATGCAGAGGTTGAGAAGGTTCCCCGAATGCCTCTAATTCAAGAACAACCAGTGGTTCAAAATTTGTAGCCAAAGGCTAGTGGAGCCTCATTTAGCATAATAGATCAAATAAAGAAATCAAATGTTAAAATTAGCATGTGGGATTCCCTTTCAATTCTAGGGAAAAAATACATGCTCATTCAAGAGCTTTCAATTCTTAAGGTATCTAAAGAACCAATTGAGAAACAAGGACTTATCTTGGCTAATTCAGACCAATAAATTAAGTAACAAGATCAGCAAGTACATAACATGACAAAGGTGGATAAAACCAATGTCAAATCAAATAAAAACCCTTCCTTTTATCTCTCTTTGATAGATTTCTTAGTCCATAATTGTATGGTAGATAGTGGAGCTAGTAGCACTAGCATGCCCAAGCAAATTATAAATAAGCTTGGTCTTGTCTATGAAACAAATATCAAGGGAGTATTACAATTAGATGGGCCACCAATAAAGACAATAGGCATAATCAAGGATCTAAATTTAATATTACATGCTTTCCCCAATGTTATTATTCAGCAAGATGTAGTAGTAGTGGACTTGCCTCCCTATTTTATCATGTGTCTATCAAGAGATTTTACCTCAAAGATTGGAGGATATTATTCAGCTAATTGGACCTATTTAATGTTCAGAACAAGGTATGGTACTAAGGTAACAATATGTTCTAAACCTATTACAATATTTCATTTGGAGCCATAAATGATAAGTATGGTGAACACTAATTATATAATCTCTGATAAGGTACTATAAAATAGTGAGATGGAAACTGAGTCACCTCTAGATGAAGTTTTGAATATTTTTATTGATGAATGGGCCTTTGATTTGCATGAGCATGATCCTTACAAGTTAATTGAAGAAGAAAGACTTGGTGTCTATTGCCTTCACGAAAATGATACACCAATTCTAGCACTGATAAAAGATGATCAACCTAGTGATGGCCTGTGGAAACTATATTTTGATGGATCCAAGAACAAACATGGCACTGGAGCTAGAATGATGTTAATTTATCCAACCAATCAAAGCTAATTCTCTTTTCTCAAGTTTTATTTTGGTTGTCCCAATAATGTTACTGAATATGAAATAATAGTGCATGGCTTGCAATGGGCAAGAAAGATGAAGGTCAATACCTTACAAGTCTTTGGTGATAGTGAACTGGTAGTTCACCAAGTAGGAGGAATTAATGTATGCAAGAACCCACTACTTAGGTCCTATAAGTATAAAGTATGGGACTTACTTGAAGACTTTCAATCTTTCAATATTTGTGCCATATCAAGAAATAAAAACAAGCATGCAGACAAGTTCATTGATATTGGGTGACAATTTAGTATCCCATATGACATAAATAATGAAAAGGTTTAATCACCCATCAAGGTGATTGTAAATCCTTCTGTCCTAGACAATCATGACAATTGGCAAGTATTTGAAGATGATAGTCAAATTGTCATGTTCTTAGAAGAGGAAGTTTAATTCTCTTTAATGAACCAAGACAAGTATTTGTAGCAGTATAGTGATTAGATTGTGCAATTGAAGACAAATAAGTTACCTAAAGGGTTGGTCACCCTTAAAACATATTCAACAGAGATGATGAATTGAGAAAAGAAAATTATTCTTTATCAACTAAAGAAGAACACTATACAAATGTGGAGATCACAACTAGTAAGAGTTTAAAGTTGGGCAAAATTTGCACGTCTTCAGAAAAGAAAAATTTTATTGAGTTATGTTCAAGTTTTGTAGATGTATTTGCATGGTAGTACAGTGACCTTAAAAAAATTGATTCAAATATAGTTCAACATACCATTGAATTAGAGGATGAGACTAGCCCAGTCAGACAAAGACAAAGGCCTATTAACCCAAAGCTTGAACCTTTGACAAAGGAGTTTCTTCACATAGCTTTCAAGAAGGAGATTTGGTCCTCAAGTGGGATGAGGACAGAGCTAAGCCAAGGAGGCACACAAAGTTTGACTCTCGTTGGAGTGGTCTGTATACAATCTCCTACTACAAACTGCACAATGCTTTCTAGCTTGCAAATATGGATGGCGAGGATCTTCCTATCCCAATCAATGGGATACATCTAAAACATTGCTTTTAAGGAAGCTAAGTTCCATGTACATATTTTATTTGTTTTCCTCCAAGTGTTATTTTCTGACACATTATTTTATTTTTATTTTTTCCCAAATAAGTGTTTTGTTTGCACATTTGCTTTGTTAAGTAGTTTCCCTATTTCATGTTTTTATTTCCCTGCTTTGGTGGAATTATTTTGCCTTTTCAGTCAAGAGGTTTGTTGCAGTCATGAAACAAATGTTTTATATGTTATGAGTCAAGAATCATGTAAATGGTCCAATTTCTCAAGCATAGCAGGAATGTTACCCAGTTGAGTCGCTAAGGATGTTGGTCATTTTTGACCTACATAACAAACTTGCTTGAATGCAGTGTAGTGTCCAAAAGATCAAGTATGGAACAAGGCTTGAACAGATTTTTGGATGGAATGAATGGTTCAAGAACAAGTCCAAAAGAGCTTGCAAGCTTAAAATCCTAGTTTACACTTAGAAAATATTTCAACATTTATTTGGCTGTGTTGGAATTCTTTCAAAAAAATTGTCCTAAAGGCAAAAGCCTAAGTACATATTTATTTCAAGAAAAATGTCCATCAAAAGTACCAAAGGTGGAATTCTTTCAGACAAAATGTCCAAGACAATCTTTTTGAAGACACATTTCAGTTGGATAAAATGTTTGAAACAAAAGGTCCTTATCAAAAGCCCAAAGATATTTCCATCAAACATTTTGTCCGCAGCAAAAAAAACTGAAGGCTCATTCTATCAGACATTTTGTACACAATAGAAAGCTTGTAGACTTAATTCTTTCAAACATTTCATCTGCAGGAAAAGCTAAATACTAATTCTTTCAGGGAAATTATTCCACAATAATTTCTTCGAAAACCAAATTCTTTCGAGAAAAATAGTTGCAGCAAAGTTCCCAAAGACTTCTTTCTTTCAGACATTTTGTCCAAAACAAAAATCTCAAAGTTGTTTCCATCAAATAATTTATCCGAGATAAATTTCCCATAGACATAATTCTTTTGAGGAAAGTGGCCAAAACAAAAGACCCAAGGGAATACTTCTGAGACAAATGCCCAACACAAAGTCTTAAAGAATTGTTCGTTATGGGTAAATTGCATGAGAAGTAGATGGAGATGTGCACATGAATGTCAAATTCAAACCATGTCAAATAACTATTAAAATTCAAATATGCATTGATGGTCATGTAGATGTCAAAATAAAGCTCAGGCAAAAAATCATTGGAGTTAAAATTTGATGGTCGTGCAGACGTCAAATATGTTCATGTAGACGTCAAATGACGGGCACACAAACATCAAATAACCATTTAATTTCAAATATCTTAGTGACAATCGCATGAACATCAAATATGTTCATGTAGATGTCAAATACAGGTACGTAAACATCAAATCTAGGTCCTATGAAATAGTCATTTGGTTTCAAACATGTGGGTCCTAGCGGATCTAACAATTGGCTTTTGATCATTCAATTGAGATCAATGGCAAATGAGCAAGTCAAAGAAGTTAGTGGATTTTGAGACCAAATTCATGCATGACAAGTGTCAACAATGTATTCAACTGGCAGAAGATCAACAATCAATATTCATCCAGACAAGCAGGATATAACAGAGCGAGATGGGTCAACATGTCAATGATCCAAGTTAGTTTTTTACAGTCAATGAACAAAGGGCAAGCCCAAGATAATTTTGATAGAAGTCGATGATCCATTTTTAAGCCTAGGAAAGCAAATACAAGGAATCAAGTTTACATGGGTTCTAGGATTAAACCAAAATGAACTAGCAAGATCAAGCTCTGCCATTGAAGCTCAGCAAAGGTGAGATAAGTCCTTTTAGGGCCTAAAATAGACCAAGGGTTGGCAACTATTATCAAAGCAAGATCGAATAGTTGGCAGGCTCTATCTCATTGACATGATAGCTACATAAAAATCAGCAAAAATGATTGGTTTTCAATCTATAAAGTGACATGGCTCTATTAGTTCCAAAGCATGAAGAGTTGGTCCTCGTGAACAAATTAATTGAAATCTAGTGTAGAGTTCTGAGAAGATGACTTGGTGGTCGAATAAAGATCATGGAACATTCAATTTTTTATGAGGACCTTCTTTCTTGATAAGATCATGACTCGACGTCTTCGAATTGATGTTAATCCATCAAAAATAGTTGGACCTCTTTCAATGCATAGCTCTCTATCTCTCTTTCCATTTTATATAAATGCATGCTTCCGAGCCTTGAAATGGATCCCTCTCTTTGGTATGACTAAACTCTGTCGAGATCTGTACTATAACACCTATTCGATATAATAGAGATTAAATCCCTCTTTTTGTAGTTGAATTGAAGTGTGTCTTATGAGTTCATTGATTGATTGAGTGAATGTATTCTTTCCTTTCCTCTGTCTAAATTATCACCTTCATGATCTATTTTGGTAATCCTCACAGGTCATTCTAAGTGCATATATAGTCTGTTAGTTAGTGTTTAAGTGGATAATTTCCCTCCCATGCAAGATTAATAGCTAATTCATGCCTTTGTGTGAAATATTGATGTGAGTGATTTTCTACAGTCTTGAATGCATACTATAGTGTGTCTTGTGTGAGTTTGAGTGATCGAATTACTGGTGCATCACCCCATTTTCACATGCTTTCATATATTGTTGTATCTCTCTATCTCTTTTTCAAGCAAGTGTTAGATTAGGTTTAGTTTAGGTGATATATCTAGAAAGAAGCCGACCTTCTCCAGAGGTCTGACCCAAATTTAGGTGACCCATAGCCTAGGGTCAGTCCCATGTTAGACTATATTTGCGTAAGAAGACTTGAAAAATCCCCTTATTTAGCTAGGGTGCAATCTAGGACTCCAATAGTACTCATAATAATCTTGGACCTAAGGTAGGAGCGAGATCAAGAGGGGGCATCTGTGCTCTCACCAATTGTGCTCTCAAGTCATCCTGCTCTTCAACAACCCAAACATAAGAAACAACATTAATGGTAGCATGATTAAATAATAGAGCGTATATCCCACAACCACTATCACTTGCTCAATCAATCCATGCTCCACATCATCATCAGGAACATGTCGAGTCAAATCCTACAACACTAACTCAATGGTTGTCATCCAATACTCCTCATTCACTGTATAAACAAATAATACAAAATATTAGTTATTTTTCAAAATCAAAACTCAAAGCAGACTACAAATATAGTAAACACCTTATACCTCTAGTAATAAATTCTTGATGTGGTGCATTTGCTACAACATCCACAACACCATCTATTCCAATTAGAAATAATATTGGCCGTTAGTTATTTACTAACCACATAATGTAAGCATTTGCACAACTTGCATCATCTATGTCAAGGATATATATCATTAGATTCCTCTCATTTGTAGGTATGGGAGTGAGATATGCCTTAGATTTCTCGCCTCTATCTTCCAACCTCACTACAACTCTAGGACTCCATACTCACACCCATGATGGTGGTGGCACATCATGTTGTGTCCCAAACTACCATGTAACACACATAATGAAATATCTCATAAACATTGGGCCACCTATCATGGAACCAACAACTAACTTGAACCCTCCACAACTGTGTGCTATGGTCGGGCCACTTGACAAAACATTTATAGGGCTCCATATGATCATGTCTTAAGTCAACTCATATAGTAACCTCATACATCTCATGGTACTCTGATCTTGTACATTAACTATGTTGACCCATCTATGTGCATATATTTGAGGGTGTGCCCACTAAGTATGAGGAATAAAAATAGGATGTGTCATAACAATGTGCTCATACACCCAATAATGAATAAGTGTAGAAAATCCAATCCCACCTCTAAAATCCTCATGAGTAAATTTGTACAAATCATAATATAAGTGAACCAACATAATATAGCCCCATGAGTACATAGTGTTATGCTCCTTAATATCTTGAATAATCACATGCATCCTATGAGAAATAGACACTCCACCACAATTCATTGATATAAATGATGTCAATAAAACTACTATGAACTTTTGCACATGTGGAATAGAAGACAAAATAATAGCCAACAATAATAGATCAGAATCATTAACTATATAATGACACCCATGGGCTCTCCTAATCAAGCACCTATGGGTGAAATCCTTGGATCTTGAACCTATAGTAACCTATAATACCAACCAAGTCCCTATCACTGGTAATCTAAGTATCTATTAGTGTAGGTTTTTATTTTTCCCTATTATTTAATTAGGGAAATTATATTTTTGTGCTACATGGAGTTTTCCCACATTTGTGGGATAGACTAGCTTATGTGGAGGTGTGTGTCATAGATGTGTCATAGGTGTCATAAGAATGTCATAAGTAACTCCCTTGATGAGAGTCACTTCTCTATTCTTAGCACCTTGTCACCACCTTTCATGGAGGAGTTACAGTCTATTCTTGGGGTGCCTTGTCCACCTTTTGTGGAGGAGTTACTTACGTACTCTCCTATATGTATTCCTCACTTTGGCCATCTCATGTTAATCAGATATTGGGTTTTCTCTTATTTCATCTTGTGCAATTTATCTTCTTGTATAATTTCAAATTGCTTTAGCATCTATGTGATGTGCACTAGCTTCATCTCGTGTGATCACGTTTCCATTGCATTCGCATTATCTGGATTCTGGCAACCACTCCGATATGGTATCAGAGCAAACCTAGTAATCGTGTGTCTAGTTATGCTTTTAGTTTATTTTAAAATCAAGAGGAGTGGAGTTCTCTTTGTTTTTTTATTTCTAGATCTGATCTAAAATAATAATTTAAAAAAAACTTTCAATATCATTTCTTGCATCTTGGGATCCTTGGCCTTTGGGTGTCTTGGTTGTCTTCACTTCAGGGGTTGGTTCAGTAGTTAGCTTGGGCGCCATTGTTGTGTGGAGCCGCAGAGGGAGGAGCAGAACTCATCACCAGTCAACACTCACACAGTCCATGCCAAGCTTCTGCATTCTGCGCCAACCTTCTTCTGGTCTGTGCCTAGCTTCTGGTCAGCAGTCAACTTTGTGCCACACTCCTTCCAGCAAGGCGCCTTCAGTTTTGCCATGCCACAGTTCTTTCTCCAGCAAGGCGCCTTTAGTTCTACCATGCCACAGTTTTTTCTCTAGCAAGGTGCCATCAGCCGTACAATTTCCAACAGGTCTGCATTTTTTTGTCTTTTCTGCAAGTTAAATTTTGGACTATGCCTTTTTGGTGCCCCTTCCTTACTTGGCATCCCATGTGGCATCCCTTGGACACTTGAAAATCCTTCATTCTGTCTATGCCTGATTTGTTTTCAGTTTAAAATTGACTTGTAAAACAAAAATCAGTCAATTTGACTGAATATTTAGTTTTTTAGATAGTTTGGAAAATTGAGGGTTTTTCATTTAAAACTTGTATCTTCAACCTACGAAGACGAAGGGTGAGGCCCGGATTGGCGAGTGGCTAATTCCCCCTCACACAAACCTCCTTTGAATTCCTCGTTTCGTGCCGAATCCAAAGAGTGGTTGGAAGGCCACTTTTTCTCTCATAAAAGGCATTTTTTATTGTTTTAGTGTTTTTTTTTGCAAAAACACTGGTTTATGAAAAAATTAAACTTTTAATATCTTGTAAACGGTAGCTCGGATTTGGATGCCATTCTCTATAAAAGTATTTTTAATTCAATTCTCCACAGCGTAGGCTTGTTATTTGTCAAAAATGCACTAGTTTATAAAGTGCTTAAAATTTGGGTCTCTCGAGACGCATTTTCGGCTGAGTCCAACGTCCTGTTTGCTTTAGTCTTGCACTGATTGCTCTAAGATGCATTATCAGCTGAGTCTGACGTCTTTTGAGCATGCACTTGCATATTTTGGGGGGGGCTCAATATTTCATAAGGGTGTGATTGCTTTTCACAACTTACAAATCTTTGCTTTCATTCTCCCTTTTGCATAATTTTACAACTTGCAATCAACACAACTTCACCTAAATTCAGCTAAACAGATTCTTTTCAACTTAAACCCCTAACACACTTCAACTATCATGAATGGAAAGTTAAAATGTCAATCATTCTTAGAAGTAAAGGGTTGTATAGGATCACCATGGGTACTGAAGTAGAACCCAACACTGATGCTGAAAAGGTCAAGTGGAAAATCGTAGTGATGAAGTCTATGGATTACTGAGCTTGTCTATGCCTCTAAAACTTCTCTTCCATTTAGAATCCTCCAAGACTCCCAATGACATATGGGACACTTTAGAAAACTTATTTGGGAAGCTTGATGAGATGAGAGGTCATGAGCTCAACAACAAACTCATAAGTCTAAGTCCTAGCAACTTTGACACCCTGTAGGACCTTTTCACTAAGTTTAAGGCCCTTAGATTGAAATTGAAAGAATGCGGGATAGAAAAGATAGATGATCAACTCATTCTTTCTATTCTCGCAAAGTTAGGTCCAAGCTATTCAGTCTTTGTCTCTACTTTCCATGCCACAAAAAGTGCCCTTGGCACTACATGGAAAATGCCTTCTTTGAATTCATTCATTGCCGACTTGACTAGGGAGCAAGACAAGCAAATTCAAATGGGCACAATGAACTCTACTCAACCCCAAGTTTCGATAGCTAGAAATGGTAAGGATAAGACTTCAACAAAAGATTAAAAAAAAAAGAACAAGGACCAGGAGAAGAAGAAATAAAACAACAATCCTACCAAAAACAACATTGAGTCTTCATCCTCCAATGTTAAACCTAAGAAGGAGAAGGTTAAGTGTGCCTATTGTAAAAAGACAAGGCATGATGAACACAAATGCATGAAAAAACAAATAGATCACCTAACTCATTTTCTAGAGAAGAACAACATAGGTGTTCCTGAGTCCATCAAGCAGAATTCATCTACCCAAGATTCTACCAAGGCAAAAGACAAGGGTAAGGAGAAAGAAAAGGGCAAGGCCCTTGTAGCTACTACAGCTTCTACAACATCATGGGTCATTGATTCGGGTGCTTCTCACCACATGGGCTCTTCACTAGTTGAGTTTTCATCTTTAGAGCCTTGTAGCATGACTTCAATTAGTTTGGGTGATGACAAATCAATTTATGTTGCAGGGAGAGGGTCAATTGAAATGGAAGGAGGAACATTCAATAATGTTCTAAGTATTCCTTCTCTTTCAACCAATCTCCTCTCAGTGTACCAAATCACTCACATTGGTCGGGGCATGAGAGTTGAGTTTTCACCAAATTTAGTGGCTATCAGGGAGTTGCATAGTGTACTACAGTAGCAGTGGGTAGGGCAGATCACCAAGCCAGGTTATACACCTTCTCACATTTTGCATCAGATTCTTCTCCAACAGCATTGCTAACTCATTCAGATGGAGTTAGCAAATTGTGGTATGAGCGGTTTGGCCACCTTAACTACCACTACCTTGAACAACTTTGCAAAAATGACATGGTCATTGGCTTGCCTCATATCTAATTCTCAAAAGGACTTTGCGAGAGGTGTTCACTTGGGAAGCATCTCGAAGCAAAATTTGATAAAGGCAAAGCTTGGAGGGCTTCACAACCTTTGGAGTTAGTCCACAGTGATGTATCGAGACCCTTTCCCAAACCATCTTTCACAAGGGCCAAGTACATCCTCACTTTCATTGATGATTTCTCTAGGTACACTTGGATATATTTTCTCAAACAAAAGTCTGAAGTGTTTGAAAAAAATTTAGACTTCAAGGCTCTTGTTGAGAAACAAAGTGAGAAATCCATCAAGGTTCTTCAAACTGATAATGGAGGGGAGTATGTCAGCATCAGGTTTGAGTAGTTTTGCACCATAGAGGGGATTGATTTGCAGTGCACAGTCACTTACAGTCTTTCATAGAATGGGGTTGCAAAACGCGAAAATAGGTTCTTGAAAGAGATGGGTAGCTATATGATTCACTCCAAATCCTTAGCACCACAGTACTGGGCCGAAGCCATCAATTGTGCTTGCTACATTCAAAACAGAGTTCCTCACAAAGCTTTGAAAGGGATAACACCTTTTGAAGCTTGGCATAAAAGGAAACCTGATGTTGATCACCTTAGGGTTTTTGGATCCCCAGCCATGGCCTATATTCTGAAGAAGAAATGCAAAGCTATAGAACGTTAGTCCAAGCCTTGCATCTTTGTAGGATATCTGGATGGTATTAATGGGTATCACCTTCTAGATCCAATCACTCATGAGTTGTTCATTGAGAGAAGTGTCCACTTTCAAGAGAGTCCTAGAGACTCAACACTTGACACTTCTTCTCTCTCATCGAATCTACTTCTTCATGATGATTCTTCATCAAATTCAGATCAGCCACAGCAAGTTCTCAAGCCAGAGACATCTTATTTTTTGAGTTCAAACAGCGAGAACAGTGATGCAGAGTCATCCACCTCTAGTCAGTCAGAGGATGAGGAGTTAGCACCTGACTCGCCCACTTTCGGGCCACTTTGGGCCAGACAGACACTTGAGAGTGCTGGGACTTGGGCAGGAGATCCCACAAATGACAGACGTACTAGGGGGGATTTTCAGAGAGATCCACATGCCTTCTTTGCTTCAATTTCAGATCTAAAGACTTTTCGAGAGGCATCAGGGGTACCTGAGTGGGATAGTGCTATGGAGGAAGAATATTCTTCCTTAATCAAAAATCACACTTGGGATTTGACTTCACTTCCTAAGGGAAGAAAGATGGTTCGATGTAGGTGGATATATCGGACCAAGTTTGCAGTAGATGGGTCGGTTGATAAGTACAAGGCGCAACTAATCGCCAAGGGTTTCTCACAGGTGGCAGGCATTGAATACTCAGAGACCTTGCACCCATTGCAAAGATGACTTCTATCTGACTCACCTTGGCTATTGCCACAGCACATGGTTGGGATGTGCACCAGATGGATGTGAAGAGTGCCTTTTTTCACGGAGACCTAGAGGAGGAGATCTACATGGAGCAACCGCCAAAATTTGTTCAAAATTTTTTCTTAGTATGTAGACTTAATAAATCTATCTATGGCCTCAAACAGGCCCCTCAGGCATGGTACACCAAGATGGATTTCTTCCTTCTCACAACGGGTTTCACTAGGTGCCATTCTGACCCCAATGTCTACTTCTTACGGCAGGATGATTCGCTCCTAATTTTGGTTCTATATGTTGATGACCTTTTAATCACCAAGAGTTCTTCATCGGCTATTGCAGCAGTGAAGGCATCTCTCCAGGATAGATTTGACATGACAGACTTGGGTTTGTTACACTACTTTCTTAGCATCAAGATCTCACAGTTAGATTCAGGGATTTCTCTTGCACGGCCTAAGTATGCTCTTGATTTATTGGCTCGGTTTCACATGGTTGATTGCAAGCCATCTCTGACTCCCTTTCTATCAAGAGTCAAGCTTGAGGCTGACTTTCTTCACCATTGGTTGATGCCACTCGGTATCGACAACTTGTTGGTAGTCTCATCTACTTGACTCACACCAAGCCCGACATATCATATACAGTGGGACTTGTCTCCAGATTTATGCAGGAATCTCATGAGTTGCATCGGAAAGTAGCTAAGAGGATCTTGCATTACATACAGGGTTCACATAGATATGGGATTCATTACAGATTTGGCATAGAGGTTGACTTGGTTAGATATACAGATTCATACTGGACTGGTGATTCATAGACTCACAAGTCTACTTTTGGTTACAGTTTCTCTCTAGGTTCTAGTCCTATCAGTTGGTCTAGCAAGAAGTAGAATGTTATTGCTATATCATCCACAGAGGCAGAGTACAGGGGAGCGGTTAATGCAGCTAATGAGGTATTTGGCTTCAGGGGATACTTTCTGAGTTTGGCATTCCTATTAGGCAGCCCACCATCATTTATTGTGACAACTAGAGTACCATTCAGATTTGCAGGAATCCAGTTCAGCACTAGTGGACCAAGCACATAGAGATTCACATGCATTTCATTCGAGAGCTTATTCATAGTCAGGTCATTGACTTGATATTTTGCCAGTCTTCAGAGCAGGTTGCAGACATCTTCACCAAACCTTTCACTGAGAGCAAGTTCATTTATCTACGAGCTCTTCTTGGGGTGTGGTCCACATCTGCAGTAGCATCATCTTCGGGGGGCCCACTAGCCTCTTCCTTTCTTTTATATCTCTCTTTTGGGGGGGAGTTTTTTCTATAGGTTTTCTCTTTTTCTCTATCTTATGGGAGATTGCATTTGTACTAGATACCTCATCAGGCCTAGTTGTCAAGACCCATTTTATATTTCCACACTGCCCACCTAAGCTGTGCTTATGGGGGGTATTAGTGTAGGTTTTTATTTTTCCCTATTATTTAATTAGGAAAATTATATTTTTGTGCTACATGGTATTTTCCTACATTTATGGGATAGGCTAGCTTATGTGGAGGTGTGTGTCATAGATGTGTCATAGGTGTCATAAGAATGTCATAAGTAACTCCCTTGATGAGAGTTACTTCTCTATTCTTAGCACCTTGTCACCACCTTTCATGGAGGAGTTACAGTCTATTCTTGGGGTGCCTTGTCCACCTTTTGTGGAGTTACGTACTCTCCTATATGTATTCCTCACTTTGGCCATCTCATGTTAATCAGATATTGGGTTTTCTCCTATTTTGTCTTGTGCAATTTATCTTCTTGTATAATTTCAAATTGCTTTAGCATCTATGTGATGTGCACTAGCATCATCTCGTGTGATCATGTCTCCATTGCATTCGCATTATCCGAATTCTGGCAACAACTCTGACAGTATCCACCACACATCCTCTAGTGTCATTGTCATCTCTCTAGTCAATAAGCATAAAATACATGTGTCTACATCCCATCTCTCCACCAATGCAAACATCATATACACATCATAGGGCATCAAATCAAACCATCCCACATAACTCAAAACTACCCTCTTGATCACAATCCTCCTAGCATCAAAAAGAGGTAATGTATGTATTGTCTCCATCATTCGACCACGTAGAGACTCTCTACACCAAATGTCCTACAATAAGAAAAAAACACAATTTTTTCATTAGAAATGATGAAATGTAAGTCTTAAATTAATAAAACCTAACATACAACAATTTATTTTGATCTATGAGCCAAAACAAATACTATCACTACCTATAGGATGAATGTTGGATAAGACTGCATGATTTTTGACAAAATCATGTAGGGTCTTGACATTGCCAACTAGTCAAGGACGAGGCTGCGACCAAAAAATCAAATTTTTATAATAAAAATTAAAAAATAAAAATTACTAAAGGAATTTTCAAAAAAATACTAAGGATTGACTTCAGTACTCTCCAGTATGACATCCTCTTCTACCTGAATTAGGGTTTCGACTTCCTCATATTGATTGCAGGGAATCACTCACTTTTGAGCATTTTTTTCAAAACTCAAAGCTAAAGTTTCAATATTTTCAAATTTTCAAATGAATAATAATTTCAAATTTTTAAAATTCTATATATTTTTTCAAAAATGTGATAGTATAACTTCAACATTGTTAAAATGCATGGCTTCCCATACTAAATGACTTGTATCCGGTTATCCATAGTTCCTTTTTCAAATTATTTTTTTTCCATGTGGAAGATAACAATGCAATCTTCCATATTGGCCATGCTTTGATCTCGTCATGATTTTTTCAATATCCTAGTAACTCATATTTAGTTTCTCCATAGTAATTTGTTGATTGATATGACTACCCACACCAATTCTACACTAAATAAAATATTTTACTATTGACAAACATTGATAATGAACATTGTCTAATCACAAAGTAAATCAATTATCATAGATACATTAGCTATTTCTTTTGGACCGATCTATTTACACCAGTTTCATCCCTCTCACCAAAATGGGGGTATACATAGGCACTATCTCTACAAACCTAATACACATGGGTAGTTGACTCAACACATATTCACTACACATAAAATTTGGACTCAGATTACACTTCAAATTACTCAAATATAGATTTTTCATGGTACATTACAGTTTAACTCAGATTATACATAATTGATATAAATTGCATTCAAATTACACACATTTTTTTTCATAGTATGGCACATGTTACATATGTATTGATACATTATAGTTATAGCATGCTCAGATGACCCCATATTTTTCCCAATTTTTTGTATTCAAATAGGTCCACAACCTAGGGACTATAATGCCTTGTGTTGTTGTCCAAAATAATGTGATATTATCTAGGGTTACATAGAAATAGTTATTTCAAACTATCATAGATTATCATAGTTACCACCATGTTTTACCTCAATTAAACCACATATTTATTCAAATTTGACATATATTTATATGAATCAACAAGAATAGGGGCATCTGTATAGCATATATTCACATTGGGCACAATTTAGCTCAATTTTTATGTATATTATGATAATGGGGGCATGTGTACAACATATGTCTGCATAACTACATAATTATTGCTTAAAAGTTAGATTTATTACTCAAATTGTATGACTCAGCATGCTAAGTTACTAGAAAAAGGGCATTTGCATGGCTTATGGTCTCATCTCTAATTTTTGCACTAGATTATACAAAAGGAATGATAATTTCATGTCATTATCTATGTTGTTTACACCATACTCAACTTAAATTGTATTTACACTATTTTTTTACTAGGCATTTCACCAATTTTTCATCAAAGTGAATCTTATAATAATTTGTAGTGGTAAATTCAATTTTTGCACCAATACCTAGTATATTGAGTTAAGTGGGGTTGAAGTTAAACAATGTTTTGAATTCTAGACACATCTCTAAATTTGTAAGGAATGGGTGAAATCTCAACTTTGATCTTCATGCAATAATGATTTACTCAAATTTTACACAGACTCTACATTTGGGGTTCATCTCTACAGGGAATACTCAAAGTCTTGTTTGATTTTAAGGCCAAGAAGAGAGCAAGATTAGAGATAGTATTTTATTTGCACGAGTTGATTATGTTGGACCCATGGCATATTCAATTACAATCCAAGCATATATAACACAGGTAGGCTCAGGTATCACTTTTCTTCCTTTTACCCTAGTTCTTTCATTTTATTGCATTACTAGAATAAAAGGGGGAAAATGTAAACACCCAAATTTGGTTTAAAAAACTCAAGAACAATGTCTTTTTGTGACTTTTATAAACTTATAATATCAAATAAGACTCTATTGACACATGTTGTATAAGTCCACATCTTTTCCTTTGGACTTCATGTTGATGTTTATACTTTGAATTTTTACAAGTGATATTCTAATATTCAAACTCTTAAGCGAGTCACATGGATCCATATTTTTCCCTCTTTAATATTTTTTGTTTTCTTATTCTCTGAAAAAAAAATATCTATACGAATAAGCATGCCTTGCGTGATTCTCTAAAAACTAGGAACTTGTCCTAACATCGCTTTCGGTCCTTATTTTGGGGCATGTTTCATTTGGGACTCTTTTTATGACTCTTTTATCCAAATTGAGTCAATTTGGCATTCCAATAAGTTAATAAATTTTGAATTAGGAGTTTTCTATACATAAAGTCCTTAAAGGAATTTTAAATCGAACACTTATCTACCTAGAAAGCATAATTTGAATAAACACACATCACAAGAATCTCTGCACAGTAATTTCAATATCTGAATTTTATATTATTACATTTACAATGCATGCTTAAACCAAATATGGACTTAGGTGAAAGAGAATTTACATTCACAGTGCATATGATCTAGTCACACACAAAGAGTAGGGGAAAATTACATTGGCCTAAGGCCTATTTGGGATATGTAGGTAGCACTCATTTATAGGGGGTTTCTAAGGCCAACTCGACTATTTCCTTAACCCTAAATCTCCCCTTTTTTATTTGGCTTATATTTGGTTTATGTGAAAGATCTTGTTATGGATTTTGAAAGGAAGAGAAAGTAAAATACATGTCATAGCATGCAACTGGATATATTTAGTGGGCCAAAAAACATCTATAATGCACATTTTTATTATTTGTAGATTTATTCTATAGTCAGCACAGACAAGACTACACCATTAGAAGAAAGATACAGGCCGTAGTTGTCCAAATCCACTGGCCATGTCAAAATCAATCAAGTAATCATCCTTGTAGATTTGAGAGCATCTAAGTCAGTATCACAGTCCATCATGATCATATACATATCTATGAATTTATATTATAGGTAAGTGCTCAATCTATCTTTTAATATCTTTGATTAAAACCCTAATTATTCCATATGCGTACAAAATAGATTAATGTGTAAATTATTATTGACTTGCAATATATTTTACTCGATTGTTTATCTAAACTATATTATATTCATTCCCTAGTCCACAATTTTGATAAAATAATATTAATATCCTAAAATATATGCCACTGAAATTTGAATACAGTCAGTACCAACAAATTATTTTTGAAAAGATGTATCATGCTTAGGAGTCAATCTATCATAGGAAAGATAGCACCATATGAAGCACAACACAAAAGGGTATGGTGCCCCTATAGGTAAAGCAATATGGGAATAACTATAAGGTCCCAAGTTTAACATAATATGCCCCTAATTGGGATAGATGAGATATAAAAATGAGAACACACATAAGTAGTATGTCCCCATAGATGCATGATAGATACCATGGCAATGTAGGCATCAATAAACTATAATAATATGCATGAAAGACATCAAGACTACAATAATAATATATAAAATGCATGATGAACATCATGGATACAAAAAATGAACAAGGAAAATGACCACATGAATTAGTGACCACACCCAAGTTAGTGACATGACAAGTTTGTGAGACCACATAAATATGGGGCAAACAAAACATGATGACAAGAGGATCCTCTCTGGACAAGGATGTATTAACAAGCCAATACATTTATACATGAGAAAACATTCATGCATAAATATCAATGTAACCATATAGCAATCATAATGAATATATCCATGTGATATACATAAGATCTTGGTACTGGGATTAGATGTAACAACCAATGTACTTTAGCTCAAGATGATAAAGGAAAAGTAAGGAAATATATCACTATGCAAAATATGATGAGTGGAAATTCCCCCAAGATATGACATACTATGGATAAAAATACCCCTTTAGGACGTGGGTAAATAGTATGAAATTTAGTATCATGTAACCTATGAATCTACACAGCACACAATAGAGAAATATCATGAAAATCGTGTGTAAATAATGAATATGAAAACCTCTAGCATAGATACATATATAACCATGTATAAATGATTTTTTTCATTTACTGTTTTATACTATTTTTGAATTTGTATTTTTGCAATGTTTTTGAATTTTCTAACTTGAGACCATACCTATTGATAGGAAGATTATATGAATCATGTATATACCAAGTATGATGAACATAATGTCATAAGGTGTAAAATGATGTGTAGGGCATAATGACCAATCAATGTAACAATCAAAGGCACATATGTATAATAATCCCCAAAAATAATAGTAATGTGTCATGATCACATGATATAGATGAATATGTGGCAAATCACATAAGTAAATAAATTCTAAGGATGTTGATATATATGGGGAAGACCACATTCCCACCATTGTATTAGTACTCAAAATTAGAAAGATAAGGTAGAAAATGTGCCCTGAGTGACTATCATGTGTCATAGTTAATGCAAGATTTAGAATTTGAATAAGAAATATAGATGGGTCAAAGCACAATAGTGTGTCCCATTATTTCGCATAAGGAGGCCATAGGCACTCCAATCTCTCTCCCAAATAGCTAAATTTTAGTTGGCCGAAATTAATATAACTAATGTGTTTTAGTTTATATATATAATGATGTACTAAATCCATTTTTTTTTCAAAAAAAGTAAAGTAAGCTAAGTATTTTTTAGGATTTAATTTTTAAATTACTTTTTAGGCACCTAGTTGAACATAGTATTAAGCTTTAAACTAGACGCATAAGTGAAAGGGGCATAATAGACTCTATATGCAATATATGTTAATAACAAACATGCATGGATATGATGTTCCCATAGGACAATATGATATAACTATGGGTACCATGCCCCCATTGGGAAAATATTTGTCATCAAAGAAACTCGTATGATAAAAAAATGGGTTCCTTGCCCCCATAGGCAAATATATGATTGATAAGGAACAAAGGTGGGTATGATGCCCCTATAGGAAAATGTATGATCATGCATGACTCCATGTTTTTTTTATTTTTTAGTAATAAACATAGAAGAAGAATAGAAAGTTACACAAGAAGGCATAAGGTCACGTGTAAAAAAGAGAGGAGCAAGGCTTACAAACTAGAAAAATAAGCTGAGGAGAATTATAAGCAACGTATGGCTTCCTTTATAACTCAATGCTTATTATGACTAAAAGTCCTGATAGATATGTTTTCATCATTAGGATACTAATGCAAGTACTAAGAATGATATCAACAATTAAATGGTCAAGGCTAGTGAAACATAGTTAACAACATGAAAAAACATCTATAAGAATATCAAAAAAACAAGTTCATACCTTTTTAGGAGCTTATAGGCATTGCTTGAACACTTCTTTTTGGTGTACCATTGACCTCTTGATCTTCAATGAGATCTTGCAGACATTAACACAATCTGAATTATTTTTAAATACTCCTCAATTGACCTCTCTATCTTTTGGCTTTCCAACTTGTTGTCATTCACTTTCAGTCTACTTGATAGTTTCATTCACTCTTTCTTTTCCCAAAGAACTCACTCTAATACCACTTGGTGTAGGCCCTGTGCCTACAATTTCTTGTTCCATTCCCTAACTCTAATATCTGCGTTCAATGGCTATCTAAACTATAATTTGCTTCTTTCTTGAAAGTACTTGCTTGTCTTTATACCCTTTCCCTCTCTTGAGTTTGACTAGGCGCCTAGGCCTCTTAACAAAAATAGTCTTCTTGTTTCTCTTAATCTATTCACTCCTTCATGTATCTTTGCATTCTCTTTATCTAGTCACCATCCTCACTACCTCATACACAATGATCAAATCCTCACTTTCCCTTCTCTTCTCTCACTTGTCTCTCTTTCTTGATATAAGTACTTAGGCGTAGAAGCCTAAAACATGGATCTATGGCTCTTGACTCCCAAATTGAACCTCATGTAGTCATTCATCTACATATTAGGACCCCTTTCCATATCCAAACAAGTAACACAAACTCTGAGCAATAACTTTTTGAACAATCCACTTTTCCTTTCTTAAGCCCTGATGGCTTGTAGCCCTATTTTTGTGTAAACCAGGAAGGTTTGATCCATACAAAAAGACTCAACACAAACTAAAGATAGTTTTGGATACCCTTTATCCTTATTCAACTCCACCTAAATTTATGATGGAAGTACATTTTCTCTCTCCACCTCCTAGTCAATTAGGTCTCCTATAGGCCTATCTTACTGCCACAATAATGTTTTTGTACAATGTCATACTGTACTAACTTAGAACCTCCTTAATCCTTTAGACCACATTAAATTACATTGAATCATCAAGTTTTATTAATTTTGGCCAATTAAAACTAAATTTAAAGGAGTTTCCTTTTTGAAACCCTAAGTCTTAGACAACCCTATGTCGACCAAGAGGGATAAAAATGGGATACTTATGGTTTTAAAAAAATTCAAAAACATATGACACCTATAAAAGGTTTGCCCCAATAATATTAACCTTCTCCAATAATTGGTTTTTCAAGATCAATCTTCCCAAGACTCTAATAATCGATTATGCATAATTTTGGGTTCTCAAACATGGACTGTGTGACAGTCTAAGTGATCTTTTGCATTTCAATGGATTTATAAGACTTTAAAAAGGATTTGATGCATGTCTAAGGTCTTCCCAAGCTTAATACAACTCATTCCATAGCCGGTGTTGTTTGATCCTTCACAAAATCACTTCAATAAGCAACTAAATAGAGTTCTGACTATAATAGGGGCTTGTGTGCAATAAAATGCAAGTTGAGTGCAATTTGAAATTCTAAATGGATTCTCTGAGATTTCACAATGCTTATTCTCAATAACAAACCCTCAAATCTTGGTTATGCTTCAAACACTTCAAAAGCCCTCAAAACAATTCTTAATGATGCAAACTTACTTGTTATATAGAACTGTGTGTACACAGAATTTACTCTCAAAGGATTGTACTAGAGATTTACCACCTCATCTATAGGAAAAGTGATCATAAAACCTCAATATTAGTAATAATAACAACATACAATAACACTGACCTTCATTTGAAACACTAAGATGCAATAATTGATCTTCAAACACTATGCTTTATTTAACTTTCTTGAACACATGCAAGGACTATGTATAGACTTTTGCAAGGTTGGCAGAGTTCTTTCAATTCTTGATCTTTTAGGGACTCTCCACCCTTGTTCCTCAAAATCCTACTCTCCTCCAACACTCTATTCCCCTTCTATATGCATTTTTAAACTCTTCTTCCCACACCAAATATGCAACAACTCCTTTCTTCTCCATGTATGGAGGGTAATTACACATATGCCATTCTTGGCTAACATTGTTATTTTCATGACTCGTACTTTATGACACCTTTGAGACACTTCTAGGATCATCTAAGATCATTTACAAACATTTGACAACATTATCATACTTCACAAGACCTCAAAACACTCTCAATGATAGTTAAGAATTTCAAATTTTCAAATTTGGAAATTTGGCAAGAAAACTTGAAAGGGATAGAAACACGCTATCACACTCTCAAGCACTCCAAAACAGGCTAATGGTCTCCATAAGACCTATAACACCCTCACAAGATCAAAATTGGTCATAATGAACCTCTAAAATATAATTACATACTTTCTACTTTGTGATTCTCTACATTAGAGGGCATCTTCTTGAAGTCTATCTTGAGGACTTACAAAGTCCTACCCATGTTTCTAGTTTAACAGGAAATAGTAATAACTCTTTTCAAGAGACTAGTCATCCATTTTTATTAACTCCAAACAAGTACGAGTGTTTATTGAATCCACATCCAACCAATCATATGTTAGATCATCACTATGAGAGGAGGATCACAAGGATTCAACCTCAAAAAGGTAATTTGTCTAATGATGTTTATGATGAAAATACAATGTTTGCATTATCATATTTGACTAGTGAACCTAGAAGTTATGCAAAAGCTAGTCAAAAGGAGTGGGTTGATGCTATGAAATTTGAGATGGATTCGATTGAGAAGAATGATACATGGACTCTTGTTTACCCTTTATTAAATAAAGAAGTTATTGGAACCAAGTGGGTCTACAAGGCCAAAGTCAAGAGTGATGGTACAATTGACAAGCTAAAAGTTAGATTAATTGCAAAAAGGTTTGCATCTACATATGTAGTTGACCATGAAAAAACTTGTGCCCATGTGACACATCGAGATACTATAAGAATAGTTTGTTGTAGTTACTCATAAATGATGAAAAATCCATCAAATAGATGTCAAAAGTGCATGCCTAAATAGAGTTATTGAGGAAAAAGTATATGTGGAGTAGCCATAAGATTTTTATGTGAAAAGTAAAGAGTTTTGGGTATATAAGTTGAACAAGACTCTTTATGGGCTCAAGCAAGCTCCAAGTGTTTGATATTTAAGAATTGGTAGCTGGTTATTAGATCAAGGCTTTTTAAGAAGTCAAAATGGACCAACTCTTTATATGCAATCATTGTGTTTTAATGTGTTATATGTTTGTCTTTATGTAGATGACTTGGATTTTATAAGTAATTATATGGAGATGTTGATAGTTTCAAAGAAGCTATGAAATTAGAATTTGAAATGAATAATATTGAATTTATGAAGTACTTTCTTAACATGGAAGTTCATCAAAAGAAAGATGAAGTATTCATTTTTCAAGTCAAATATGTCTAGCATATGTTAAAGAATTACAATTTTCAAGATTCTAAGTCCATAGACACTCTAATTGGAAGTGAAGAAAAGCCAATGAGAAGAATGGATTCCTTCAACTGATGAAAATGATTTTAAGATCGTGATAGGAGGTTTGATGTGTCTCACTATGACAAGACCAAATATCAGTTGAGTTTCACTTATTTCTAGATTTATGGGTAAACTATCACTCAAACATTTGCAAGCAATGAAAATAATTTATAAATATGTAAGAGGGATTTATATTCATGGTATTTATTTAAAACCAACCAGTTCATTATGTCTAATTGGATACACAGATCCAAAAGATATCAGATAGTCAACTTTAGGCTATTGATTCACATTAGATAGTGGGTTGGTTTCATGGTCATCAAAGAATCAAGCTATTGTTACATTATCCTCTACTAAAACTGAATATACAACATCCCTTACAACAACTTGCACACAAAAAATATAGTTGAGAAGAATCTTAATTGATTTCAGAGAGGCTCAACTTGAGTCAACACAATTTTTTTGTGATAACAATTAGGCAATACAATTATCCAAGAATCCAATTTTTCATGCTAGAATTTAACATATTGCACTCAAACATCATTTTTTCAATGATTTGATAAATAATAAATATTTTTTCATCAAGTATGTGAGAAGTGAAAACTATTTTATTTATATTTTCACCAAGGAATTGTTGAATAAAATCCGTGAGAGTTAAGGAAATGATAGAAATTTTTCTTCTTTGTATCAAAGGAGGAATGTTGAGTATGATGTCAATATGGACACTTGATTGTTAATGTTAAAATTATTTTGTTTTTTGTTTTATTATTTTATGAAGGTTATTTAGTTTAATTATCATAAATTAATTGTTTTGTTAATTTTAAACATTTTTCATGAAAGTGTCAGTTAAAGTGTAGTCTATTGAATGTATACTTCACTGAGCTTGAATCCTTATCCATTCATTCTCAAGAGGTGGAACATACTTATTAAATATGAGTTAATTGACATTAAAATGATTTTAATCAATTTTTTACTTTATATAGATTTAGGTCACCTAGCTTTTATAGTGTACATGTTCTACTTGTTAAAAAAGGTTTATTACTTGTTAGCTAAATCTTATCAATGAGTCAAATTTATTAAGTATGGTATATTTTCAATTATTTTGGAATCTATTTTTAGGATTTTATTTTAGTTAACTTAGTTGTTAAGTAATCTTTTAATTTAGTATTAGCTTGTCATGCTAGTTATCAATAATTGACTAGTTTTAGCATTTCTTGTTAATAAAAAATAGTGTGATGGTGTGGTGCATTACTTCTTCTTGGCAAATGGTTTTGCATATTGTTATCTCTAATTTTTTTATCACATATATTCACAAAGGAAAACTAGCAAGCTTTAGTAGTTTAATTCAAAATTATTCAGTGCATATTCAATCGCCAACCACACAACACTACAAGATTAATAACTAATAATTCTAAGACAAATTGCATGATATATAATTTCATTTTTAGAATAAGGCAGAGCTTATTTGCATTCCATACATTGAAAACCTTCACTTATGCCTCCCACTCTTCATGATAGCATTGCATGTTATTATGGATGCTTGTTTGAAGATTGCAATGGTATGCTAATGGAGTAGAGAAGTTATGAAACTTAATTTATAATCTCCGTAGTCTTAGATAAAGTTAGAATGATCTTAAAGATACTAATATCTCATGTTATCAAAGCTTAGGATTTTAACCCCCAAAGGTTTTGTGAAGCAAAAGTGTGATCTGTGAAGCTAGAATTAACGACAAGGTCATCTCTTAAAGCATTAAGGATAAATTGCAAATTTCGGAGTTTGAGAGAAAAAATTCTATCTACTCTACCCAAAAGTAGATTGAAGATAAAAATAGAGCCGATCAACTAAAACAACAGACGCAATACTAACATAATCTCTAAGCTACTAGAATGAGTAAATGACATACACACAAGATTACATAGTACACACGATTTCACCTAGGAAAACCCTTTTGGGTAAAAATTTGAACACGGTAACTTCTCATTTATTTTATTAACTTAATCATTTACAATACAATTATGTGCTTTCAAATTATGTTTTCCCCCTACTATATGTGCAAGTATATTTAGGGACATTATGTAACTCGCAAAGCAGTATTACAGTACCATGGGTACCAAAAACATGGGCTATATAAAACATGGGCTGAAACCACCCAAATGCATGCCAATATAGTCCCAAAAAAAATCATAACATTGCTCAGAACTCCGCTTTTAGAGCATTCGTGAGAAATTATAACTTTGGGAGTTTGAGAGCAAAAGTTCCATCTATTCCACCCAAAGGTATACCAGGAAGGAGGTTCTCGTTCAAATTGTGGATTCTAATTTGCATGGTTTGCAAGCAATCAAATATTAGTGTTTTATCACAAACTCAAATTCTACAAGCTACATGTGAAATCTCTCCAAATGGTTTAAATATTTGTAAACTTTGTGGATTGTCAAGGGTTTAATTCTACACTCTTTCTTGTTTTGTCATTTGCACCCATCAATTTTCCCATTAAACTTTGAATTAGAATAAGGGAACTATTCCTCAAAATATTTCCCTTGGTAGCAGAATAGTAGAGCAACACTTTGGCAAAAAGAATGGGCAGCACCACTAAAGCAGGGCGTAAATCAATCTAAGATCAGTGAAGGATAGTGTGTGCAAGGTTAAGGATAGTGGAGAATTGCCAAAGCAAGTAAAAACACTACATGTGAAATCTCTCCAAGCAATTTACATATTGTAAAATTCATGGAAAATAGTCAAGGGTGTAGTTATACTCTTTCCCATTTTGTCATTTGCACCCGTCAATTTCCCATTAAACTTTGAATTAGAATAAGGGAAATATTCCTCTGAATATTTCCCTTGGTAACAAAACAGTGATGTGATGCTTCGACAAAAAGAATGGGCAACACCACTAAAGGAGGACACAAATCAATCTGAGAGCCAATGAAGGAGGGTGTGCACAGGGTTAAGGCTAGCAGAGAATTGCCAAAGCAAGCAAAGACACTGGTGGAGGGTCAACAAAGGATTGGCAAAGCATCATAAGACTAATGAAGGGCCATAAAGCAAGCAAGGACCATGAAAATTGAGCCACTACTAAGAAAGCATTGTGGAAGAGGAAGGGTTGTGAGAAGTTCAAAGAAACACAAAAAACATTGCTTTCTTCTCGAAAGACAGACCGCTAACTCAAAAAAATCTAGTGTCATCCCTAGGGGTTGTGAGAACCTGATTGGCTAGACCGCCAATTTCAAGGCATTAGAAATTGAGAGGTCATGGGTTGGATCCCTAAGACTTTGTGCATTTCTCCATATGACATGTAGGTTGCAACCATCCATATAAGTGACATGGCACACTTTCATTCGATGAAAAAACTCAAATCAAAGCCCACACCTCACAAGCCACAAATGGGAAAAAATGTTTTTTTTTTTTTTGGTATAATTGATTTGTTGTTAGAAAATCTTTGAAAGCGACTTGCACAATCAAATCTGGGAATATTTTTGAATTAAATGAAAAGAACAATATCATTTTGAATTACAAAATTTGGGATTGAAAACTTTAGAAGCCCATAACTTATTCAAACGAGGTCATTTTTTGTATCGTTTGAAGCATCGGGAAGCTTATTAAAATTTCAACACAATAGTATAAGTTTCCAAAGGATTTTTATGTTCCCAATGAGACCAAAAGTATGACAAATACAAATGTTGCCATTCTCAATGGTCAAAATCATGCGACGTTGCAAAAGATATGACTATTATTTTTGTATCGTTTGAAGCATCATGACGCTTATGAAAATTTCAACACAATAGTATAAGTTTCCAAAGGATTTTTATGTTCCCAATGAGACCAAAAGTACCACAAATACAAATGTTGTCATTCTCAATGGTCAAAATTATGCAGCATTGTCACAAGATATGAAAATATTATTAAAAATTAAGGGACCATGAAGGATCTCTTGAGGCAAAGAACATAACTTTAATACATGTTAAGAAGTTGGTCAAGTACAAGAATTATTATAAAAACACTTTTGGATGCATTAGCCTTCAATGTGAAAAAGGAGCTAAGATTTCACATCCAAAGTCTAGATTCATTACATGCATGGGAAATTTTGAAGGCACTTTTCAACCAATCTAATGAAACAATGGATAAATAAGTCAAGAAGTGCTCATGCATCTCAATACAAGAAATTTTCATCGCATAGATGATGTTAAATACCAACTCAAAAGGATAGAGAAGACAAATAGAGTCGAGATGTACTATTATCAAGGATTTGCATGGGAGCTTGAAACAATAAAGCATTATGATTCTCATTTTAAGAGCTACTCAAGAATTGAATATTCTTCAAATGATGCTTCATGAAATTCAAAAGATTAATTATGTTGTGTATACTCCACTCAATCATGATTTAATTGGTGAGTCTTCTTTTGTTGTCAAAGAAGACCATATGTTGTTCCAAGATATAAGTTGAATTTAGACATGAAGAACGATGAAGGTTTGGCTAAGCCCATAAATTTGGTTCTATTGACGGCTATTGGAAGTGTCAAATATTTTGCAACAGTTTTGCATGATACGTGTATGCCTCGTGATTACATTAACATGGATGAACATGTATACATGAGGTCGACATAGCATATAAAGAAATAATAACTTCTAAAATGGATCCCACGATAATGCAACATGCAAAGCGACAAATGAAACTTCAACCCCTGATTTATGGAGAGCTTCACTTAGGTTTTTGTACTCTAGTGAGAACTTTCTCCCCTTTTAGGACATCATCATTGCTCTCATTTTGATGTGCTTTTATTCTTTTTTCTTATGGACCCCTTGTGCCTATCTAAAGGGGTATCCACTTTCTTATGTTTGTGTGATGTCCCTGCTAGATGTTGTATTGTACTCATTGGATATGTTGTTGGTTGCATTAATTCTTGACTTTTGTTGGCATCCATTGATTTGTGGAAAATATTAATCTTTTAATTGTCATTCATAGATGGTTATCACTCTAATTGTTATTACTAATCCTTACAAATGACTCCAATCTTTCTTCTTGGGATAACATTGTTCTTCTATTTTTCCATCCTTGGGCTTTTCTTTGATATGATATGGATGACCTAATAATTTATTAAAGCCAGGGTATTTATGCAATAAATGTAGATTACTTAAGATGCTTAGATTATTTGAGTTACTAACAAATTTTGGTGTATTCTCAAGATTCTAAAAGGCTTTTCTAATGATAATGAAGTTGTCAACAAACTTTTCTGATGATGATGAAGATATCAATAGGCTTGTTTTCTATAGATTGGTTGCTTCTACTTTTACATCTACATCCACCCCAAGATGTTGACGCCTAGAAGGTTGAACACCCCAAGAAGCCGATTCATTCGAAGGAAAATCAGGTGCCACCCACCCATTCTAAATAACCTCAACACTAACATACTTGAACCATTAGAGGATAAAGTTTTATTTTAATTTTATATTGATAAGAACAAGGCTTACCATACCCTTTAATAGTGCTAAACATTGTTACAATGATGTTTTTTTATCATATGGCTTAAAGGCCACAATTCTTGCACTTAAAAGAGATTACATCTCTAATATCTATTCATTTATTACAAGAATTTGGTTTACAAGATGAAGTGTCCCTCTATAACGAATACAACTAGTGATCGTTGACTAGAGAATGAATGGCAAGAGTGCGATATACATTTTCTTTCTAATAAGATAAATGATTTTACTCAAACATGAATGGCATTAATATTGTGTGCACACAATCATTGCATGAGGACACCTGGGTTCCCCAGTGCTTTCTCCTTACATGCATTATCAAAGCTGACATATCTCATCATTAATTTGTGAAGGTGATATGACCGTCACTACCAAATGTTTTGGAGATTATAATGTTTAAACACTTTAAATGACCATTATTAACCTCTTAAGTATTTTCTTTCACCTAGTCACAAATGTTATCATAAGCACATAAATTCAATTCTCGTGTGTACTTCGATGAATTATAGTTCAAAGGAATTGCAAGTGAAATCTCCAATTGTTCATAGTGACGACAATTTAGAATTAAACATTTCTTGTGTGCGTCACAACTTTGTGAAAAGTGTTTTGTGTTCTTATTCTCTAAGGATGCAAACACTTGAAACCATGACCAAACGCAACAAGAGTTGTATAAATGAAACCTTGTTCAAGTTATCATCATGTATGCATGTCATGTTGGCCGATAATTATAGTGTCAAGATGGAAAGTGCAAGAAAAATATCAACATTCTTTGGAGTCATGGAAGAAATTGAATGGTCTCCGTAGTTGGTGATAGTTTACAATAGAGATGTGCACAATTGAGCGACATCAAGCTAAGAAATGTTAGCTTATATAAGCAAATGCAGTAGTTAAATTTATCCTTCTCTCAAGTACTTTCTACCTTCTCTTGATATGATAGTTCTACACACATCCTCTGATACTTTGTGTTTTGAAGCGCATAAGCACTACAAACATTTGACCTGTAGCTCACCAAGAGATGGAAAGCCTATGAATGTTTGCAATTGGTAGGAATCTAGAATATGGAACACCTAACCCATAGTCACACCCCCCAAAGGAGATATTTAAAGCCAAAATGCACCTCTTCAATAATGGAGCAACCTTTGTGTTATATGACCCTTTCAACTAAAGTTCTAACCAAAAAAATAGACCAATCCCATGAATGCATGCATCACCAACTCTAAACGTTTTTTGATTTTTGCCAATCATGATAATGAATGTAAGTAGTGTCATCCTAAAGTTGGCCTAAATCTTGATTTCAAACTTTACAAACATCAACAATCTTAGCAGGAATTGTAGCATGAAATAGTCCATCTTCAGTGCAAAGCACATTGGTTTCACTTCAAAAGATAACCTTCGTCGTAAACATGATCTTTTTCTCTAGTTAGTTGGTTTTCAAGTGGAACTTCAAGATGAAATTGATTCCCCCCACAATGCCTTAATGCCAAATGGAGCCTTAATAACTACTAAAAATGGTGATATAAGTGGTTGTTCCTATGCCAAATGAGTTGCTTTCAAAAATAATGGCCTAGGCAATTGCCACATGCATTTCATGGAATGAGGTGTATTAGCTTCATTTTTGTGCTTTTGAAATATATTCTCAAATACATGTCAACATCTATAGCATTTTTCTTTGCGCTTTATATTTGTATTCTTAGCATGTTGATTATAGTATGGTTTTGGCAATTCTAGCATGTGTATACTAAACAAATATATTAGACATCAAGGAATGGAGGCATGATCTGTAAACTGAAAATACAAGTGTAGTATATTCGAAAATCACTTGTTCACGTTTAAGAGATCCTTCAATTTCTCCTTTTTTTTGCTTAATTTTGTATAAAAAAAATTAAAACTAGATATAAAATGAAGCTCAAAACTAAATAATCAAAGAAAATTCAAAAAATTCAACAGCAAATTAATAACAGAGTTCGGCTTCAATAACCTACGTCTCCAGGTCTGTTCAAAGTGAGGACCGTTCTCATTAATTTTGTGCAACAAATGGCTTCCAAAATCAATACAAGTCTTCAATTCACCTTCTCTGATCTTTGTTTGCCTGTAAAAATATCTCTCAGACCTGAAAATAATGGCCCAAGGCCGTACAAAGCAATAACAAGTCTCTAACCTTTTTAAATCTCTTTACACAATCTGTTTTTCATGTCTGTTCAAGTAGAAATTAGTCCATTTTATAACACTTTGACCCCCGTCGCTGAAGTGGTCAAGACATTAATATTTTAGATGACAGGTCAGGAGTTCAAAACCTCCTCCCACCTTTCTAGGCGCCTTGGCATGAGGAAAAAGTCAGCCTTCTTCCTAAGGCGCGCTTAGCACGAAATTTGAAATGATTTCGCTCCTTTTTTGGCGCCTATGGACTTGGTTTTGTCCCACATTTGCTGGGAATTCAGTTTTCAACGCCTTAAATAAAAATGTTTGACCCCTCTTCAAATTCCTAAGACAAAGGCGCCCACTTAAGCCGCTGATTTGACTTGGTCCATGCTTGGTTGGTGGGATGGGTGATGTGGCAATTTCTTTGGCGCATTGTTTCAAAGTTTGAAAATTTCAAATAACATGTAAATAAAAACAACAAACCAACATTTTTTTTGCACCGAAATATCTTGCCACGTGTCAAGTGGCTATTGGTCCACTTGGCATGTTTTCAACAGTGCCACGTCACTTTTGACACCACCTGTCGCAAAATTTCTTCAACTAGCCATATCTTGAGCATCGAGACTCCATTTTTCAAACCGCGAAAAGTGCTAGAAAGCTCTTGACAAATACTACAATGTGCAATTGATTTGAATAGAATTTGAAGAGTTTTAAAAATAGAAGGGTACATAAATCCACCTGGATCATTCCTCCCCACTGAGAACTTTTGGACTTCCAAAAGTTGAAATTAATTGGTAATGAGGTGAGAGTATTTTTCCCTCACCTTTCCGACTTCCATCCATCTAGCCTTGCTTGGGTGCATCCCTTTCAGACCAACACGAAGATATTCAACATTACCTCTTCGCGAAGTCTGCATATTTCTGTCAAGTATAGCATCTTCTTGCAATTCTGTTAAATATTCAAGAGAAAAATCAACAGAAGGAATGAATACACTTTCATCATGATCAATTATCATTGGAGGCTCATACAATTTCCAATTTTCCACATTTACAACTGAATAAATCTACATGTAAGATGGTAAAATCTAATCGAAAAGCATTTGTGCCAATTTTTTTCGTTATCCGAAAAGGACCATACCGAATTGGTTTCAATTTTTTACCTTCACCTGTTAGTCTTTCCTTACTAATATGAAGCCATACCATATCACCTACAACAAATTGGTGATCAATACGATGTTTGTCATACCTGGCTCTGTACTTGGCTTGACTTTTCTCCAATTGAGTACAAACAATCTGATGAATGAGATGTATTTGTTCAATGAACTTTTTGGCTCGAATGGCTTCTTTTGATTCACCAACCGCTATATCATATCCATAGCAAACATCTAGAGTAGATTTAGGCAAGTATCCATAACAAACTTCAATGGAGATTTCATAGTAGAAGAATGAAGTGCCCGGTTATATGCATGTTGTATGTAACACAATTGTTCATCCCATAACTTTGAATTTTTATTGCTATAATCCCTAAGCAAATGTACCACAGTGCGGTTCACAACCTCTGTTTGTCCGTCGATTTGTCGATGAAATGCAATGCTCTTTTTTTAATTTAGTGTCCATTAGTCCCCATAAAGTTGACCAAAACTCTCCAATAAATCGAGAATCCCGATCAAAAATAATTGAAGTAGGCAAACCAAAATGAACCCATAC
This sequence comes from Torreya grandis, assembly GCA_037957365.1. Classification (NCBI taxonomy): domain Eukaryota; kingdom Viridiplantae; phylum Streptophyta; class Pinopsida; order Cupressales; family Taxaceae; genus Torreya; species Torreya grandis. Next base: position 823,318 of record JARHVA010003410.1, on the reverse strand, counting down.
ATATTTAAAGAACAAATGTGCGATGCCTTCACCAGTAATCTACTTAGTGCAAGGAATCAAAACACACATTTTGTTAAATCTATCCACAACCACATATAAATAGTCATGTTTTCTTTGTGTCATAGGCAACCCCCCACAAAATCCATGGAGATACTTTCCCAGGGGCGAGTAAGAACAAGTAGAGGAGTGTAAAGTCCTAATTTCCTGTTACTAGGTTTACTTGTGGCACAAAGAGTACATCCATTTATATATTTAGCAACATTTTCTTGCATACGAGGCCAATAACAATACATCTTCAAATGTGCAACCGTTTTAGCAACTCCAAAATGCCCAGAAATAAGAGAAGTATGTGCTTCTCTAATCATGTGCACCCTCTCATTTTGAGGAATACATAGTTTACCCAAATAATACAAAAGATCATTGTGTACATGCTAGTCCAATTCTTCTACTTGTCTACTACTCATCAAGTCTTTATAAACATCCTGAAAATCAAGATCATTTACATATTGTTTTTTATAACTTTCATGAAACAAAGAACCATGTTGTAAAAGAATAGATGCAACAACCATAAGAGGCCTAGATAGCATATTTGCAACCTTATTCTGAATTCATTTTTTATACTTGATCACAAGATGAAATTGTTGTAAAAAATCCATCCAACAAAAATGTCTAGACTATTGTAGCTTAGTTTGTGATCGGAGATATTGTAAGCGCTGAGCTCTGTATGTATTATTGTTTCTTTGCTCATTAAGTAATGTTTTCATTTTTTAACACTTTGAACCAATGCATACAATTCCTTATCATAAGTTGGATATTTTCTTACTGCACTTGTAAAAATTTCAGAATGATAACGAACTGGTTTTTTACCTTGCATTAAAATAGTTCCCATAGCATACTCACTTGCATCTGTCTCGATCTCAAATGGTTGTTGTATATCAGGGAGTGCCAAGACTGGAGCAGTACTTATCTTTTCTTTCAAAGTGTCGAAGACTTTTTGATGTTTGTCTCTCCATTGAAAGCCCTGTTTCACACTTGTCAAAGAATGCAAAGGTGATGCAATATATGAAAATTGAGCAATAAACTTCTTCCAAAACTATACTGCACCAAAAAAACTTCTAACATCAGTTGTGTTAGTGGGTGTAGGCCAATTAACAATGACTACCACTTTTGCAGGATCAATTTTCAATTCACCATGTCCTACAATGTAACCCAAGTGTATCAAAGAGGTCTTGCCAAATTCACATTTTGATATTTTTAGATAAAGTTTTTCCCTTCGTAATGCATCCATGACTTTCTTAATATGGATCACATGCTTTTCCCATGACTTGCTAAAAATCAATATATCATCTAAATAAACTATAAAAAAATCATCAAAGAACTGTCTAAAATCATCATTCATCAATCTCATAAATGTAGCTGGGGCATTACATAACCCGAAAGGCATAACAAGCCATTCAAACAATCCTTGTTTTGTTTTAAAGGCAATTTTCTACACATCACCTTCATTAATTCTTACTTGATGATATCCACTTCTCAAATCCAGCTTAGTGAAATAAATAGCATGTTTTAATTCATCCAACAAATCATCAATACGAAGAAGAGGGTAACGATTCTTAATAGTAATTTTATTTAAGGCACGAAAATCAACACACATTCGCCAAGTGCCATCTTTCTTTGGCACCAAAATAATTGGCGAACCAACAGGGGATGAATTTGGACGAATAACACCTCTATCCAATAGATCCATTACCTGTTTTTTTATTTCCTCATTTTCCACTACCGATACCCTGTACATGCCAATGTTAGAGAGAGCAAAATCTTGCAATAGCTGAATTTCATGTTGAACTCCCCTCTTAGGAGGTAAGCCTTTAGAATCCTGAAATACATCATCGTAAGTAGAAATAATTTCAATCAATTTATTCTTGTGTCTAAAATCACACTTTTCCAAAGCTTGAAAATATTCTTTTTCCTTAGATTTAATCAACATGAGACAAAGAGTCTTGCTTGAATTAACTAGTCTTTTTATTTGCCTTGTTGTAACCAAAGAAAGACTTGTTCTAATGTGATGTGCTATAACTATATATGCAATGTCATCCTTAACAAGCAAGTACTTATTCTCCTCTATAGAAGATTGTTTTTCTATCATAAAGATATGGGCTTCCCAAAACAATCCCACATATGTCCAATGGAACAACATCCAACTCAACCTCATCTACGAACTTGGATGTGATGGCAAACCTTAGCCTACAAGTTTGTGAGACTTGTAGCTTCGCATTATCACACCCAACCTAGTGGGTAAAGCTTCGAATGAGGATTGGTTTGTAAGCCTAGCTTCTTAACAACCTCTTCAGAAATTAAATTTGTTTGTGAACCACTATCAAATAGAGTGTTAATCTTAGTATTTTTGAAACAACTCTAATGTGGAACAATTCATTTTTTTTCTTATCAACATGCACAAAATTCTGTTATTAGTGCTAAAAACTGAAAGAGAAAAATCATTATGTAATCCCATAGCTGTGATTTTAGTTTCATCACCTGAATCTGAACCTAAGCCCTGAACCATAGCATTAACCTTTTTTTTTTCTTTTGAAACCTCTCAGGGCTTAACTCAGGTTGTAATTTCTAACACTTAGACTCATCATGATTTTTCTTGCAATGATTACAAAATAGTTTTCCTTCTTTTTTAACAGTATAAGTGGATTTCTGTTTACCCTTCCCTGATGAACTTTTCCCTTTGGATTGCTTAACATTAAATTGCTTACTTTTTACTTTAGGGAAAGATTCTTTTGATTGTTTCCCTCTAGCCTCTAAATGAGTGGCTTGAACACATACTCCATCTAAATTAGTGGAATTGAACATAAGAATCATGTCTTAAATAACTATGCAACCCACCTATATATTTTAATAGTGTTTCTTGTGTGTATAGAAGAACATTCAAAAGTAAAGCTTTTTTCATAAAATCTTGTGTATAATCTTGAACACTTTAGCATTTTCTTTGTCTGAAACTTTGTCAATCTATCATGGCTCGCTGCATATAGCTTAAACGATAGAATTGTTTTCTGAATTCTTCAATAAATTCATTTCAAGTAGAAATCGAATTACCTTTTTGAAGCACGATTTCCTTAAACTTACTCTCCCACCAAATGAGAGTTGTCTCCCATACGAAGAGTAATCAAATGAATTTTTGACTCATCGCCTACAATTTTTTGGACCCTTCAATAAACTTCAATCTACTTGACCCAATTATCCAACTTTTCAACATTAACTTCGCCATTAAACATTGGTAATTCAAACTTAATATCTAATTTTAGTGAAGGGAGAGATTCCACAATTTTTTTACCGTCATCCGATAGAAAAAAAAATTCGATTTCCTTACCTTTTGATTATCGTGAATCACTTTTTTCATTCTTGGATTTCCTTTGTTTGTCACGGTAAAATTCCTCAACCATGCTTCTCATGTCCATGAAGGCTCGACGAAAACCTTGTTCGGATTTCATCTCTTTTTCGGCCATCCTTGAAGCACGCCTTGAACCAATCTCTGGATTATACTCAACGAGTTTTCCTTCACCTTTTTGAGATTTAGACATATTGTCAACATACACTAGCAATCACTATTAAATACCCACTCTAATCCCAAAAATCTGATCTGTAAACTGAAAATACAAGTGTAGTATATTTAAAAATTATTTGTTCATGTTTAAGAGATCCTTCAATTTCTCGCTTTTTTTGCTTAATTTTGTATAAAGAAATTAAAACCAGATATAAAATGAAAATCATAAGTAAATAATAATCAGAGAAAATTCAAAGAATTCACCAACAAATTGATAACAGAGTTCGGCTTCAATAGCCTACGTCTCCGAATCTGTTCGAAGTGAAGACCGTTCTCATTAATTTTGTGTAACAAATGGCTTCCAAAATCAATACAAGTCTTCAATTCACCTTCTCTGATTTTTGTTTGCCTGTAAAAATATTTGACTTGAAAATAATAGCCCAACGCTGTACAAAGCAATAACAAGTCTCTAACTTTCTTAAATCTCTTTACACAGTCTGTTTTTCGTGTCTGTATGTAAAAATTAATCCCTTTTATAACACTTTGACTCTCGTAGCTGAAGTGGTCAAGGCATTAATCTTTTAGATGACAGGTCAGAAGTTCAAAACCTCCTCCCACCTTTCTAGGCGTCTTGGCATGAGGAAAAAGTCGACGTTCTTCCTAGGGTGCGCTTAACATGAAATTTGAAATGATTTCCCTCTTTTTTTGGTGCCTATGGACTTGATTTTGTCCCACATTTGCTGAGAATTTAGTTTTCAACGCCTTAAATAGAAATGTTTGACCCCTCTTCAAATGCCTAAGACAAAGACGCCCACTTACGCTATTGATTTGACTTGGTCCATGCTTGGTTGGTGGGATGGGTGATGTGGCAGTTTCTTTGGTGCCTTGTTTCAAAGTTTGAAAGTTTCAAATAACATGTGAATAAAAACAACAAACCAACATTTTTTTTGCACCGAAATATCTTGCCACGTGTCAAGTGGCTATTGGTCCACTTGGCATGTTTTCAACAGTGCCATGTCACTTTCGACACCCCCTATCGCAAGATTTCTTCAACTAGCTATATCTTGAACATCGGGACTCTATTTTTCGTACCGCGAAAAGCGCTAGAAAGCTCTTGACGAATACTACAATGTGCAATTGATTTGAACAAAATTTTAAGACTTTTAAAAATAAAACGATACATGAATCCACCTGTATCGAGGCATTTATCACATAATTTTAATAACCATAAGACATGGTATCATGTGGATGTTTCGCCCTTTGAAAATTTTGGTCAGTCTTATTTAAGTCTCCATTGTAATGAGTTATTTTCCTAGATAAGAAGCCTACAAATGGATACATGCAATCCTATATGTTGTTACATTGTCATCTAATGGTATGGTCACAAAGAGATATTCAAATATTCATGCAGTCACTCCCCACGATAATTTGGCATAAAGTCTGATAAGCATGGCAAAGATATCACAAAAAGCCATATGCATTGACAATATTTTGGGATCAGTGTTTGAACAGTTTTCTAATATTGTACGCCATATGAAATAGCTTCCAAAATAAGACGTCTCTTAAGTCTCTGCAACAACTGCAACTAAGCCATGTATTAAGCCCACTACCCTACAAGTTGTATGAATAATGAACATGATCAAGGCTTGCTCATCTTCTCTAAACATTTTGTACCTTACTACATTGATCCACATAAGGTCTCACACAAAAACCTGTCAAGTGACTATCTTGTATTGTGTATGATACATCTCATTGATGCCTAACAATGTTGACAAACATTTGTACAACACTATGGTCCCCTACCAACTCATATAATCACTAACAATTGATCGAAGGCAATGCAATTTCATTTCTCCTTATCAAGAAAGAGGTGAAAAGTCCTTGCAACAAAAAAACCAATCAAACAACTCTATTTGCTCCTCATCAATAAGTTCAATAAACTCAAAAACCAAAATTAATAAAAAGAAACATGCATCTATCTATCCAAAACTGTCACTATAGCACATCTTGATCTTGGATCTCACAACCCGTACAAGAGGGGTATGGCAATGGTTTTATTAACCTGTCAAATTCCTACGAACCTATAAACCTTGGAGTGCAACTATATGATTGGGAAAATAGTGTTACAATCGTGGTTTTGAAGTACACTTTCAACCTTCGAAAAAAAGTAGGGTGTCAAATTCCCCTGAAAATACACCACTAGACATTACAACATTGTCTTCAATTTTTATACGTGTATTATTAAACTCATATCTAGAGATCTTAAATCAAACAAATAACCACTCCAATGTGTCTGAAATGACCCAAAACCTAAGAAACAATTGGTACATGACTACCTCCAAACAAAAACTAAAGTAAATGCAAAAGTTACAAAATTTTGCAAATGTTTCAAAAAGGCGCAAATACACCCTCATGTCTCCCTTTTACAAAGACCACAACTTTAAAAGAAAAATAAAAACCGATTTTTTGATCGAAAATAAACTTGGAGGGTTTTGAACCTTGAACCTCCCTTTTTGTAAAGTGACTTACAAAACAAATATAACCAACTCCACTACAAGTATTTACAAGGCATAAATGCAAAATATTGTTTTTAAGCTATACTTTTTTGGATTTTCAAAATAAAAAATATATCTTTGCATGTAGAACTGATTCAGTCAACTATTCACTGTAAGATTAAATCTATGGCTTACCTTCCTCTTCGGTGGGGCCCACATTGAACATAGTAAATGGAAAACAAATAGATATGTTTAATTCCAACAAAGTAATTCAACTCCCACACCATCCATGTTGTAACAAGGCGTACTTCAGCAATGAAGATGATTCTCTTGCTCAAAAGTCATTCAAGTGTCATACAAGTCTGATTCTGAAGAGTTTTGAAGGGTTAAATGCCACATAACAACAAACAGAGGCTCAAAACATCATACAACAAGAAAAAACCAGGTTTTCAAACTAATTTTGGGTTGTACAAATTCAATTAACATGCCATACAACTTACACTTGAGTTTGGAGGCCCTACAAAGCATGAAACTAGGGTTTTACTTATTAGAAACCCTGACAATATCAATCAAAATGCTTGCAATGCCATACAAAACTATTTAATATGGCCATATTGCAGCTTCCTTAAGTCGTACTATTACTTCAAATTGGATTGCAGGGCATAAAAATTCAGATTTGGGCTTTATAAATTAGTTCCCTGAGCTTTGGGCATTGGATCATATAAAACAGCAAATAAAGGCTTCAAATTTACTTTCAAACCATACAAATCTGATCTTGGTCGTACAGGGTGGACATTTGAAAGTTTTGGACCATACAAACTAGGGTTTGGCTGATTTGCAGGAAAAAAATATAACTTTGGAAATAGAAACTCAAAAGCAAATGCTTAAATCTTCATACATTTTGTCAAAACAAAATTCTCTCTTTCCCTTGTTCACATGGCAAGCCATACCACTGTTAGGACTGCACATAGGGAATATGAAAAACTACATTGTATTAATTCAACAAAGTTTCACAAGAAGATAAAATCTCAGATTGAATATTTACAATGTACAAAAACTTTTAATAAGCTTTTACAGGGTGGTTCCATTATAGGACCCAACTTACTGACATTTATTTATTAACCTACTAACACCCTGAACTACCAAAGGGGTGTATATGCCCCAATAAACTAACACTAATAAACAAAATAAGTAACTTTGGAACATAAATCCAACATAAGGGAGAGGAAACCCCTACCTGAGTAGAAGCTAGTTACATCAAAATTCTCAAAAAGTAATGACTCTTATAAGAGTAAATGGGATTAGAGATCCTAATCAAACTAATTTAAGATTAAATTCTTTCCAAAAAAATAATTCATTAGATTTGATAATATGTATTTGCAGAACCGATCCAAATAAGCAAATGAATTGAGATAGCCACCGCTCCAAACCAAGGAAATTTTCAAGAACTTTTCAATCTAAAACTGAAGAAAGGATCAAAAATTACAAATAAAAATAAACCTACGTACCTAAAAATAATAATAACTCAATCACAACAATAACTCCATGAATTAACAAAACGTATATGTTAGCTAATGATACTTATTGAGATAGTAAGCCCTTAAAGAGATTTTATACATACCAACGTTCTTTAAGGAAACATCCGATGTAACTTTATATGCTCGTGTAAAACATTGTAAGCTCATAAAATATAAAACATACAAATTTCTCTTGATTTTATGCAATTGGCTAAAGTGACAAATTTACTTCACAAACTGCCAGTTGCTTTTAAGTTTTATATTATACTGAATTATTAAAACTAATATTCAATTCGAAGACAATTCCAATTGAGGATGAAGTTTTCAACTCTAAACAAAAAAAAAATTGGGAAGATAGGTGTGAGATAACATGTATGCTTTTAACCCCAATAAAAAGCAGCAAATGTGAATTAGCCTAATTATTAAAGCAAATTGTCACTGCTTCCTAATTAAGACCAGACAAACAAGCATACATGTGCAATACATAAAAGCAAACACAAACAATGTATTGTTAAACATGACGTGTAACAAAATTTAATGCCTCTAGCATGGGATAAAGATAACTCCTCGAATCTTCATTAATGGTTTCTTGACTTTATATGGAGTAGATAGAGAAAAAGTTCTATTTCATGTCAAGAACCATGCCAGAATTTCAACTCCAAAATGCACAAGCTAGCAAAGAGAGCAATTATCTAGACCTTCAAGATAAGCCCAATAGGGCAATGATCACTACCATTTACATCTGGAAGCATGTAAGAGTCACATACATTGTCCACGATCGAGTTTGAAACAAGGAAATAGTCGAGACGCCAACCTAATTAGAAAAAAATTAAATTGTCAATTAATTTCATGCAAATTGGCATTCAAGATCTTCCAACTAAATATCCATTCACAAAGTGGGCACAATTGTTTGTACCAAGGCTTCACAAGTGATTCTGAATTCATTTTCTATTACTCGGCTTTCAAAGGTTAACATGAATAAATGAGTACTACAATCTTAAGAACAGCAAGAGTCTAAGAAGCAATATTTTTTCTTTATAAAATTCATAAAGTAGCAATTTTATAGTAGTTCTTTAGTAAGAATATTTTCAATAGTTTTTGTTCTGTACCATATCTACTTGGGCAAATAAGATTTTTTGTTTTAAATGGGCACTTAAACTAAAAAAATAGACATGCATTCAATTACCAGTCCTATTTATAGGATAGGAACAGAATTCCCTATTTAAATATGGAGATAAGCATAAATCTTCTACTTTAGCTCAAATATACATATATTAAAGGTATTACCAAAAGCCACAAATATCATTTATTACATTCAAAGCTCATAGAAATCAATTTTACCATATCACTAACAGCATTTGTCTTTTATTACTCCTAGAGCATAATTTATGATATAGATAAAAGTTTTGTCGAGCAACAAAATAGTGTTTTCTTTTCTTCATGAACATGTTGCTTCGGTACCCTAGCAATCGTAAGAGGTAAATTAGCATCACTAAATGCCTAAATTAAACCATTCTTCGTTACAGACAAAACTAGCTTTTAATGCATACATCACATTACCTCTATCATAGAAATAAACAACTACCATGCTCGATGTTCATTATAAAATTACATTCAAAGCTCATAGAAATCAATTTTACCATATCTCTAACAGCATTTGTCTTTTATTACTCCTAGAGCATAATTTATGATATAGATAAAAGTTTTGTCGAGCAACAAAATAGTGTTTTCTTTTCTTCATGAACATGTTGCTTCGGTACCCTAGCAATCGTAAGAGGTAAATTAGCATCACTAAATGCCTAAATTAAACCATTCTTCGTTACAGACAAAACTAGCTTTTAATGCATACATCACATTACCTCTATCATAGAAATAAACAACTACCATGCTCGATGTTCATTATAAAATGACATATACCATAGTGATGTGGCATATGATGGAATAAAGAAACAAACACTTCAGGGTTTTGATACACCAATTTAAGAACACCATACATGGCAAAAATGGTCTCCTTTTAGGGTCAACCAAACATTTCATTTCTAAAGCATCAATTATTTAATCCAAATGTTGACTACTTATGATTCTATCTTACATTTAATAGCTTGTAAAATATTATAACCTATGTTAGTGTCTAGCACCTAAGTTAGGCTCCTCTAGATCTCTCCCTAATTTCCACATTAACTAAGAATGTCTCATTCTTCTATCAATGGTGGTCTACAATCAAAGAATCCGTGTGAAGTCAAAATTAGACAAAGGCCCCTAAAGTGCAAGTCCTCAATTCTGCCTCTCCAAGCCTCATTCCGCCTTCTGCAATCTAAAGCCAAGCTTGTGCTTTGTAGCCTATATTGCCATCCACAGCTCCACAAACCCAGAAAGTCCCCCCACAGTCTCAAGCTTCCTCACGACCTGCAAATTTTGCAAAATAGTATACGGATTTGCAGACAGCACAACCTGCTAGCATCCATCCATCCTGCAAGCTCTAATTTGATACTTCTTTTGTGCACCAAGCATGCCTTGTAACCTTCTATAATCTTATGGAACTTAATCCAAGCACTCATGAAAACTCCTTCAAATTTCACTTTTTGCTCTTGCACTTGAGCAAAGTTAGCAAACCCTTGCCACTCACCCCAAAGCAATGCATAAGTTTCCAGTTAAGTAGCTCTAGCAGCAAGAAGCAAGAATGTCAATTGACCACCAATTAAATCCATTCAATTGCCCAACTGACATACCATGCTTGTAATTGAATTCTAAATATAGACATATAACCCAATGAATATTGAGAGGTAGAGCTTAACTTGTTTTGAGCTCCTATCACAAACAACTCCGACTTATTGACTCCAATGAGTTAAATCATAAAACAAGTGTACTCCAATTCAGTATAATTAATAAAAATTCTTTTGCTTCCATGTTGTATGTGTTGCCTACTGTTTTCCAAGTGTTTATCAAATGCAAAATTAATGAAAGCTTATAGTTTTTGTGTGTTCCATAGAGCACAAACATCCCTCATATTCTGCCCACCGATCTAGATCAGTCTAATAGGACAACCCCCTTAGCATATCATATGCCTATTTGAATGCAAAACCAACCAATGGCCTCAAGTTCAAAGCCCAAGCCAAAGGCAATCTGCTTAGAATTAGTCAAATTCGTTCCTAAAAGCCATCATAGAAGCATAAGGAAAGGTTGTCTGGGCGCTTTGTCTAGTTGACGCATAATTCCTCATCTGCGCATAAACCCACCTCCTCCAATTCTCTATTTGGAAAGCATAGCCTCTTCAAGGCTCATTTCAACTTGGATGTCCATCCTTTCAGTGCCAAGGATGATTGGATCCAACAGCTCAAGACTTGATTTCCGATCAATGGCACAGATAGGATCTCTTTTGCCACCCACAAATTCACACTGAATGCTACATTCATTTGGATTCCTTGTTCTGTAAATCTAAGCAAGAATTGCAACCATCAAGCTTAAGTGGGATTAGGTCAAAGTTATCCTATGTATTCTACCACGTAAGACATTTCAAGAACCAATACATACAGTGAACATCATCTTCCATAGAAATTGGGATAGAACATCTGAAAATATACCAAAAATTCCACATTGTGCAAATTGGTTTCCACATTCAAGATATAAAACAATCCTCGGACTATAAACCAAGGCTACTTGATAAATCTAAAACAAGAGACTTTTTGTGGATTTAACTCCCTTGACAACACCAATTTACATTGAGATGATCAAACTTCATTTTGCAGTTCCATAAACTTTTTTTCAATAATCTCCCTGTGGTGAGCTATGATTTGCTTGTTAGCCACATACAGACCTTGTATCATATCGAACATGTACACCAAGCCTTTGCACTTCCTGAGTCCTCAAGGAAGGTAACAATTGACATGGATGGAAAAGTAAATTGGGAGGTTTATAGCCTTGTAAAAAATGTGGAGGAAGCATTTGGTGTAGAACATGGAAAATGAAGTTAGGAGTGACATAAGTTAAGATGAAATCGAGAGTGGTACATATGCAACTGGAAGTAGGGTTGTTTGTGTTTTTATAAGGTCACAGATGCTGCACGAGGAGTGTTGACTGGAACGTAAACAACTCAATGTGCCACACTAGAGCCTATGGAAGCCCTCATAATCTCTGTGGGAACTGTGTTTTATTACGGCCCACTATAATTAAGCATGTCCATTACAGACCTGTGCCGGCTAGGTAAGACAATTCTTGCTTGAAGTTAATGTTTCACAAAATTAAAGAGATAGGGGAACAAGTGAACTTACTTCATGGACAGCCAAGAGAAACCGAAAATACAGGGTAGAACAGAGAAAATATAAAAAATACAGAAAAATATTAATAAAACATGGGTTTGAAAAATTCAAACATAGACTCAAATTGAAATAAAAATTAAAATAATATAGGACAATCAGTACAACATGCAATTCACAATTACACAACTTCAATTTTATAAAGGTTAATAGTTATATTTCACAATTACACAATTTGAATTTTATAAAGGTTAATAGTTATATTTACAAGCTTGGTTCTCATTGCTAAATAAAAATTAATTGCAATGATGAATTTTCATGCAAACATCAAACATCGTCCTCGAATTCTTCACATCACATAGAAAAATTTGTAAATGTTTTACTTTAAACTCGAAAATAACAAGGCCTTGCCTAGTTCCTTTCATCCTCATGCCTAGCTTGCCTAACCAGCTTGTCCTTCGGTAGGTATTACCTAATTTCCTCTACCATTCACCATTTTGACTAGTTTTTGCCCACATGTTTGCTTACATTTCTGACTTGTCCATTGGAAGGTAGTGTGCTAGGTGTGCTCGTGAGTACCCTATGCATACATCTGGGGAACCCAACGTGAAAACAAATCCTTTTGATCACTTACCTTGTTTTACAAACTTCTTGGAAACATGTTTTACCCAACCGAATTTCCTCATCAAATGGTTGATGAGGATTTTCTTGTTAACCATGACCACGACCTGAACCAAAACCAACCTGAAGCGGAGACATCCTTCAAAGGGTAGGCGATCAACATAATGATGAGTCATACCAAGTGGCTCATCTTCTTAAGCAACCATCAAGTAATGTCAATCCTCATGGTTTAGCTTATTTGGTGATTCAAAGCCCTGATGTTCTTAGCGCTGTCCAAAAACTTGCTAAAATCAAAGTCACCCAATATGAAGTAGTCTCAACCAGTTCAACCCAAAATCACATAATTCCATCTTCATGCTTCAGCCAACACGATTCTAATGATATTATGGCAAGTTTGGATGCATCTATTTCCAAAGTTCCATATAATTATATCCTCTCTTGAACATTTGCATAACCCGATTCCACAACTTTCTAACCTCCTCCCCAAACATGCACTCAAGTTTTCCCTTCATTTGCAATAGGCAATTCTATTCGTGACAGTATTCACTCCTATCTTATTCTTCACAGATATTACATGGAAAACATTGTGTAGTCTTCCCTTGTTCGGAATGTCCACCGCATATGCAACTTCCGCCACCTTTAGCTCTTACCCTCTATAGGCTATATTATTTTTCCTTCAACTTTTATCTCCATGCATGCTTCAATGTGACATGTTTATGATCCGCACTACGAGGCAAAGGACCAAGCATGCGGGGGACAACCAAGCGTGGTTGTGCAAAGTGAATGCGCAGAGAGCATTCAAATGGAACAATCAAACACACATTCAACGGAGAAAAAGTCTTGTAAGAAATGCAACTTCTATTCATAAATCAAAGAATAGTGAATACAAAGTACAATGTCTACAGTGCGTGTATACAGAGTAGTTGCGCAGTGCAAGCTAACTGTGTTACGATTGTGTGAATGGCATCGATCTGATTGTGCTGCTAACACCCTGGCCAGATGCGTATGTTACATATTTAACATGCATAATACAAGAGCAATATTGACTGTTGTACAGGTACCAAGGAGGATGTTGATAGGCACGCCAATCTTCTATCAGATGTGGTAGTTGGCAACAGTCTAAACAATTATTGTCCAAATTGTCTTCAACGATTCCCAATCCCATGATCCTCGATTGGCAGCTAACGGCTAGTTGGGCCACATTTTGAATCACACAATCAGTGTAGGCCAACACGTGGTTGTGCTAAGGTGGGGCCCGAAGAAGCGAGTCTATGAGCAAATGCCCTTGAGGCACACAAGACTACAAGCTGTGAGGTGCATATTGAGATGCGTAGGGTGCGACCTGAGGCAATCGTTGCACGAATGTTTGTGAGCAGATGCAGGACTTGTGGGTAAGGTTGTGAGCAAAATTGAGGCAAAGAAGTGTGCATGATCGTGTGAGGAGTGTGAGCTCTACATAGAAGAACAAACAAGAAGTGTTTTCGACTGCATAGTGACTGTGCATGGATCATTTGCCCTTTTTTGAAGAGCAATGGTCTCCATTGCGTCAAGGTGCAACTGAGGAAACTGCACTCAAAATTGTTTAGAAATGTACCACTTAGCTTGATCAGCTTATTGCCCAACCTTAACTACTCGAAAAAGTTGATGTGTGCCATGGTGGATGCGTGTGTCTGTCACTTCGATGATCTGGTCCTCTGCGGGGTGCAAGTGTTTGAGATCCAAATCATAAGGATGTTTGTCACTGTTGGCTCAAGAAGTGGAGTGTAAGGCTAGAGAAGTTCCACATTGAAGCTAAGTGCATGCCCAAGTACGAAGGTAGATCAAGAACAAAGGCGTTCTCACCAGTTGCAAGCAAAAGGTGTAAGGACCATAGCATAGAGACTTGATCTTCCAATGTGAACCTTTGAAACATTCCTTCTGAAAATGCAACCAAAATTTATCGCCAACTCAAAATGCATGAGGTGTGCAATGTGCATTGTGGTGTTCCTTATACTTTGCTTGTGTGCAAGAAAGAATCTATTGAACCTGCTAATGAACAAACTAGATGTGTCATAGAAACTTCTCAACTTTGTCCGCTTCCCGTTCCTATGTGCGCAACTCAATGCCAACTGGTGCGCGGTAGATGTCTAGAGTTGTCGAAGGTTGTAACCCAAGACATGTCTGGAATGGACTATGACATGTCGAGCTATGCAGCACTCTGTTGTAGGCATGTTGAATGTACAAAATATTGTCATCTCAAATGTGAGCATGTGCGCGGTTGTACATTCACAAAAGATGAACAAATGTGCAATTGACCACTTTGGTTTGCCCATCTATCTATGCATGAAAAGTTGTCGATCAATCCAGTTGCATACCCATCAAGTCTGACAATGCTTGCCAAAAGTGACTTACAAAGCACAGACCTCGATCAGAGACGGTGGATGTTGGAAACCCAAAATGAACCCAAACATGGTTGAAGAAAGTTTGCCTAGTGCCAATTGCATCAATGTCTTTCTTGCAAGTGACCATGATAGCCATCTTAGAAAACCTTTCCACTACAACAAACACAACATCATATTGTTGTCTCATCGCAAGCAACCCAATTATGAAATTCATGCTGATAGATTCCCATGGTCTGGAGGGAACCAGTAGAGGTGTGTAGAGTCCTATGGCCTTGGCAATGCAACAAAGAATGTAAAACTTGATGTGGCGTTCCACGTCTATGCGCATGTGCGGCCAGTAGAAGTGCGACTACAATGCGACTAGAGTCTTTGTCACATTGAAGTGACCTGAGGTCTTGGCATAGTGTGTTACATCCCAATTGCACCCTATGACTTATAAACCTTTAATCAGTTGATTAGTATGTTAATATCTGATTACTATTGCTTTGATTTGAGTTTTATGACATATACTATAATGGGACAGTGAAAATGTTGATTAGAGTACATGATATGATAATTGTCCATTATATTTTATACATTATGGATATGTATTAGTTAGTTGTGCATCATTAGTAATATTTATGATGACTCGAAGTAACTGCCTATTTGTTGCATGGTGGATGCGGAATAGGTCATACCCTCAGGGTTGACGAGGGAGAGCATCATCGGAGAGAATCGCCTAGTTGGAACGATAGAAAAATATCAATGGAAAATGCTAATGACCCTACACACACGCACAATAGATTTTAAATGATATTTGCATAAAAAAGTTAGTGCATATTGCTTGCGATTATATTTGTGTGTGGAATTAGTTTTAGCATGCATTAGATTATTTGGCCTAATTGACTTGGTTTTTGAATTTAAATCCGGAAAATAAATATTAATGCTAAGAGATATAATTATTGTGAAAATAACTATCTTACAAGTAAAATGCAATTAATGACTTATTTTATTTTTTAGTTAAATAATTGTTTATCATTGTTTTGAAAATTGCATGGAAGTTGTGTTAATGCAATTTAATGTTAAAATTTGAATTATGCATGAAATTACATAAAAATTAGGAAAATAGATTCTTTAGTTAACTTAAGTCAATATTGAGAAAATAAAGAAAAAGATAGCATAACAATTTAAAAAGCATGTTTTAAATATGATAAAGATAAAATTAGAAGATTAGACTGGCATGCAAAGAAGAAAACTAAAATAGAGAGTTCGCATGCAAAGGGGTAGCGCAGAAATTAGAAGAAAGTTTGTTTTATAAACAAGTGGAGAATTTTGTGAATTAAGGACACACAGACATAAAAGAGAAGCTCAAGGGAGAAGAAGTTAAGAAATGGGGAAAGGAAAAGGAGATTTAGCAGGTTGGACTTGTAATTATGTTTTTGGTATGCTAATACGATAAATTTAGGCAGTTTTTATTTAAAATTGGCTTGTATCTGTTTGTTGACCTGAGTGGTGATTTCTTATGCCAGCATGATAGTGTTATAGACATTGTGTTTCACATTGGTTAAGGTTTGCATAGTGAATATATAGCCCGCATTTTATTTACAGTAATCTTTATAAAGACTGTCGCATTGCATTAGACCCGCGTAGTGATTTTATTCAACCTAAGTTTTGTCTCTTTTGGCCTGCGTTGAGATCCGCACTTTGTAAACTGAGACTAGCATCTGATCCTAGACCTACAGGTAGCCTTGTTTAGACCCTAAAATGAATATATTTAAAGTTGCATTGGACATTGATTAGCCGGTGTATATTATTTTTAAGACCTGTGTTTTAGTCATTTAGCCGGACTAGTGAATCTTTAATGGTCTGCGTAGTATATACAGCTGCGCTATATTTCAACCAGTAAACTAATTATTGTGAAAACCAGCGCGAGTCGTTTGAGCCTGTATGTAATCTTCATTTCATATCTAATAGCCTTTGTCTCTTTATAGAAGGATCTGTGCATATTTACAAGCCTTGCATCCCACCACATATGTGACGGCGTAGTCAATGAAGATTAAATTTTATTCATTACTGCTTATTAGCTTTATTTAAGCCTGCATGTCATTCTTTTAAAAGTAGCGTTGAAATTGTGGAAGTGGAGCATCAGCATATCATATAAATCCGTGTTTATTACCGTTAAGCCTGTGTCTCATTAAAATTAGACTGTGTTTAGATTCCTTCAATCTGCGCTTTCGTCTTAATGTGGCTGTGTCTTATTTTTATTCTGGCAGCATTAAACCTGCGTAGAAATGGTTATAAGCATGGCAGCATAGAGTTATAGAGGTGCATTAAATTTAGTGTTGACTGAGTTTTTAAATTGGCAAGACCTGTATTTAATTCCTTGCATGCTGTGTTCCAATTTTAACATAGGTAACGTTTAGCTGGATGCCTGTGTGCTATCCCATTTAGCCTGCATTGCAAATTGAAAGACCAGCATTGAATATAGGAGGGCCTGCATTGGATTTTGTCTAAAGGCTGTGTTTCAATGTTTAAAGTCAGCTTTTAAATTGCAAGTGGTTGCGTCTTATTTATTATCTGCATCGAACTTGACTTTGCATTCTAATTAATGCCGTGTTTAGTTTACATGGATGTTTTGTTGGGCAGCATTCCATAGCTAATTGAATGACCTGCGCTTCTCTTAATAGAATATGTATTTAATATAATTGGATCTATGTTTATTATATTTTTTATAATTACCTTGATTTCCGTTAATAGAGCCACGTTCCAATATAGGTTTGTAGCAGCGTTATATTAGCCCCACGCTTTACTTTCATAAGAGGCCTGAGTATTGTTTAAATAAACCAGTGTCTTTACTTTTTAGATCTGCATTGTATTGTATTAAGAATATGTTATATTTTAAGGTTGGCGACCCAATAGAAGAATAATATTAAATTTATTTAATGGAGAATATTACCAAGTTTGTATTAATTCATTCTTCGCCTATGTCTTATTAAATATTGGCATGTTTTTAAATTATTGAGTTAAACTTAGCTGGCCCTATGACTTACTTATGTATTGGGAATATTTAGAAGAATACAAATTAATAATTGGTTTAGGATAGAACCAAATCATGCCAGTTTATTAACAAGTTGATTACCTAAATTTATAGAGGGATTGGATCCTTTATTTGTTAATTAATCGATAGTTTACTATTTATTTGCATGCAATGTGAAACTTTGTGTAAAACATACCGAATGGCATGTCCCGTTTATGACTGTGTTTTGTAATCATATTGTATTTATAAACAGTGTATGTGTTAGATCCATTATGCCTTGATGGATATAATGTCAGAATAAGATTATTCTATTCCTAGTTTAAGGAAAAATTGTATGAATCTTCGAGTTGTACACTATGATGTATTTGTTTATATTAGAAATTGTATTGATGATACTAATAGGTAGTGAGATGGATTCCACTATTCTTTTTGATACCACCAATAGATAATCCGATCAAGTGGTGTGTTATGAAATTGACCGATCTAAATGATCGTATATTGTTTGAAAACTTTGGCCAAAGAAATGTTAGATGTACATTGTCATTTCATATGTTTGATTTGCATGTTATGAGATATAATGTTAAAACGGATTTCTTTATGGTACACTGCATGTTATTAGAAATCTTCCAGCACACGGAGTACTACCACATCTCCTTGGATTCTTGCACCGTTTTATCTACCTATCCACGAAAGGAGGGTTATTTCCTGATAAAAAATTGTGCGGCAGATTGTTGGTTCGTGGTTGGTGTGGTAAAGCACTCGGATGATGCTCTCCCTCCCCACTGCAGTATTTCCTAGAGACGACACTTGAGATTATCAATGATACATGAATTGGCTCGACTCGAGCTCCGGAGAGCTTGGTATTTGTTTATTGTATTAGATTGTATCCTTGAAGGAATGTAATTGTATTATGTACTTGTATATTCGAAACAGTAGATGTATTGTGAGACCAGCCATAGCTATTTCCTGTGGTGTTTACTTTCCTTAGAGTTGTATAAGATGTATATTGTATACAGTATTTGAAATTGAAGTACTATTGTTCTTAGTTATGATTTCGATGTTGTATTGTTTAATTATGTAGAATGAATGCGAAGTTATTGTTTTGTTTTTTTTAAATTACTGCATTTTCTTAAGTACAACTTGAGGGGTTGTCACATAGTGCGCCTCTTAGATGAATTGTTGGTGAGGTGCACCATCAGGAACATAGAGATGTCCAAGCTTGTAGAGGAGCTGGTCAAACAAGTAACACTCCTAAACTTGTTTACCTTGTGCTAGGCTGGTGCTTGTGCTTGATCACGAGATGGAACTGTTGCAGGTAAGTCATCCATTTCATGTGGTGCGCATTTTGCAACTTGTTCTGCAACTATAGAAACTGAAGTGGTTTATGGTTCGAATGAACAACTGTCTCCTTCCTGAGAATGTAGTGTCACTATTGCTTAATTTCTTGCACAATAGCATACAGTTCTGAGTGCCTCAAAAGCACGTTGTTGCACATGAGTCCAATCGAACTTGGCTTTTGCATGTCTTATCTGGTTGAGAGCCCAGGGGATGTGCAAGAGCCCAAGAGATCTATGAGAAACCAAGGACGAACCTGCGATAGACATTAGCAAGTCCAAAAAAACTCCTCAATTTTGTGGATTGCACGGAGGCCAATCTTGGATCACTTTGATCTTCTCTAGATCTACATGGATGCCTATGCAATCATTGATGTAGCCCAAGTACTAGATCTGTGCAGCGCCAAACGTACACTTTGCTAAGTTGGCTTGCAACTTGTCTTGATGCAAGGTGTCAAAGACGTGAGATGTGCCCCGGGTGCTCCTCCCAAGTCTTGTTGAAGATGAGAATGTCATGAAGTAGACGATGACAAAGGATTGAGGAAAGGCCTAAGTAGATCATCAATCAAGCACATGAATGTGGCTGGCGCATTGGTTAGGCCGAAAGGCATGACAAACCATTCGTAAAATCCCTCTTGTGTCTTGAATGTTGTTTTCTAGACATCTTCTAGATAGACTGGATCCTGATGATATCCTGACTGCAAATCGATCTTGGTGAAGTATTGAATGCCTTGGAGTTGGTCCAGAAGGTCGTCAATGTGTGGCAGTGGGTACCGATTCTTCACCATTATCTTGTTGAGTGCGCGATAGTTTATGCAGAGTCGCTAGGACCCACCCTTCTTGGGTGCGAGGACTATCAGACTCTCGCAAGGCAAAGAGCTAGACTTGATCTTACCTTGATCAAGAAGCTCTTGTATCCGGCACCGGATTTCATCATTCTCCCAAACTGATCTGTGCTATTCAAAAGAGGAGATCCAGGAACCAAATCGATGAGGTGTTTTATTGCGCAATGTGATGGAAGGCCTTTAGGTTCTGCGAAGACTTTGCTATGTTACTCTAGTAACTTGTCGAGTTGTTATTATTGCGACGTTGTGCGAGTGTTGCGCACTGCCAGTGTGTGCTTTGTCATTGACTGCATAGGTGTGTCAGGGTGAACCACAAGCAACACGAACTTTTGTGCATATGAGACAAGTTTGCAACATTGTTTCGTAGAGACCAAAGTGATTTTGGTCGTGGGCACTAACTCAAATAGGTGGTAGAAACGATCTTTGGCACGAATAGTCCAACAATGTGGCTTGGCTTGATATGTCGCTTCATAATCGTATAGATGCGGTCTTTCCAACAAGATGTCGCAAACCTCCAGAGGTGCAATGTCACAAGTGATGTTATCCTCCACAGGCTTGACTTTGTACTAAAAAGTGCATTGTCACCGAACCTATATATCTTTCCCCTACTGCAACTACCCCAGAGAATATGGCTTAGGGTGCGCAATAGTGGTAAGACCAAGGCATTGATTTGTTGATTGCACAATGACGTGCTTCTGACTACCACCATCGATGATGACGTGGAGAGCTTGACCCTTCACCCAAAACTTGGTGTGGAAGAGACGTGTGCGCTCTTCAAAGATGTCAATTGCAATGGTGTCGGTACTTAAACAAGACGCATCTAGATCAGTGCTATCCATTAGTGTGGGTCCTAATGCAGACTGTGCAAGCAAAAAACTGTTGCACATAGCATTCGAAGTCGTCATGGGTGGATGAGCAATGGCGATGGCACCACTAATCACCTAACTTCTTCTTACCTTTGTCTTAAGTAGAAGGTGTAGGAGCCTTCAAGTGTTGCACATTCTTTTGAAGATGCTCACCTTTGTGAGAAGGGTAATGCTTTTGTGCAGGGAGTATGATGTGGAGTTGTGAGAGGGCTAGGCCTTGCGCATTCCGTTGAATGAAGAGGTGGTACGATGCTTCATATTTGCCTTGGCTTTGATTCGATATGCTTGTCCCAAGGTGTCGGAAGTCAAGCACTCCAATTTCACACAGATATAAGGTGAGAGCCCATTAATGTGCTTTAGCGCCCCATGTTGTTCGCTCAAGTTCTCTTCCAAGCGCGCATAGTCATGGAATGTGTTGGTGTAGTCTTCCACTGACTAATCCTTACGCTGACGCAATTGTTGGAACTTGATGTATTCATCTTCAAAGCGTTGGATAGGGTAGTATTCCTCTTTCATTGCATCAACAAAAGTCTTCCATGACTCAATTAGAACACACTCCTGCACACATTGTGCACTGAAGGTCTCCCACCAATGAACAATCAGGATGGATATCTTCAGTACTACGAAGGTGATCTTCTCAACATTGGTGATGCGATTAACTGAGAAGTACGCCTCGAGTTGTTGAATCCAAGCATCCACTACTTTGGCAACAATCTTGCCTTCAAACATAGGGATGTCGAGATTGACTTGTACTTTAAAAGGGGTTTGTTGCTGAAACTGTTGTGGGGCATATTGCTGAGATGAATGGGAGGGCGTCAGGTTGAGCTGCATCATTAACTCGCAGAACTGACCAAAAAGTTTGATGCGTTGTGCTTGCAGTGCTTCAGGGATGAGCCTTTGAACTTTTGGGGCTGCCTCAAGTTGATTCTAGGAGTCAGCCATCTTTCTTTTTCTACAGCACTCTTCTGGAATCTCTAAAACAGAACCAACTATTAAACATTCTCTCTATCATTGTGCTCGTATGGTAACAAGCATAGAAAGTAAAAGAGAGAAGCTCTGATACCAATGATCTGCACTACATGGCACAAGACCGAGCGTGCAGGGTGACAACCGAGTGTGGTTGTGTAGAGTGAATGCACGAAGAGTATTCAAACGGAACAATCAAACACACATTCAATGAAGTGGATGTCTTACTTGTAGGAAATGCAACTTTTATTCATAAATCAAAGAATAGGGAATACAGAGTACGTCTACAGTGCGTGTATACAGAGTAGTTGCACAGTGCAAGCTAATCATGTCACGATTGTGTCAATGGGATCGATTTCACTGTGTTGTTTATTGCCTGGCTAAATGCGTATGTTACATATTTAACATGCATAATACAAGAGCAGTATTGACTGTTGTACAACTACCAAGGAGGATGTTGATAGGCGTGTCGATATTTTATCAGATGTGGTAGTTGGCAATGGTCTAAACAGTTAATGTCCAAGTTGTCTTCAATGATTCCCAACCCTGTGATCCTCAGTTGGCAACTAACCACTGGTTGGGCCACTTTTTTAATCATGCAGTCGAGGCAGGCCAACAAGTGGTTGTGTTGAGGCAGGGCCCGAAGAAGCAAGCGAGTTTGTGAGCATATGCTCGTGAGGTGCACCGGACTGCGAGCTGTGAGGTGCACAAGACTGTGAGGTGCACAGTGAGGTGCGCAGTCTGCGATCTAAGGCAACCGTTGCATGAAAATCTACAAGCAGAAGCGGGACTCATGCGTAAGGTTGTGAGAAAACATCAGACAAAGGGCTGCACATGATTGCATGAGTGCAAACTCTACACAGAAGAACAAATGAGTGTATTCGACTACGTAGTGGTTGCCACATATCAGTTTATATGGTTGGAACCGAACAAACGCCATGATTTCAAATGTCCTCTATGTCCTATCAGTTTATATGGTTGTAACCGAACAAACGCCATGATTTCAAATGTCCTCTATGTCCTATGTTGGTCTTCTTGTTGCTTCATCTTTTGGTAGTCATTGTCATGTTCTCCCTTGAGATTTGTGGAGTGTTTTGCATCTCCTCCAACGCTTCCTTTGTTGTTTGTACCCCTACCCTTTTGAATTACCTAATCCAATGGTGATGGTGGCTCATACCCATATAAAGCCTTAAAGGGTGTCATTTTTATAGCAGAGTAGAAGGTGATGTTGTAGCAGTACTTAGCCAAAGGCAACCATTCCACCCACTTGCTCTTCTTATCCCCTACATACTTAAACACATTGAAAATACAATTTACCAACCTTAGGACCATTGTTTCCTGCCTTTCTTGTGGGAATGAAGTAGGCATACTGAGTCAATCAATCTACCACAACAAAAATTTCAATTTTAACTTCAAAGTTGGGAAGATTTGAGATAAGGTCCATTGACACAATTTCCCACATTTGAATCGGTACAACATTTGGTTGCAAAAGACCCAGGGAAGGAACATTCTCGACCTTATTCCATTGCCAGGTGTCACACTCAGCTACAAATTGCAGGATGTTTACCTTCACGTTTTTCGAGAAAAAATTAGAGATGATGTTTATGTAGATTTTTGGAATCAAACATGGCCTACAAACTCATGTCAAAGCATAAGTGCCTTCTAAACGAGGGGGGTTTCATCCCTTAAGTAAATGTGTCCTCGAAAAAAGATGATGCCATTTTGAACAGCCCAAGCTTGATCTAAGGACAATCACATTGATATGTGTTGCTCTTCTCCTTGGCATCACGGACTACTTGTGCAACCTCATAGTAACATTGTGCTATACCACAGTGTCGCACAACATGTCACTCAAGACCCTACTACCGCACAAACCCATCAACACTCGGTGGCCACATAGTAGCCAACCCCCTGCTTTGTGCTTCACAACATGCCAAGGTATACTTTCTGGGTCTACGCAATGTCAGAGGCCCTAACAGCATGCTGGGACACCGAAAGTCCAACCATCACACCCCCAGGGTGGTGAACCGTCACTTTAGCAGAAGATGAAGCAATTTGTAGACATTCCTTTTGCAACTACCTTCTTGTAATGATGTATGTATGTAGTCGGTTGAGCCTTAGGGGTTAGATCACATCAACCATTAACCAACTACAAGAATGTTAGCATGCCCTAAGTATCTAGCAACTCATATGCATTTGTAACTCACATCCCAATCTAGGCAAATCAATAGGAAGTGTTTTTCCTCTTCTAATCACAGGTATATCCATTTGCAGCCTTACTGAACATTGTACATCTCTTAACTATATCCTATTATTTCTTATTGAATAAAAGTTACACTATTTTGCAAATACTTCCACATTTGAATGTGTTTTGAATTACTAATATTGTAGTGTTCCATTACATGTTCTATAACCTATAGTTTGCCAGCCAATATTGCACGGTTATCCTCTGCACCAGCGTCCTAGGCCTAGTGGTGCAGATAATTGGTATCAAAGCAAAAACTTTCATATGCTTGTAAACACACAAGCACAGCGAGGTAAAGGACTACCAATCAATTTTGTTTGAGTATTCAGAAGAATGTTGTAGCAAGAGCAAGATAGTTGACACCCAAAAAACTTTCACTGAGGCATCCCTAAACGTCCAAAAACTCATTTGGGATGCTCTCATGGAGCAACACAACAAACACATTGGCAAGTTCTACAAACTTATGATGCAACTTGGACCACAAGCAACTCCTATGTGGCCTTTACATTGATCGTTTCATCAGTAAAGCCCTTTCAAAGTTCCAATTCAATCTTGACATTCCAGTGTTCAAAGGTAAAATCAATGCCACAATACTGGATAGTTGAATATGACAGCTAGCAGCCTACTCTCAGTCAATCACTTTACTGAAGCACGTCCTCAACCATACTCCCTTAGATGGCTTCAATAAGGGAAGGATATCTAGGTCCAGCGACAATGCACTTTCAAGCATGCAATTAAGACTATGGACAACATATCACTTGTGAGGTCACACCACTAGAGGTATATGACATTCGACTTGGGAGGCCTTATGTGCTTGACAAAGATGGTTCGTACCAAGCTAAGCTACAGAAGTGTACCATTCATGTCAAAGACTACATCTTCAACCACCTGTTTTCACCTCCAAAGACCAAGCTCACTTTATTCTCTGCCAAACAATGTAGCAAGTTTATTTTGCACACGCAAAAGCTCGAGCTACTAATGGTTTGTCCAAAAGTACCTACATAACTGAATAAGCAAGCAATGGAAATGCGCCATTTTGCACAATCGTCGCAGCAATAGCAACTCAACAAGTTATTGCAGCAACATAGAGACATCTTCGAGGAACCAAAAGGTCTTCCTACACATTGAGCAATAAAACATCAAATCGATTTGGTTCCTTGATCCCCTCTTCCAAACAATCCATTATATTGCAAGTCCATTTGGGAGACTGATGAAGTCCCACAACAGATTCAAGAGTTTCTTGATCAAGGCAAGATCGGGCCAAATTCTTCTCCTTCAGCCCTATAGTCCCAATGCACGCACTCAAAAAAATAAGAGTGAAGAATATATACCCGTTGCATCACATTTTTGACCTCCTGAACCAATTTTGAGGTGCACAATACTTCAAGATCCACCTAAAGTCAAGTTACCATCAAGTACTAGTCCATCCTAAAGATATTTGAAAGATATCATTCAAGACTAAGAAAGGATTGTACGAGTGGTTGGTTATACCCTTTGGCTTGTCCAATGTTGGCGCCAACAACATTCATGCACCTAACAAACGACACACTCTTGCCTTTCACCAAGTCCATCATCATCTACCTAGATGATATCCACATCTTCAAGAAGACTTGGAAGAAGCATTTGGAGCACGTTTGACACATCTTGAACACATTGCGCAAACACATGTTGCAATCCAACTTAGCCAAGCATACATTTGGCACCGCACAAATTTAGTATCTAGGTTACATCATCGATCACATAGGCATCCATGTAGATATAGGGAAGATCATAGTAGTACAAGACAAGGCTACTCCGCGCAATCTCATCGACTTGAGGAATTTTCCTAGACTTTCAAATTTCTACAGCAAGTTTGTCCTTGGGTTTTGGCACGTATCATGGCCTCTCAACCAAATCATGCACACCAAAGCAACATTCCAGTGGACACTTGCACAACAACGTGCCTTCAATAAGCTCAAGCAACACCTATTTTGGAAATACTTGACATTGGTCAACCCTTCTAGATTCAGACCAATGCATTAGACTATGCATTCAGTGTGCTAATCACACATAGACATCTAGTCGCTTATCATTTAGATACACCTTTAGCAACATGGTTCAGCAATACTAATGAAAAAGGGTCATAAAACATCATGCATATAGTCAAGCTATGGTACCACTACATCTTGGGTAAGGAGACAATCATCCATTCTGATTATAAGCCACTTCAATTTCTGCATACACAAAGCAGGTCTGAGAATATGCACTACATACAGTCGATGACTTACTTGCAGCAATTCCATCTAGTGGTCAAGCACAAGGGAAAAGATAACAAGGCAATAGATTGCCTCAACCATCTGCAAATAAAAGCGCCCATCACAATGCTTGACACGCACAATCACAACTTCTCTGACTGGGTATCTCTCTACTCAACAAACCATGACTTTGCATAAGCCTATATGATTCTTTCACATGATGAACAAATCCATGATTTCTATATGTCCAACAAGCATCTTTGCAAGTTTAGACATCTTTGTATTCCTCAAGATGCATCTTGCCAACGACTCATCTGGGAAGCGCACTATGCCAAGACAGCAGGCATTTCAGCATTACCAAGACTCTAGCAGTGCTTCAGCAACACTTCTACTAGCTTCATATGTGCACATACATTGAGTGCCACATCAAATCTTGCATTCCTTGTTGCATCGCCAAGCCCACGAACAAGAAGCTGGGACTTACACACCTTTTTCGGTTCCATCCAAGCATTGGGAATTTATCAATATGGATTTCATGACTAGATTACCTATGACGAAGCACCAAAATGGTTGTTTGTTGTCGCGTATAGGTTCTCCAAGATGGCCTTCATGGTTGCTTGCAAGAACAATATCAACGTGCAGGAAACCACACACTTCTTCAATCATGTTTGGGTTCACTTTGGACTACCAACAATCACTGTGTCTAACCGTGACCCATGGTTTGTCAATCACTTATGGCAAGGTCTATGGAATATGATGGATACAAAATTGGACTGGTCTACAACATTTCATCCTTAGATGGACAAACGAAAGTAGTCAACTACACAATTGTTCATTTGTTGTGCATGTACAACAATGCACACATACGCACTTGGGATGATAATCTGCTCTACATTTAGCATGCCTACAACAGAGTTCTACATAGTTCTATGAGGCATAGTCCATTCCAGACATGTCTCAGGTTCCAACCAACGGCACTTGTGGACTTATCCTCCCACACGCCATTCAACACAAAATTGCATATACAAGAACAAGATGCAGACAAGGCACAAAAAAAATTGTTGCGCGTCCAATATGTTCATCAAAGAGTTCAACAGATATTCACACCAACAATATAAGTGCAAAGAGTGCCATGACGTGCATCACACATCTCATGAGTTCAAGGTAGGTGATAAGATTTGGTTGCATCTTCAGAAGGAACGCTTCAAGGGCCCACATAGGAAGATCAAGCCTCTACACTATGGTCCTTACACCATACTACACACAATTGGAGAGAATGCACTTGTTCTTGATCTACCACTATACTTGAGTCTACATCAAGTATTCAAAGTGAAACTCCTTAAGCCATGTTTTCCAGCTTTGCTTGTGCCAAAAACAACTCGCCATCCTTCAAATTTGGATTCTAAACACTTGCGAACAACACCAAAGGATTATATTGTTGAGACCACAACAATGCAAACTCAACAAGGCACACATCAACTGTTCAAAGTAGTCAAAACAAGACAATACATTGATCAAGCTAAATGGTACAAGTACAACCTTCAGCAACTTCAAATTCAATTTATGCAACTTACCAAAGATTCAAAAGGGGGCATTGCTCCTCAAGAAAGGGCAAGTAATTCAAGTGCAGCCACATCCGTTTGCACGCTATTCTCAAAAACTTGGAGCTCCTTGGCCTTACAGCATTGCATGCCATCCATGCAGCCTCCCAGTACTCTTGTGCACTACCAAAAAACACACACCATACCACACAGGCCCCTAGTGCCATGCAAACCCATCAGCACTCAACGGCCATGTGGTAGCTACTCCTTGCTTCATGGCATGCCAAACTATACTTCCTGAATTCGCGCCATGTCAAAGCACCTATCAGCGTACCATGGCATCGGAAGTCCAACTGTCAAACCTGCAAGGAGGTGAACCATCACTTTGGCAATAGATGAACCATTTTGTAACCGTTGTTTTTGTAAATATCTTCTAGTAATGACGTATTTATGTAGTCAGTCAACCATTAATGGTTAGATCAAAGCGACAACAAACCAAATAGTATAATGTTAGCATGCCCTAAGTATCTAGCATCTCGTACACATCTAAAACTCACATTCCAGTCTAGGAAAACCATTAGGAAGTTTCTTCCCCCTTCTAATCACAGGAATCTCGATTCTCAACCTTGCTAAACATTGCACACCTCTATACTTTATACTCATCTTTCTAATTGAATAGAAGTTGCACTATTCAACAAATACTACCACATTCAAATGTGTTTTGGTTTACTGATGGTGTTACATTGCATGTTTTAAAACTCATAGTTTGATATCCAATATTACAGGGTTGTACCTCGCACCAACATCTTGGGACCCATGGTGTTGATCAAAGCTTTTCCTTTTTTCCCCTCTTCAATTTCTTGTTTGAGTTTTGGTTGTGGCAAGGTGAGTTGAGTGATCATGTAGAAGATCTTGGATCCATGCAAGTTGATTGATGGAGATGGCATGAAAGATAGGGGGTTCTTCTAGGCGTGACAGTACATCTTCCACCACCTTCTCATTCCCTTTCTTATTCAGGATCTCAAAGTTATAGCCCTATAGGCGATCAATCCACTGTTGTTGCTCCTCCATTAATGTCCCTTGAGTCAACAAGTGCTCAAGGCTAAGATGGTCAGTCTTAACCAAAAAACTTGCTCCCCAAAAGAAACAAACGCTACTTGGCCACTGCATGTAGGATAACCAACATCTCCTTTCTAAACGTTGACATATGTCATTCCATGTCATTCATTTTCTTGCATTCAAATGCAATAAGATGTTCATCTTGAGAAAGAAATGGACCAAGTCCAAATCTAGAAGCCAAATCAGTTAGAGAAATCAGGTGTAGCTAAAACTAGAATAGAGACAAGGGCTCATTCGATATCTTGAAATGATTTATGTGCTTCATTGGACCACTTGAAAGCATCCTTCTTGGTAATGCTATTGTGGAGAAGTTTTTAATGAACCTTCAATTGAATCTTGCCAAGCCTAAGAAGCCACAAAGTTTCTTAAGAGTCTTGGGAACAAGCCAATCGCATACAACCTTTGTTGGAAATATTGTCATTGATGTCAAAGGTCTAGCATTGGTGATAAAGGCCCCATAGCATTTAATGATGTTTTTAATATTCATATCTTGGCTAGTGTGTGTTAATATTTATTTAATATTAACGAATATATTTTTGGTTGCATAAAAGTCAAAAGAGGGCCCATGGAGAAGTCAAAGAGTCACGGGGTAAAGACAAAAGAAGAATGGGACGCATTTTCCCATGAAGAGCCATCTTGAGGAATTCCAAGAGTCACCAAGTGAAGACAAAAGAAGGTATGGCGCATTTTTCCATGAAGATTCATCTTAAGAAATTCGAAATGTCACCAAGATAAAGACAAGAGAAAATGATGTATTTGCTTATGAAGGGTCACCATGTGACTTTTCCAATGCAAGGATATGAAAGGTCATGTACGTTTGGCGCCATTTTTCATGAGGATTGAAAGGTCACAAAAGGTGAATGCCAAAGGTCATTTGGAAAGCTATAAATAAAGGCTTGAGAAGCCATTTGATATATGCAAGAGAGTGCATGGTTTGTATTTGTTTTATATAGGAAAAGAGGAGAGAAAGGCAAGAGATATTGTGGAGTTCTATCATTTATTGAGTAAGCAACATTGAGAGATAGTTGTGTTTTATACACAAAAGGGGTTGGTGCTCCTATGGGTTGGTGCTCACAAATCTTTACAAGGGGTTGGTGCTCACAAATAGTTGTTGTGTTGGTGCTTGGCAAAGGGGTTGGTGCTCCTGTAAGTTGGTGCTTGCAAACTTTATAATTTGAGTTAGTGCTCATTCATATACTTGAGATTGTTCTCCGTGGTTTTTCCCACTTTGGGTTTCCACGTAAAAATATGGTGTCTCTCTCTCTCTCGTGTGGTGCATGTTATTGTTTCAATTTTATTGCATATCTTGAATGTGTGATGAAGTGGTTAAAGAAAAGAAATCAGATTAAGTAAAAGATATATAATATACTGATTCACCCCCCCCCCCCTCTCAATATATTTTGTGCTTAACAACTTTGATCTTTGCAGAGTCAAAGTGCACCACCTCCGCAGAAATAATATGACCAAGGTATTCCAAAGATGCCTTAGCAAATTCACACTTAAATGCCTTGGCAAACAACTTCTCCTTGGCCTAGATATCCAACACAATGTCCAAATGCTCAATATGGAATGCCAATGAACTACTATAAACAAGAATAGCATCAAAAAAATACAAGAACAAACTTACGTTGGAACTTACCGAATACCTTGTTCATCAATCTCTGAAATGTAGCTAGAGCATTGTTGATCCCAAAAGGCATGACCCTACATCGATAGTGGCCCTAAAAAGTTTGGAATGTAGTCTTCTCCTAGTCTTGAATCTAAATAGGTGTTTGGTGGTATCCAAACTTGAGATCTATCTTTTAGAAATTCTTTGCCCCATGCAACTCATCGAGCAAATCACCAATCCTTGACATTGGAGATTTTTTTTGAGGACCTTGTAATCAATGTATATTCTAGACGACCCATCCTTCTTCCTAGCTAGTACCACTAGAGTAGTATATGGGCCTTTACCAGGGATGATAAAACTAGCCTCCAAGAGTTCTCTTACCAATTTTTCTATCTTAGGACTTCTGAAAATGTCCATATTTGTATGGGTGTGGCACAATTGGGCCCTTAGTAGAATCAAGTTCAATAATGTGTTCGAATTCCATTGTTGGCAATGCGATCTTTGGTGGGTCTTGAAAAACTACCTTTTATCTTTGCAAAGCAACTCTAAAATCCTTGAACCCTGATCATGCGGGACAAAGTAGTCTACATCCTTACAGTAAAGGCGAGCCATAAGCCCAAAATGGCCCTCAAATTTGTTCATTTGACTGGAATCAACAATTTTGATTTCCCTTGGGGGCAAAGAGTTGAAAGTATTCAGCCTTTTTGCTTGAACATCAAGAATATCCCCTAATGTCTGGTGGAATATGTTCCAAGCAAGTATAGCCTTTCAACACCCGAAACAACATCCACTCCCCCAATATCCAAAACATAAAATGTATCCTAGAGGACATAGCCTACAAACAAAAGTTCCACATTATGCACTAGTCCTATGCATTTAATGTTTCGATGCCTTAGAATCCAAAAGGGAAAACTCTCAGAGGTGTCTAAATGGAGACCCAGTCTGTGTACTTGTTTCTTATCCAAAATATTAAGTACCTCATGGATCAACCATGCTCAAAACCCGAGCTTTCTTAATATGGGCAAAGAACTTGAAGGTGTCCAGACGGTCCAACCCTATCATTTCAGAAAGTGGCATTGATGGTTCCCCTATTTCTACTGCAAAAGGGGACAGATTTTTTGGTTCACACACCATATCAGGTTGATCGGGGGTATCCTCATTATTAGACTCTGACTCTTAGTCAAACAAACACATCTTTTGCCATATAAAACCTTTTTTGTGTTACATACATGATCCTTGCTCCATGGTTGAGAGCACTTACACTAAGGGTTTACAATAGTGGACATAGAAGCAAATTGATGACCAAGGTTTTTAAACAGTGAAGACTCAAATTTTTATTTATCCTTGGGTTTCCTACTAAAAGTAAAAGACTTCCGAACAGTAGTTCCTATCATTTTATTTTATATGACATCAATATATATTTTTGCTCTTCTAGCTACAATAATACCCTTTCAAAATATTTTGGTTTTTACATCCTTAGCTTTGACCAAATCTCAGCCTATGGGTTGGAAATACAGATCTTCCACACCAGATTCAAGGAAAGTTTGGCCTTGGACTCCAAAATTTGGAATTTTTCTATATACTTCTCCAAGGACAATCCTTCTAAAACAAGTACTTTAACTGGGTATCATACATCTCATCCCAAATATGATCTGCTCTCTTTGTCAGAGCATTGGAAAAATAAGAAAAGTCCCCATTGGGGTTTGTAAAAACCCATCTCTCTCCCCATGCGTGGGCAGCATTGTACAACTGTTGTAGGGACACATTCAGCTTGTCATCTTTCCTTTTAATCTGTTGCTCCCTTAATACCAAACTCAACCATGTGTTGACCTCCATCCCAACTCCAAAGTCACATTGTGTGATATTCATTTGTAGGTTTAAAGAGGGACGATGCAAGCTGTCTGCCTCTTCCTCTTCATCATTTGGTGGATTATGATTAGGATATCCCAAGAGTTGATATCCTCCTCTTCATCATTTGGATGCTCCTACTGCTTTCTCAAGGAACGAATCTCCCTTCGAATGTCATTGGCTAGCTCAGCGTATAACCCTTTCATCTCATCCTTGGTCAAGAACATCTAGTTGTTTCTTGGATAAACTCACCTCGAAATTTTGGCAATGGTTGCGAAAATCAACCAAAGCTTTGATACCATTTGTTGCATTCCAAATAATAACAAAAAACAGAACTACAAATATAAAG
The DNA here is from genome assembly GCA_037957365.1 of Torreya grandis. Lineage (NCBI taxonomy): Eukaryota > Viridiplantae > Streptophyta > Pinopsida > Cupressales > Taxaceae > Torreya > Torreya grandis. Next base: position 790,529 of record JARHVA010003410.1, on the reverse strand, counting down.
TAAAATACGTGATAAAATGGGGGAAATGGGGGCACTTACTCACCCGAGAGTGGATTGCACCTACAAATCCGTCTATAACATAAGAGTTCTCACACTAAGGCAGCTCTTTGTTTGCATTAGAATTTGAAATGGTAAAAGCTACATAGCTTAATAATAATGTCAAGACTAAAGACAAATCTATGGACAAATGTCTTATAACATAAGTGCCTAGGTACACAACAGATTCTCAAACAGAATATAGTTCGACTTCAAGATCCTTTAGACAACCATGGTCCAAACTTGACCATTATGACCAATCAATTCAGGAAGCTAAATAAAAGTTGGTTCACCTAAAGCTCAAACAAAATTTGGCTACCCAAACCAAGAATATTCCTACTACCACTCTTTCAACCCTCACCACACATACCCAAACCTCCCTCAACCTCAACAATTAAGCTCACCAAGAATTACCTCATACCATGCAAACTTCTAATGCTACATTGAACGCACTCATAACTTCTTTTTTACAAGGAATCCAAGAGCTTGAAGCAACATCAAATGTGTCAACTCAACAAACCAATCATCATATTCCACTTCCTACACCCCATCATGGTAGCTATCAATGAGCTTATGGCCAAAACTTTGATCCTTACAACCACCCACCAAACAACCAATACCAGCCATATTATCATCTCTACATTAATCGTACCAATTAAGTAAACTATTGATGTGTAACATGAAAGAAATAATAATATGTCCATTAATCGTAAACTATTGATGTGTACCAATTAAGAAAACACATTTCCTTCTAATATGTCCCTTCCATAATATTATTAGACATAACTACACAAATAATTGCAAGTTGCGACTATAGCCAAGTTCATGAAATTTTAAACTGCAACAATCAAACAAAGCTTGGAGATTTTTTTAAATCTAAATACTCCTACCAACAAGAGTTTAAACAAAAAAACACAATCTTGTTAGGCCTTCGCTGCAAGGCTTGACATTCGCCATCGTCATCAACATTCACCTAATTATCCATTTTATTTTCAAATTAAGTCATTCTTAATGCCAAACCTCTATCAAAATTGTCTAAATATAATGGCCAAGGAGATCCCACCACCCATGTTATTATACTACTGGTACTCATAAGTTGCTTCCTTGGGATACCATAGTGACCAAAATGTTTACCAAATTTTTAGAAGGCAATTAGTACAACCGCTTGTTTGAATCTTCAATCCATTCATTTTGGCAACTGTTATTCGCATTTGTGCCAGCCTTTAGCATGTACAAATTGTTACATATTGGCATTGGTGACTTCCTTTACCTCAAACAAGAAAAATAAGGCTTGTGTGGATTTCATACAACAATAGCGCAAAGCCCTGTACTCCTTGGCAAGTCATGCCTGCATGGACCCAAAAGAGCTTTTGAATTTACTTGTTCTCTCCCTACATGAGATAAAACGGGAAGAGCAAAAATTTCCTTGTGGAACATCCAAGGAGGCAGTTGAAATCGCTCTTCAAGTAGACAAAGCCTTGATAGATACTGGCAAAAGAGCCTATAGACCAAATTCTAAGCCTAATTCAACTCCCAAACCTTTCAAAAAGAACCAGAAATGCTGCCATGGATGGTTGGACTAACTCAAATCAGCATACAAGAAACAATAATGGCAACAATGGTAATGCATCCCCTATTTGATGAGATTATGTAAGTTTCCATGATGTGTATTTGGAAAAGAGATTTTTGAATCCATCATGTTAATAAAAATAAATCTGACATTTCGGGTCCAATATGTGAATCCATCCTTAGGGAGAAGGTGAAAATGAAAAATGCTCCAAAGAATTACAGCCTTAGTGAATCTCTAAAAAATAAAAATAAAAAACATATACAAATTGAGGTTACTTTAATTATAAATTACACTTTTTGTTTAATGAGATCCGACCTTGTCCCTTATTATCAATTTTAATATTTTTATTTTTTAGGGATTCACTAAGACAATTATTCTTGGGAGCATTTTTCATTTTCACATTATCCCTGAGGATAGGTTCACATATCGGACCTGAAACGTCAGGTTTATTTTTATTAAAACGATGGATCCAAAAATCTCTTTTCCAAACATCCCCTATCTCTTTGATTAATTCCATTGACTTTGCTCAAGTGAATCAAGTTCAAAATACAAACCATCCAGCTCAAACCCAAGCTCCTATGCCACAATTCAATAGCCAAAGCCCTCCAAGAGAGTATGATTCTACTAAGATGCGTGTTTTTCATTAGACTTGCAGTTATGACACCCTTGAATGCTAGGAGCACAATAAATTTACACAACTTATACCTGAAAATCAGCACTAAATATTTCATATAATCATTATAAGGTCAGCCCGAGAAGAATCTAATCCTACCCAAAATACTAGTGGTCTTGTGGCTCCTCAAAATATATATATAGTTTATATAGTAATCCATTTCCAAATCATATTCAAGGGGGTAATCAAGCTCAAATACAAACCCAAGACCAACTGGCAACAACCCAAGTCCCATCTGAAACACTTCCTCAAAATGATCCATCATCCTCTAATCAACCACCTGCTGCCCCATCTTTGGGATCTAAAGATAATGTGTGAATTATTGGTCTTGTGGAAGTTGATTTTGATAAAGGACTCAATGTAACCACTTGTTCTCAATTAGTAAGCCAGTCTAATCAATATCAATCTTCTACCTCTTCCCAACCACCTTTGAGACCAACAGACATACCTAATCCCCAAGGACAACCTAGTTCATCTCGATAGGTCAATATAAAGGATGCTCCCAAACCCATTGGAACATATGACGTTGTTGATGACTTATCCCATACATTTTCTCATGTTTCTTCTACGCAATTATTGAGAAATCCGCCTGCCCATAGGGATGCCCTTCTTGAAGCCATAGGTCTTGGTTAGTTTCCTAACATTATCCCACCATCCAAGGCCCCAATCAATCACATTGACCTTGATGTCTACCTTCCTGAAGAAGGTTATAGAGATTTTGGCTATTACCGTGATCTTAGAAACTCACCCTCGGATACCAATATGTTGAGGGGTGATCCGGCTTCATGTCTTCTAGTGTGAGTTTATGATAATTTTGTCAAAAGAGCCACATTGGCTGATGAGGCTGTGGTTAATGTGGTCCCATTTTCTTTCCTTCAAGTAATGGGGTATAATGAAACCAAAGGTCACACAACAAGAAACTCTTAGAAACCATTGTTTTTCCTACTAATATAGATATCTTAAATACATCCATCTGAAAACACTAAGAGATATCAATCTCAAAGCCCTTACCTTAGATTTTTCACATACCACAATTATTAACAACTTCATTACCTTCTTCTTTGCAAATTTCCCACTAACTAGTGACAAATCGTGTCAATCTAACTACACTAATGTGTCAAGCTTGAAAAAATCTTTTTGGAAAAAAAAAGGGGCTCCAAACTCCACCGTATGGCCAAGATATTATGATTCTTTGATTGACTTCTCCAAAAAATAAGCAAACTTTTCTATGTGACAGTCAAATAGACGTCAAATTTAATATTGGAATTAAAAGTGAACATACTCACAAACATTACAGCCCACCACCACCAACCCCCCCAGCTGCCATTATAGAACGCCTCTTGGTGTAATAACGCTTGGGCCTCAAACCATTCTTGCTGAATTTTATGTCTTGGACAAAAAGACAATCTACAATGTTGTTCGAGAAGACCTTGGATCCATAGAATGAAGGCCACTCCTTCGACCATGTTCCAAGAAATTGGTTATTTGCATCTTGGTAGGGTTTATGGTATTATAGGTGATCTCAATCCCTTTGATATCTACAAAAGCAAGTTAAAACTCACAACTAAGAGTCATATCAACCATGAAATTCATTTTAACGAGTTTAATCCACCCAACGATCTTGGGAAGAAGGCTGCCAAAGCAATTGAAAATCCTAAGCCCTCTTGAGTAGAGGCACCTAAGAAAGAGTCTCAAACCATTTCAGTTGTGTCTACTAAGACTACTGAAATTGTTAGGTTTTTAGAAGAGGAACGGGAAACTACCAGCCTAACAATGTTTCCTCCATTTCTGCCCTGCCTAATGATGAATCCAATATTAGCATGGCTAAAATTTCAAAAACTGAGGAGTCTCCATCAAATAAGAGTGAAGACCATGAGCCTCTTGAGAACCTTTGGACATTCTGTTTTGATATGGTGGAAACCTGATTTATATATTGGAATGTCTACGATTGCTGCCACTCTCGCGTCAAGATTAATTAGAAAACTTTCGCCATATATAAATCATAGACATTCCAATATATATATTTTTTTAATTGATATTGGTGTGAGAGTGGCATCAATCATAGACATTCCAATATATAAATCAAGGTTTCCACCATATCAAAACAGAATGTCCAAAGGTTCTCAGAAGGCTCGTGGTCTTCACACTCATTCAATGGAGACTCCTCAGTTTTTGAAATTTTAGCCATGCCTAATGATTAATCCAATATTAGCATGGCTAAAATTAGGAATGTCTACGATTGACTCCTCCATTTATGCCATGCCTAATGATGAATCCAATATTAGATTCCGTTTTGATATGGTGGAAAACTTGATTTATATATTGGAATGTCTACGATTGATGCCACATATAAATCGTAGACATTCCACTATATAAATCAATATATAAAGTTTTCTAATTGATATTGGTGTGTGAGTGGCATCAATCGTAGACATTCCAATATATAAATCAAGGTTTCCACCATATCAAAACATAATGTCCAAAGGTTCTCAAGAGGCTCATGGTCTTCACACTCATTTGATGGAGACTCCTCAGTTTTTGAAATTTTAGCCATGCCTAATGATTAATCCAATATTAGCATGGCTAAAATTAGGAATGTCTACGATTGCCTCCTCCATTTCTGCCCTGCCTAATGATGAATCCAATATTAGATTCCGTTTTGGTATGGTGGAAACCTTGATTTATATATTGGAATGTCTACGATTGATGCCATTCTCACACCAATATTAACTAGAAAAATATCCCCCATATCTCTCACGCACACGCACACACACACACACAACCTTGATTTATATATTGGAATGTCTACGATTGATGCCATTCTCACAACAATATTAATTAGAAAAATATCCCCCATATCTATATCTATATATATATGGATTGAGAACCTTTGGACATTCTGTTTTGATATGGTGGAAACCTTGATTTATATATTGGAATGGCTGAGAGTGGCATTAATCTCACACCAATATTAATTAGAAAAATCTCTCTCACACACACACACACATTCAAATACCTAGGGTTTCCTTTCTTAAACTATTTAAATCGCACTAGATAGATTGTCTTTGTAACATATTCAAAGTAGGGATTTAGAGTGATCCCAAGCAATAGCCATTGACCGCTATTTCCCACCAATGCTAGCCATATGATTAATCATCCCATCAAAAACCTTAGGTACAATACGAGAATTCATTCTACATCTCAACCCAAACCATCATTAAGGAAGGAGGCAAAATGGCATATCTTTGTGAAAATAATTCATTTTATATTTTGAATATTTTTTCAAGCTAAATTCTAGCATACCCTGCTTTCATGACAAGGTACGCTCTTAAGGGGACACATGGATTGTCGAGGATAGTTGGAAAGCTCTTTAGCATGGAATTCAACTAGCTGTAAGGCTAACCCATTCAGTTTAGGTGACTAGTGTCCAAACAAGTTTTCGTTTTGGTTGTCTAAGGAGCGTTTGTTAGTTTCCATAAGGATGTCGACTCCTTGCTTCTTGGGGCACATGCTCAAATGCTATCTTTCATAACTTTTGTAGGGGCAGATTTCCTTCATATCATATAGTTAATCTGAGGTACATCTCATCTTTTCAGATGTAATACAAAATGCTGTTTTTTTAAAGATAAATAAATACATGATTTCAAAATATGGTTATTTCAAATACTACTGTGTTTAAAATTATAATTCATATAATTTTATATGAAGAAAGGTATTCAGCTTGCATTGGGCACACATCCGCCAGCAAACACTTCCCCAACTTATTGGAGAGTGTAATTACTTTCAACAAAGCTGAATAATTTGATCCTTATATGAATGCTTCTATCGTGCAGTTTCTATTTTATATATTTATGTTTTTAAAGAACACGATTTGCTCAATAGCAAGGAATCAAATTTGAGTAAATAGTTGAAAAACAAATGCTTGTTTCTAATACACACATCAAGAAATCAATGCAGCCAACTTTCATCCCTACGATTTCAGACATGGACGCATTAGAATAAAGATGGAAGAAATGAAAAATATTCAATAAACTACCTCTATTGTCAGCTCTTGCTCCTTGTCTATAGCCCCAGTAAGTATATCCAACTGTGTTTGGGTGTTGTCGTCGAAAGGAGTCCACAAAACCTTTATTCAAAAAGTTATCTTCAAATGACCTTCTTTCTTCGTCTGTAAATCCTGCACTCCTGCGATTTCCCTGAATGTATGTTCTCTAAGTTCAGATAATTGTCCCCAGAAGAGATCATTAGCATTGCTAAAGATAAATTTCTTATTTATTGGGAAGGATATATAAAATGGCATCTTCGAGCTAATTTAGATAGCTCCAATGCATCAACTTCTATCAAAATAGAAATGTGCCATCTCATTTAATTACACTTCCAACCAGCAAAAAGGTTCTTGTAAATTTAAATCCCAGAATCATTTTATGTGACTATTCTTTCTATACTCTCTCAATAAATAAAGCAATAATAGATTATTCCGATTGTTGAAAGACACATACTTCACTCCCACATACCCCAGATAGAAGATGTGTGAAAATATGCAATTTGTAAATGATATTGAGAAACATAAAGCGTAGAAAAGCTTACATCAGGATTGTAGATATCTATTTCTTCGTGTGCACAGTTCAGATCGCCAGTCAAAACTACTGGTTTTTTCTGTTCTAGATCCTGCGCACACATATGAAGTTAATTTAGCTTATACTCTAGCTTCCACCAACAAAATAGTGTGCTACCAAAGGCAATGATTATAACATAAATAAATTATCGTTATGATAGACTTGTAACAAATGCTGTTTGAACAATAGCATCCCTAATTCTTACTAAATAGTGTAACAATGCATAATATTCTTCTGGATTCAACTGCGTACAAGGGTTTTAACCATTTTTGACATTTTGTCCAGAAAGAACCTTTGTATGCAGATGAATCCAGAATGATATTATTCATAATTCAGTTCATCCAACACAAAAAGGCTATTTTCAAACAGAAGAAAAACAAAAGAATAAAAAATGGTGAACAGAAGCTTCCCACAATTTGGATGTCAGAAAATTAAAGAGCGAGGGTATGAAATATTAAATAGAAGCACAGATAGGTTACAAAATAAGAACACTAAGAAGGGATTGGCCATAAACAGTTTTACCAGGCTTATAAAATATATCAGAAGTGATTCTGAAACCTTAGTAAAATTGTCAATTTTCTCCAGATAATAGGAGTGAAACCAAGACAAAAGAGGTAATCTGCTATGTGGGGTCCACCATAAAATTAAAGTTAACTGCATCTCAAGAGTTGATCATTTAACCAAATTATCCCATCTGAAGCATAATTGGCAGTTATTCCAACATCTTCTTTACCGAAAAGGAATTGCTTTCCCAATAACAAGTAAAACCATTCTATTAGTATGAACTAAATAAATGACATATCATTTATTTTGAGAGAATTGCAAAGATCCAGATTTATAATATGAACTAAATATGAGACAGCTACATTAGATGTTCATTTGCAACCCAATTAACCAAAAACAATATGATGAAATAAACAAAAGAAGATACTATACATTTTAATCGCAAATGATCAGAGGTTCCAAATTGGTTTTAGTTCCATGATCAAAGGAAAATTGTCATAGCACTAAATCTCATGAACAAATATAAAGATTAAATCCTTGGACCGTATGAAATCCATGCAAAACCCAACAGCAAGAAGCTTAGATATCAAACTGCAAATTCACAATATATGGCTTTTGCAGTCTATTTGTAGCAAGCTGAAAGGAAACTTATATATAAACCCTAAGAAAGTATTTGTTCATACATAAGCAACCACATTTCCCACACGCTGGATAACAGATTGCATCAGTGTGCTGCACACTTACTTTGATGTAGCTGCTTAGAGCTGGATCCCATTTCTGAACCCGGTAAGTCTGCTGACACATACAAACAACTCTACTAAAACAAAATGCCATAGATTATATTCAGACTTCACATTTATAAGTAATAAGCACTATGTCTAAAAAGTACCAGAGCCATGTATTCCTTCCAACAAAAATAAAATTAAGGAAAAGTAAAAATTGTAACAAACTGACCAGTCTTTCTAGCTTTTGACCAGAGTTGGGAACATATCCGGCAACCAGGTAGAATTTATCAAGTTCTATAGTAATTAGACGACCTTCACCATCATGGTCTGGAAGTCCAAGTCCAAATTTCACTGAAACAGGTTTGATCTGCAAACATAGTATACAAAGAGCTCCAAACATTAATTCATCTACTCAAGCTAGGAATACATATTCTGTTTGCTAAATTTATTTCCTGAGATAATAGAACTGAATACATTTTCCCAACTATACAAAAAGGAAATCATTAATAGGAAAATGTCAGGAGTTAAAAAAAACGTGTTTCAAGCAGGTTAAAGAAATCTGCTTGTCCATGAGAAACCATTCGGCTCCCCCTCATCAGAGAAATTTTTCAGCACCGGTGCATTATAAGTTTCTCTAGACCTTTAGAATAGCCCACCAGCGTGTCATCAATGTCCGTGAAGAAAACACTCTCAATCACCTATCTGAATATATATATAATATATTCAAGTGAGCTTTGCATTATGCAATAAAAGCTGGAAGAATAGTTATGTTACAAGTTATTATGTTAATGTAAGATCGACCCACATATTGAAAAATTTTGATAAATCTCTATGTTGCTTTTCATTTTTAGTTTCGCGAGATATGACCCATTTCAAACACTCCTAACATGATTCTCACACAACTTTTGCAAATTTATGACATGCTTTTCACATGTTTCTCACAAAATTGCTGTAAGTGATCAATTTCATATTAGCTTGAAGGAGATTAATTTCTTCCAACAAGCAAGTTATAGATGAATGCATGTTTTGATTTTCTGCTTCTTTCTTCCAAATATGGTTTGCTATTCAGTAAACTAAAGCCTTTGCATTTATGTTTCCTATGCGAAATGCATCTTGCATTTAAAGTAAGCATCATTAAAATATAATACAAAAAATAAGGAACTTCTGAAAAATATGTAAGCAGCATGCTATAAGCAACCACAGGCACAGAACCAAACCAATGAATTCGATACAATCTCCGAGCATAGGCCATGCTGACAGGGAGACTATCAGGTAATGTTTTGTATAAACAGTGACATCGTAACTTTCTCCATTGTGTTTTGTAAAATAAGTAGTCTGATTAATTGTTTATGGAGCTAAAAGGCCTGCACTTCACTGTGAAGCCATCAACTGCATTTTCAAAACCATGGAAGAAAGTTTACAGGCAAATACCAAAAAAAGCATAGGATTCGAGAAGACTTCCTGACCTCATCAGGGTATCATCATTTGAGTTATAGCATCATTGTTGTGAATGGGATTGTTAAAGATTCATATCATACTTGACTGTCGGGCCCCTATGTTACCAGGTACTGCTACCCAAGGGGGCTGGTACCAGTACGATATGTTCCAGATACCAGTACTGGTTCAAAACACCTTTGGAAACGACCAGGATCCTGCTGTGCAGACCTGGGTACATCTGGGTTTGTCCTAGGATGAACCTGGGCATACCCAGACCTGCATAACAGGACCCTTGGCGTTTCCAGCAGGTTTCGAGGTAGAAAAACATTTTTTCTAATTTTATTTTTTTGTTTTCACTCAAAAACAAGTCAAACGTGGGCTTGAAAAAATAAAAATAAAAACACAATAAAGCATAGGTAAACCCTAATAGCAACTCTCACATTTATTTTATCAAAAGAAAACAACACCACATTTACCTCTCATTGCATTTTTACCTCTCATTACACATTTGCTTTCTCACCTTTGTTTTTGAAAGTGAAGACCAATATGAGTATAATGAAAATGTTGGTTTGTCTTGATTTTTATGTGTACAATGTTGTTGGTGCAATATTCTACTTGCACTAATATTAAGTTGACTTAGGTTAACTTAACTATACCAGGTTTACTTTGTGCACACCACATAGGTTTAAAATAGGATAAGTGGCATCACTAATCACTTGCCACCACATCCCACTATTATGAGTCCACCACATCCCACTATTATGGGTCCATCACTTCAGACGTGTGTCAATTACTTGATCAAAAGCAAAGTTGGTTCACAACTCTTGTTTTTACTTAGTCAAAAGCAAAGTTGGTTCACAACTCTTGTTTTTACTTAGTCAAAAACAAAGTTGGAACCAAACTCTTGTTTTTGTTAAATATTGACGGCCTATCTTATATATTATAATATTTTTTTATGATAAATATATTATTCTTTATTTTTCAATTCCTATGTTTTCCATGGCTGGTGTGAGTCCACATTGAGAAGTTTCTTGGGCATCCCCCACTCTTACATGGTATCAGAGTCTTTCTCTATCAAGTAGCCATTGTGGGTTTTTGCACACTTTCAGCTGCTTCTGCACTCCCACATACATCTTTAGTCATCTTCCACATTGTTTAGCACAACCAACATTCTAGTCTACAAAAAAATCATTTAAATTTTTTTTCTTTTTGCCAAAAACTACATTTTTAATTATTTTTTAGTGTCTTCTACATTTTTGGAAAAAACTGAATTTTCTGGATTTTCCCAATATTTTTATTGCATTCTACACACAAAAATATGAATTTATAAAAAATGGGATTTTTTCGCTCAACGTATTTTTTTCTATGAATTTTTTAAGTTTCAAGGTCTTAGGAAAAACATGGAGTAGATTGTATAACACGAATTTTTAAACAAAATTGTAGGTTAAAGGCTCCAAACTTACATTTCCAGATTCTCCTCTCTAAGAACTTTCTAGAAAATCCTCATTTGCAAAAATCCAATATCGGGGGTTCCCGTAGCGTCCAATTGAAATTTGCAGAAGAAAATTGAGAAGACAAAGTGAAGGGAGTCAATTGTGCATTGTTTCAATGGATTTCTAGGGTGGCAACGACATTTTCCACCACCATCACCCATACAACTGCAAGCACACCACCGCCCAAACAAGCCTCTTACCATGTACTTTTTTATAAAAACTTAATTTGCTCAAATACAATATCAAGTGGCATTTTTGGAGTGTTGGTTGAGTGCCTTTTATAAAGGCACTTGTGTGGCAAGGAGTCAATTGTGCATTGTTTCAATGGATTTCTAGGGTGGCAACGACATTTTCCACCACCATCACCCATACAACTGCAAGCACACCGCCGCCCAAACAAGCCTCTTACCATGTACTTTTTTATAAAAACTTAATTTGCTCAAATACAATATCAAGTGGCATTTTTTGGAGTGTTGGTTGTGTGCCTTTTATAAAGGCACTTGTGTGGCAAGTTGTGGGGTCGAATCTATAATGTCCCCTTTCATATAATTTTAATAATTAATAAAATTACCTGAATAGTGATTTTAATCACTGAAAAAGATAAGGCAATTAATTAATTATTAAAATAGAATTATCTTGGATAATTATTCAAATGACGGAAAAAGTGGTTTTAACCATTTGGAAAATTAAAGTAATTTTAATGATTATTCTAAAGGGCTTTATAATTAATAAATTGCTTGAAAGTGATTTTTATCACTTTAATTATTAAATCAATTTAATTAATTATTTAAAGACTTAATTATTTAATTTGCTAAAAAGTAATTTTAATTACTAATTTATTAAGGCAAATTATTTAATTAATTCAAAAAAGCCTAAAGTGAAATTAAAAGGAATGTCGGCTTGGGAATTAAAACAAAGAAAGAAAAAAATATTCTAAAAAAGGCAAGTGAGGCTAATGAGGTATTTTACCTCCCCAAGATGGTTCGCTCCCCTTTAGAAGATACAAATACAAAGTGAAGATCACAATTGAAGATATGCTGAATTTTGATAATTGTTCTTCATGCTTGAAGAAACTATTGAGATACATGCCCAATAGAAGTTCGTTGCTTGGTGTTGATCAATCTAAAAAAGGTGTCTTTTAACACCACCTTTGCTAAGGAAATCTTGTTCTTGCCCTAGAAGTGGGGCGATTATTTTGAAGAGTTTGTGTGAAGTTTTGTGAGGGTTTTGAGGTTCATTTCTTGCATGTTAACCTTGCTAAATATTTATCCTATTTTTGCAAGTGGAACGAACCACTTTGAAAACTTGGATCAAAAGTTTGGAGTCCTCTTTTAGTCTATTTTATGCAAATTAAATATTTTGATTTTATATGCTAATTTTTTGCGTGTTGACATGAGGTTTTGGAGGAGTTTTGTGGAAGGTTTGAAACCCTAAATTGATAAAAATTTAAATAATAATTTTCAGATTATTATTTAATTATTTTTGACACGAAACTAGGGTTTTCAGAATTTTGGAGCAACTTTTGGTGACCTCGTGAAAGGAAAATTTCAAAATTATTTTTATTTGATAGTCATTATTTATATGATCAATTTGAGCTCTTATTTGTACCATAATTCTAAAAATTGAGAGAGTTATGAATTTTTAAAGTTTTTAGTTGTTCGTAGGAAATAATATTTGTTGAGGGCAAATTTTTGGCAAAGGCTTGAAGTGTAAAAATATTCAAAACAACAGCTGCATTTTTGGAATTAAATCTGATTAACCAACCATCATAAAGTGGCATTCGAGCTTCAATAATTTGCCAAAAAAGAACTTGTTATGTGCATTTAATTTTTTGATTATTTCTTTAAGTATTCAGTTAATTTTGAGACAGATTATTGGTTGAAAATCATCTACAGAACCCTACTATTGTGGGTTTGACAAGGGTTTTTGAGCTTATTGAGCTTATTGTGGGTTCAAAATTTTGAGATTTAGGGGAAAACCCCTTTTGGATGAAATCGTTCCATTTGGGGACATTACAGAATCCCCCTCATATTTTCCTTTAATGCTCCGTCGGACTTATTTCATTAAAACAAATATTTCACATTATACTTTGAAAGCATGCGGGGCGTGTTGGAGATTAACATTTTGTTAAGGCTCTCATTTATGAGTAGGTTGGGGGTTCTATTTGTTAGCAAATGATTAAAGAGATATTTGTGAAAAGCACACAATGTATTGATCTGTGCATCAATGTTATTTATGATACCAAAAATTGGTTATAGCAATGGTTACAGCAGTTATGGAGGTTTATCGATTTAGACATCAACGAATTTTAGTTAAGTCTTTATTACATTATTTAACACCCCCTCTTAATGACTAAACTAAAGACAACTCCAAGTTTGGCTCGAAACTTTACAAAAAGAATAGAACCAAGAGGTTTAGTCATTAGCTCTGTCGGTTGCTCTCTAGAAGCACAAAATTGAAGAAAACGTCACTAAAATCAACCAATTGTCGAATGCAGTGATGATGTATCTCGATGTGTTTGGTGTGAGCATGAAAAATAGGATTCTTTACCAACTTCCATACACTTTGATTATCACAAAATAGTGGAGTAAGCGTATATGAAAGAAGTTGCAAATCAGCTAGAATCCGACATAGACAAACTACTTCCCAGTTGGCACTAACTATTGCTTTGTATTTTGTTTCAGTGAAAGAGAGAGCAACAGTATGTTGAAGCTTGTTCTACCATGAAACAACACCTGAACCAAAAGAAAACATATACCTAGTTGTAGATTTTTGAATATCCACTGATCCTCCCAAATCAAAGTCTATATAACCAATCAATCTAAAATTTGTTGTCCTCTAATAGAGAATGTCAAAGTCAAGATTTCCTTTGACATAATGCAAAACATGTTTTGTTGTTGTCCAGTGTACTAGCTTCAGTTGAAAAAAAAAGCGAGAAAGGTAGCTAACAACAAAACATAAATCTGGTCGAGTTGTAAGATATATCAAGCTGCCCACCAACTGTCTATATAATGATTCATTGACCAGTGATGAATCATCATGAGCTGATAATTTCAGCCCTACCTCCATAGGTGTAGAAGCAGTATTACAATCCATCATTTCAAACTTCTTCAAAAGAGCAGTGGCATACTTGACCTGAGCAATGAAAATGGAATGGTCATGTTGCCAGAATTCTACACCTAAACAATAGTGTAAGAGGCCTAAATTAGTCATATCAAAAGCAGTGCACAAATCTGATTTGACTTTTTGAATCGTTGTCTCTACTACCTATGATAGCAAGGTCATCAACATACACAGTGAGTATCACAATGTCATCAGTGCTTTTGATATAGAGATTTGGATCAGATGGACTCCGTTTGAAAACAAAATCTCATAGATGCTGATCAATTTTGATGTACCAGGGTCGAGGAGCCTACTTAAGCCCATAGACTTCACCAATTTGCAAAACAAATGATCACAACCAGAGCCCTGAAAACCTTCACGCTGCACCATTTATACGTCATCCAAATCACCTTTAAGGAAAGTGCTTTTGACATCCATTTGAAACACTTTCCAACCAAACTGAGATGCGATAGAAAGAAATAACCGAAATGTGACCATTTTTGCAGAAGCAAAAGTCTCCTCATAGTCTATTCCCTCCTGTTGTGAAAATCCTTTCGCAACAAGATGGGCTTTGTACTTGTCCAAAGTACCATCAGCCTTGCATTTGACTTTGTACACCCATTTGCAGCCAAAGGGTTGCTTACCTAGAGGTAAATCCACAATGTCTAGATATTGTTTCTCGTCAAGGCATCATATTCTGATTGCATCGTTTTCTCCCACTTCGGTTTGCCCTGTGCATCAAAATATCGATGGGGCATTGAAATAGTGAAAAAATCAAAAGCAAGAGCAAAATACATAAGCTCTTCATCATCAATTGAATCCACAACTGACTTCTTGGTTGCCGAGACCGTGTATGAGATTGAGGAAGATCACCCTCTCGTACATCCTGTAGAATGGTGTAATACCACTTAGGTCTCTTCTGTACCAAGGATTCTTGTTCTTGCTAAACAACAAATGGAGAAGTGGTCGTCTCAAGTCGACGATGCTGATAGACTAATGGAGTGTTAGACATAGATTGTTGCACTGAAGACTGTGAGAGTGTCTCCAAAACATGTGGTTCCTCATCTTTCGGAGGAAGTACAATACTAGAAACCTATGTATTATCAGAGATAGCATGGTGATTACAAACAAAAAATGATTCTATTTCTCTTATATCAACATTCCGAGTAATGATGATCTTGTTAGTAGACACATCTATTAATCTATATGCTTTGGATTGAGTACTATAACTAGCAAAAAAATATCGGGCACATTTAGAATCCAGATTACTTCTTTGTTTCTTAGGAATGAGAGCATACGCAGCAAAACCAAAAACACGAAAATGTGTTATCTTTGGTTTGATGTTGGACCAGGTTTCTTCCAGAGTGATGTTCTCCAAACCCTTGCAGGGACTTTTGTTCAGTATGTAGACTGTCATGTTTACTGCATCTCCCCATTATTTATACAGCACACCTATGCATCATGGATCGAGCCATCTCCATGATTGTGCGATTTCGCCTTTCAACCACTCCATCCTGCTTAAGAGTGTATGGGGTTGTTAGCTGTCGATGGATTCCTTCTTTGCCGCAATAGTTTTGAAATTGCTTTGAAGTGAATTCTCCCCCATTATCGGATCGCAAAGTTTTGATCCGTCGACTTGTTTGATTTTCTACCAATGCTTTGAATTTTACAAACTCAGCGAAACAATCAGAGTTCTTGTTCAAGAAGTAAACCCGCATTTTTCTAGAAAAATCACCTACAAACAACAAAAAATACCTTGCACCAAGAATAGTAGATGACTTGCAAGATGGCTCACCTAAATTTGCATGAACACGATCAAGGAGCCCTTTCGCTTCTGTTTGCCAGCCAAACAACCTCCACATATATCCTGCTTGACCTGGATAGTAAGCAATCCAAGAACCATATTCGATTTTTGGAGTTTGGCCAAATACTGAAGATTGAGATGTCCAAATCTCTTATGCCATACAACATTGGTATTATCCTCCACAATTAATGCATTCAAATTGATAGTGGCAGGATCAACAAGTCTATACAAACTATTTTGTCCAATGCCTAGGGCTTTGATTTTATCATGTTTGATATCAAACACAATGCATTTTTTTCCTAAGAAATTCACTGTAATGTGAGGATTTTTAGTTAACTGACTGATAGAAGATTTTTGTTCATCTTAGGTACATACTTAACATTCTTGACTATGAACTTTGCAGCATTATTTTCTTTTATAGTGAATGTAACATACTAGTCTTTTCAACATGTAAAATGCCATGATGCACCGGAATCAAAAAACCAATCACTGGTAGACCTCTCATTGGAGCATAATGCCATGAGAGCATATTCTTTCTCAAATTCAGCTTCAATTGATGCCACATTTGCATGCCCTTTTGCCTTCTTGTTATATGTTAGATCATATTGTCTTTTTCTGCACTCTTTCTTAATATGACCAAATTTTTGACAACAATAACATTTTACCTTGAATTTTGGGGAAGATGATGTATCTAAATGTCTTTTCCATTTCCCTTTGGATTGGGCAGCTAATGCACTTTTCGATTGACCAGAACTAGGCTCATTGAAATGTGTCTGTATGCATTCTTTTTGCAGCAAATATGACCTCTCCTGATCAAAAGAGTGTTACTCTCTGTCATCAGGTGCAAAGCTTCCATGAATGATTCATAAGGTGTCAGGGTATTCAAAACAAGAGCCACCATATCATCATCATCCACCTTTTTGTTGATGGCTGACAATTGATCACAAAGGTCTTTCATTTGTAATAAATGCTCTAACAGAGACCCACCTTCTATCATTTTTGTGAAAAACAACAAAGTTTTCAAATAAAGTACTTGACTCTTTTCCGAAGTCTAATACTTGTTCTTGAGACTAATCCATAGTGCACTTGCTTGACAGCATTCCGGACCTCCAAAATCATATCATCCAACACAAAAAGTTTCAATAACATAAGGGCTTCTTTATGACGTTTGTCACAATTGACATAATTCGTTGCCAGTTGTTGTTGTGTCAAGTATAATCTTGTCACAGTGACAGAATTCCGCAATTGTCAAGATTTTATGACTCCATACATTATAATTCTGCCCAATTAATTTTTGGGCCTTAGGAAAGACAAGGTCTAGAAATTGGCCATTTTTCACTCTGAAAAATAAATTTTAACCAATAAAATAAACTTCTGAAAAATGTTTTTTATTTTCTCTGATTTTATTCAATTTTCAACCACCTAAAAAAATTAAAAAACAAAAAAATCTAAGACTTTTTGAGAATTATGACTCACTGGTTCTGCAAATTTTTGAAAAATTATCTTCTTGTGTCCTGCGAACTCTTGTTTCCTTCCTCGACTGTATTGTCCCATGTGCCCTACTTCGCCAAAAATTGACCTTCGACTGCAAACTTAAACCCTTGTGGCTCTACGTTTCGTTTCGTGCCCTTATGGCCGCAACTGTGTAGAACCTTCGAAGATCCCTGCGTTTGCCCTTTTTGTGCCCTTCCGTGTAGTTAAACGTGACTATGTCGTGTATTCAAACACAACTGTGAGCTGCCCTTCCACGATTTAAACTGTTTTTCGTCGCGATTGCAACCTTTGCATTCTTTTCCTTGACCTTGCCCGATCCTCTTCGTGCTTGCAATTTTGACATTGTGTGAGCCTTTTAAACGCATGGGACTGTGTATGTTGTTCCTCAAGAACCCTGTCGTTGATTTTAGATAGACTCAAGGTCCTTCCGCAATTCACCACAACCCTTCATTGAGCCTTCACGACATTGTGTGCCCTTTTCACGACTAGTCTTCACAGGACTGCAAGCTTCTTCAACGAACTCAACTGTCAATGACCTCCACCGACTGTCTCTCCCTCTTCCTCTCGTTCGTACCCTAAAACCAGGGTTTCCTCAAACGAAAAAACACTCGTACTAGACTGGCTTCTTCGAGTGGTGGCTCTGATACCACTGTTAGCAAATGATTGAAGAGATATTTGTGAAAAGCACACGATGTATTGATCTGTGCATCAATCTTATTTATGATACCAAAAATTGGTTACAGCAATTATAGAGGTTTATCGGTTTAGACATTAACTAATTTTAGTAAGTCTTTATTACATTATTTAACACGATTCCCCCCGAACCAACTTTTTATAAAATGTTTTTTTCCAAAGCCTTTAGCGCCCATGTGACCAACCGCTCAGCGAGATAAGCCGCCTGTGAAACAAAAATTCTTGCTTGCCCAGTTGAGCATCTAAATTTGAGTGCAATTTTTCCGAGCCATAAAGTTTGATCCGCAAGCCCTGAGGGGTATTTTTTTCACCCATCATGTTTTTCGCAATCTACACATTGGTGGTATATTTTTCCATTTTTAGTGGCACAATTTCCCATAAAATGCAGGTTTTCATCGAGCTCACTACCTTTTCCTTATTTTTGCAACTTCAAACTACAGTAACTTTTGATTTGTAACTCAGAACAAAGTGCCTTTTTTTTAAAGTGTATATTTTTTATGTACTTTGCAATGGTAGCTTCAATTTAATGCAATTCTATATCAGAAGTTGTGTTTTCAATAATTTTTGTTCATTTTCACCTACATTTAAACTGTAAACACGCTATTTTATAAAGTGACACCCACTTGCAACTGGAGGGATCATTTTTGTGCATCATAAAAGTTTCCAGGTTGGGCTCATTCACATCTTGGATCGCATACTCACTCTTGTATTGAGGTATTATTGTAAAAACTACATCATTATAAACAATTTGGAAGGGGATTCTTGAGTGTGTTCGTTTTATGAAGTTCTGTTCAAGGTTCTTTACCTTGCTTTTTCTAATGGCTTTGTGCCAAGACATCCACACTCTCATGCAGGCAAATAATAACCTGCTTTTGGAAAACACCATACTTTTTTGTAATGTCCCCTTTGATACAAAAAACAATACTTTTGGATTTGTCTGTAACCCATATCTAGTAAATTTCTGAATTCTGATTTTTACTGTGATTCCTTTTAAAACTGGTGCATTAATCAAATACTAAGCAGCACATGCAAAACTTAATATCCAAAACCCAATTGAAATCTTTGTCATGATGAATTGAATATCCATAGAATATAGATGTTGATGTGACTAACCATCAAGGCTAATACTGCAGAGAACTCTACATATAATACATATAGCATAAAACTCAATTTATTATTAATATTTGGCAGCATATACAATACTGCAGTAACATATAACAGCAGCTCCAAAGCAATTATTACCACCACTAACAATGACGCGGAAATCTATAAATGAATATGCGACACAACAGCTATGTTTGAAGTATACAACAGCCAAAATAAGGAAGAGACCCCAAGGCCCACGCTAGGATTGTTGAGCTGGAACTGCAAGCATATTAATATCCACGACAGCCATAAAGAACAAACAGACCAACAAAAGGCAATGGCAGCTGACAATGTATACCAGCACTGTCCCAAAGGTGATCTATTCCAAAAATCAATGCACAGCTATCCAATAACTCAGATTTGGAACCCTGATTGGAACAATTAACACAGCAACCTGCAGCAGAGGTATGACAGCGATAAATGATGGTACAGGAAGCTTTAATCAGCAATCAACCCCTCCAATGAAGACATAACTTTGTAACCCTCACAAATTCTGAATATTGATGATCGGATCACTGTAGCGATGGTATGGATCACTGTAGCGATGGTACAGATCACTGTGGCAGCTGTATGGAGTGCTATAGCAGCTAAAAAATTCAAGAAATCTTCGATATTGCAAACTTGCAATTTCCGGATGAAATTGCCTCAAAGATTTAGAGGGTTTTTGTCCTCAAACTAAATCTGAATGTGGTGAGGGTTTTTGGCCTCACAGTTTGTACCAACTATAAGGGTTTTCATCCTTAGGCTGAAAACCGATGAACTAAGAGGCTCAATCAATTGAGAAATATTGATAATAAAAATTGAATAATCCAAATGAGAGAGAACACGCAATATAAATACTCAATTGCCACTTTTAAGGATAGGGTTACACTTTTAGGTTTTACCCCCTTTTTTAATTTTCACCTTTTCCCTTTACTCACTCTTTTATTTTATTTTCAATAATAATAAAGTAATAATAAGTTGTCACTTTTTTGATAAAATAGAAATCAAGTCACTTGGTCAATTTAAAATATTAACTTTATTATTTTTTACTTTATTTGAACAAGGGGACATGACATTTTTTCTGAAGTATGTTTACTTCAAGAAGACATGGTTAGCTTTGTTGAAGAGAATGGAAAGCTTAAAAAACACAACTCTCTATTGCTCTCACTAATTTTCAAAGAAAACACAATCCTTCAATCATTGCAAAACACAGTTGCACGCTTGCAATGTTAGAATGATGCTATAGACATACCTCTCATTAAGCATAGTTATGTCACTTATTTAGATCCTATTGACACATCATCATCCTTTGATTTATTTGATCATGAGTTTCCCATTGTTCTTGATACACCCATTGTTGCACCTATTGCAACCCCCAATTCAAATCTACTCATAGTTGTGTTTGGCTAATTTGAGAAGCACACAATTGGAATTGGTTCCCGTGCTCTCCAATCCTTGGGTCATTTTGGCAAAGGCATAGGTAAACATTTGCAGGGCAAAGTTTTCCCTGTCCAACCTATTTACTAGATTTCTCACCACGACATTGGCTATAGAGCAGATGATTTTTCATCGAGTCCCCTTCTTGCATACTCACATCTTTTTTATCACTCCACTCTTCAAGAGGATATTGAGCAACACATGATTCCTTCTGCACACCTCACGGATGAGAGACCTGAGACTACTTCAATCAAACATCAGTCATGGCACTTCTACAAATGATTCCTTGCATGCATTGTTTGTGCACATGGCACCAAATCACATGCAAGCTTCCTCATCTACCATCTGTGTTAACCTAGGATGGACTTATATCAGTAGTGGCAGCATTGTCAGCATTCTTTGCATGGGCTCTACCAATGTGGATCCTCTACCATTCAACTACATCGTCCACACACTACTCATTTTGCCTAGCAATGCTCCCTTTGTTTTGGAGTAACTCTATTTGGCAATGCTCCCTTGTTTTGGAGCAACTCTCACATTGATATGGCCTTTCTTCATCATATAGATAGTCTCCTTGTTTAAAATTATTTTAGTGTATACATTGTCTTCCTTGTCTTTGTTTGGTGCTTTTTGAGATATATTATACTTGCACTAAATTCTAAAGTGCAATGGGAGGTTTGTTTTTCATAACCTAGACTACCTTCATGCATGTTTGCCTTGTTTTGTGCACATTTTTTATATTTCAATGTCGAGTCTCTCGCATCACCACTAGGGCCATCCTTCTTTAGAAAACCGTTTTTAAATTCTACGCCACCTTGACAGTTAATTCATCTCTTAGTATTGAGCATTTTCTAGCATACCCTGCTTTTGTCATTCTTCAATGTTCGAGTAGTGGATTCGGACCACTCATATAGATATATTCCTTCATCCACTTGACTCATTCATCATTATGAGGGGGAGCAGGGGCAGCATAGTCATACTACGTCTTCGAGTGTTGTGTCCTTGCTTACCCTTAGCACATCACATCTACTTCAAGCAATTGATGGCATTTTTCATGTACTTTTTTCTACTTTCGACACTTCACTTTGCAATATTACCATCTAGCATTGCTAGCATGTCTTATGTGGTCGAGTAGTGGATTCAGACCCCTCGTGTAGTTTTGAGTTCTTCACCAGTCTTTTCACTAGCACATCTTGCATCTTCTTCAATGATGGTATTCATCCCATCCAGTGCATCTTCAATGATAGCTTTCATCCCATCCAGTGCATCTTTTTTGGAAGACCTTTGTTTTGTAGTTCATTTTTTCCAAGTTGTACTTACTGTACATGGGTACATCACAGGCCTAGTTGTCGGGACCCATTTAAGAGGATTCTTAGCGTTTTCATTTTGTATAGACCTTTCTAAGTTGCACTTAAAGGGGGGTGTTGGTACAATATTCTACTTGCACTAATATTAAATTGACTTAGTTTAGCTTTAACTATACTAGGTTTGCTTTGAGCACACTATCACATCCCACTTTTTTCGTGTTGGATTTCAAAAGCACTTGCTTGTGATTAACATCATAGAACATAACTAATAATGGTAAGGTTGGTTGTTGTGCAATTAGAGATATCAATTATTGATTAATTTGTTTAACATGTTGCAATTTAGTTAATTGTTGTTATCATGTTTCTAAGTGCGACAAAATTAATGCAATTAGTTGTCATTCAAATGGATGTTATAGAATAAGTTGGAATGATTGTTATTTATCATGCCTTTACCACCTCATATCATGCAGTTTTGACATCATGACCTAGATAACTTTTTTTTTGTCCATTTGTTTATGAAGCAGGTATAGCCCCCTCAATGCGAGGGAGAGGATCATGGGAGAGAAGGAACTAGGTGCAGATTATGGGCAGTGGTGAAAGAATAATGTGGAATGTTTTGCATTCATTCTAGTTGCATTCTAGACGCATGCATTTACCACTTTTGGCACGGATAGCAACCGCTAGTAAGTGATGAACTTGTTTGTTGTTCTACTCTCGTCATGACTATTATAATAACTAACTCTAGGAATTGCTAGAGATCATAATAGTCGATAGGACAATGTGTGTGATTGATATCATGTTGAACACACATAATGCCTTGTCCCCTTGATATCCATTAATGCGTGTATTTGCAATGAGCTATCGTTATCCTTTAGTTTCGGTTATAGAACCCATCTTTATAGGTATTGTGGTACATGATAAAGGCCATTTAGATCTTATACGATCATTTGGCCATGTCGCCAAGTAAGATTGACAAACTCGAGTTGTCGTTGTGATTCAATGCCTTCAGAATGGGTGCCAATAAGCATAGTTATTAAAAAATAAAAATGAATTCTATTAGAACTGAGTAATGTCTAATAGTGATTTAACGAATAAAAGTTAACATATAGTGCAAAAGCTAAAATTATGCATATTTTATATTGGAAGTGGTTATCTATCAAGCACTTTCCTTGTTTTGTGTGCACTTAACAAGTCCCCCTATGCCTTTTGCAACTCTGCGATAACAATTTTAGCTAAGTCGTTAAGTTGCCCAACTTAAGTAATAATTATAAAAACCTATGTAGAGAGGTTGTGTGTATGATCTCCTTCAACCAACCCCCCTATGCATAATGTTGTGAGAATATGATTGGCAGTGAATGGCATGGCATTGGCATTGTATGATTTAAATGTTGGAAATGTGGATTATTATTCAATCAACTTCCATCACAATGACATTGTCACCAAAAGCATCTTTGCTTTCCTTCTTCAACCATTTAACTGTTTTAGCATTAAAAGGCAACGCTGAATAAACATTAACTTCCTCACATGGGCAGACCTTGTCATCTTCTGGCATTAATATTTTGAGATTGGATAGGATTTTCTGTCACATGGGCTGCGCTATCTTTAGGACATAAGAATTTGTATACGATCAAAACTCTGCCCAGCTTTAGTTTTTCAACCAAACACTAAATACTGGATATGCCAGATGGCTGCGCCATCCATTTGAATAGTGGAAAAGCTGAATGCATTCATTAATGACAGTTGGGAGTTAAGCTATAAACGACAGGTCACCCTCCTCAGAAGGACACGGCCTGGTCAGAGTGAGAGATGAAGGAAGGCGTTGTTGAAAACAGAGGACACTTAGGAGTTTTTTAATATATTCATGGTGCCACATTGCCAGGCGCCCTCCACAGAAAAAAAATGTTTTCATCTTCAGAGGTGTGCAAGGAGAAAAAGAATGGCGCAGCTTCAGGTGCAGTACTAACAAATTCATAAGTTTGTATTTTGCCTGAAAATTGTAATCTAAATATTAAATGGCTGTAGGTTATCAATCTGATATTATCTGATCACTATATATAGTTTGTGTTCATTATATGACTGCATTAAGTGTTGTATGACAGAATTCTGACAATTAGCGATCACCATATGATTACATTCTGAAATCACTTAATAGCTGTATAATTTAATGACTATAGGACTGTAATTTCTGACTGTGTTTTATTCTGAGGCTTTCCAAGATCAAAAACAGCAGAGAAATATTGTTTCTTACCCTGTTCCAGGGCGCCCAATATAGTGCAGCCTATAGGACTCTAGGATAAGTTTTGTTAATTGTTTTAAATCTGTTAATTTCTCTTGGCCATTTAAGCAAAACCAATTTGGTACAGTTGCAGTAGTGTTCCATGAGGACACATTTCCTTAATGGTTTTTATTAAATTGTTTATTCATGGCACATTATAAGATTACATTTCTTTGAGGAATTTTGTCAATTAATATCTGTGCCATGTGTAAAAAGAAATAAATAATTTATAAAGTATCACTAGTTTTCATTCGTGGCACAGGCTGGGAGCTTTCTGGCAAGGATGAACTGACTGGATTGGACACTTGTTCATTGCATCAGTAAAATAACGTCAACGCTTTGTGGGATGATTTTCATTCATAAGACTCCATTTCGCACTTTCATGTTGGCAAATGAACAGCCACCAAACTCCCACACTTGAAATATATGTTGATAGCCTTATGTGTATCAAACACAAATTCCCTCAGTGATGCAAGAGTAGTTTTGCATTTAGGCTTTTAGCATGCACGGTTGAAATTTGAATGCAAGTAACAAATATAATACTAATCACTGTCATATAAGATTTATACCACTTGCAATATTGAATGTCAACAATTGGCTTGTTGAAAAAGATATAGAGATATAAGCAAATTTTCACTCAGCAGACCAAGGGCCAAACTTAGCAACGTGTATGACAAGTGCTATAGATTTTTATATGACTGTGTGAGATCTTATGTTATGGCTGCATTAGTGACTTGAAACAATTGGATACCAACTAGGATGTATGAGTTTCACCTTAAAGGTCCATATTAAGAATGGACTTATACAAATTATGCATAGAACACTAAGAAGACAAAATGAAAAACAATGTTAATCAAGAAGTTTGTAATCTACAAGCATACATGGGCTTGTTATAATAACGATGTTGTTATTATGAAATAATTAGCAATCAATTTTGGTCATCATGCAACAATGAGATCTTGGTAACCTTATGTTTAGATGAAAATTTAGGTTATGCTCTTAGGGAACTCCGAGGGTATATTGAATGGAAGAACTATTGCATATAAGAGCTTAAATCACATAGAATCACGAGTGTTTGATTTTATGGGCTAGACAGTTTCAAGACCTCAATTTGATTTTGTGGATGATCCTTGTAGTAGAACCTTGTGATAACACTTTCCGTAAGTGGTACGGAGCAATTACGAATTGCGTTTCATTGTGTACCATACATGGATCAAAAGATACTCTTTCAATTGAATGTGTTTTTCTCGATTCCCTGAGTTACAGAAAACTATTAACTTCTGCTCATGGACAATCTAAGACTTTTAGGTTGTATAATAGTGAATATCTGACTTTGGAATACCAATAAATTTTTGAAAGATAAATCAATTTGGATATTGTTAAACTCGGTGGACTTTGATCCCTTAGTGGATTATGAACCCTTGTTGGATGTTAAACTCGCATAGGAAATGTTGAGGCTTGAACCAAATATTATATTATGTGGTTTGATTGAATCCTCATTTAACTTGATTACTAATCCTGGATAAGGAACCTTACTGGATTTATTGCATCTCAGGTTTAGGAATCAAGATTGGGATTTGGGCAGAATTTATCCGTGCCTTGGTTGTTATGGTAAATCTTGTAGAAGCTTTTAAAGTGGTTGAATGGCCTAGCATAAAAGACAATATTAACTATTTAATATTATAAAACTGGTTTATGAAAACATACTGACCGATGTATTGAACTCTCTACTCGAACTAAGAGTCTTATGATAACCTACAACATATTATTAATTTTAAGTGATAAAATATGATGCTTACAATGATATCTAAATTACATTCCAGACAGAAATATAAGACCATGTCTTTAAGGGGATGATGAACTTAAGGGACCTTATGATAAGATGTTAAGGATTTTGTGTTGTCTACATCAATGCAATATGAATAGATATTTGTGTTTTGATTTGGAGGATTTCTGATGAAATTAGTATAAAAATTACCCTGTTGTTGAACTTTTTAAATTTTAGCAATTTCATCTAGAACGACTAGACTATTGGAGTATTAAGTAAAAAAAGAATACGATCCTTTATCTAAATATCATACTTTTAGAATAGTAGTATGATTTGAAATTAATTAGTGGTATTTTTGTAAACCTGATAGTCTAGGTGATAGATATAAATTCTTGAACTAAATATTTCAGATGGGAATTGTATCATTTTCTTGTTGGTGTATTGAAGATATGATTATTCAATCTATCATAACATGTGACCCCTTTGTCATTGAATTTGCCTAATCGATCATCAAATGTCAATATCGATTTAAAAAATATGCTATCCATACCCTTTTTACATGACTATTAAATAGACTTTGTTTTACAAAATTAATCTATTAAACAAATCATTAACCATTCATCTACCTCTATAAATCCAACCTTTGACAAAGGAAGATTTGGGTTTTTGCTCTTTTCCTTAAACTTTTAAAATGAAATCTCATGATGATTTCAAATGAGCAGTTCTATTAAACCAATTTCACCGTCATAAAATCTTGTAAAATCTAATTTGAACTCATAGTTCCTTGCCGTTTTGGTTGATAATCATCATCTATTAAGGGGTTACAATGCTCTACACAAGCAATATGGGACACTTATACACTACGTTATTATCCAGGTACTATTCAGTGATTGCACTTATGCTAAGACATGATTCATCAATTGTTGCCTAAAATTGAATAGGAGTTGGAGGAGATTAGGAGCTCAAGAAACAATTAGATATGTGAAAAAAATGTAAGGAATATTAAAAACTATGCATGTAAAGGTTAGAACTCCTCCAAGGTTATTAGTAAACTACCCAATGACTAAAGTTACCAGATATACATTAGTACTACAGATGGTATACGTTTAGGTTTCACATATTATATGGACATATAAATATACCTCATTACTCATCAAGAACATTATACCATTCTCTACTACATTGTTGTGGGAAGCTACATGCCAACTTGTTCTATCTACATAAATTCTCTTTGCATTCTCTGCATCTAGTACTTTCGTGAAAGGGTAGGACCACTCTCAGTGGATGAGAGGTGTGTGGGAGATCCAAAATGCTCTATGGTTGGAAGAAAAACCCTCCAATCATACTCTCCTTTAGTTTTCTATATGGTTTTTTAGCGACAATGATGATCTACAAAGCTCTAGTGAATTTTCTTATGAAGACTTATTCACATGTGACTATTCTGACAAATAACTGCATTTACTAAATATTGTATTGCTATTTAAAGAGAAGAAATCATGTATTAGTAATGTTGTTGTAAACATTATAAGTTGTATTTTAGTTATGACTATGAGATGGATTTTAGATTATATATTACTTTGGAATTGAACTTTTGGATTAATGAAAGAGGAAAGCTGATGTGTTTTTCATAGTACATATTTAGACATGGTTGTATTTGTACTTGTAATAAGTGAAAAGATCCATTTATTATATTTTTTTAATTACTATGAATGGTTGATTGTGAAAGAAATTCAATGAAAATTGTACATAGCAGTGCTATGAAAATGATTACGTGGATAGTATTGTTAAGAATCATTGAAACGACTTGCTCTAGTTCTCATGTATAATTGAATTATAGCAAACTTGTTTGAATAGTTGTTTATTCTCATTAACAAACGTAAGACCAGTGAGCAAACCTTTCAGTTTGATAAATTAAGGAGATATATATATATTTTTAAAAAAGGGCACATTTTTCCAATATCTGACCATAAAGTTCTTACACACACCTCATAGGCAATAAGTGGCATCATTAATCACTTGCCACCACATCTCGTCGATTACTTGGTCAAAAGCAGAATCAATTCACAACTCTTACTCTTACTCAATCAAAAGCAACGTTGGAACCAAACTCTTGTTTTTGATATATATTGACTACCTCTCTTATTTAATGTAATGTTTTTAATGATAAAAAAAATAATTTTTATTTGTCAATTCTTGAGTTTTCTATGGTTGGCACATTTTTCCAATATCTGACCATAAAGTTCTTACACACACCTCATAGGCAATAAGTGGCATCATTAATCACTTGCCACCACATCTCGTCGATTACTTGGTCAAAAGCAGAATCAATTCACAACTCTTACTCTTAATCAAAAGCAACGTTGGAACCAAACTCTTGTTTTTGCTATATATTGACTACCTCTCTTATTTAATGTAATGTTTTTTATGATAAAAAAAATAATTTTTATTTGTCAATTCTTGAGTTTTCTATGGTTGGTGTGAGTCCACGTTGAGGAGTTTCTTGGATATTCCCCACACTTACAATTATAAAATTTGCACCATGTACTTGTGATAAGACTAATCTAAGTTCGACACTGAATATCGTGACATTTAGCATTGAATTATCAATATGTTTTGTGGCTATTTATCTTATTTTGTTTACTCTATGCATATTATGTGGTTAATTTTTCTTATTTCACTATATTTTTTTATATTTTATATATATTTTTGTATGGCCATACCCAAGGCAAAAAAAAAATGTCGTACCAAGCATACCTGAACCCGAACCCATATCCGTACCAAAATCAGCTAGTTAGGGTCACTATTCATCTAGCTGATGAATAGTGTCTTTTCATACTTGAATAGATCCATGTGATGTAAGCATCAATGTGATCGTTTAATGTCCATTTAGTTCTTGAATGGTTGTTTACTTTATGATTGTTTCTTTCATCCTTCCCCAATTGCTATAATGTAAGCAACAAAACTATCAATCCATGTGTTTCTCATTTAAGTTGTTCCGATTTATTTATGGTCACATGTTATTCCAACGGTGTGTGCTTGTTAAAAACATATAACAGTGATTACAAAGCAAGATCCAAAGGTGTATTGTAAAAATTACGGTTTGATTCTAGATAATAAAAGCTTCAATGCAACATGGGTTTAGGACCCGTGGGCAGCCTTATGATTAAAAAGATTAAATATCAATATGCCTTTCATTAAATAAGGCTGGAAGAATTTAGAAAGCTTAAATTAAAAAATGATGGATCTAAAAACATGAGTAAGCTTTGAAAGGAAAAGGACTAAAATGGGTTCGTTTGACTAAAAGCTATAAATAATTTCAAGCTTCCAATATAATAACAAATGGGCAAGCTTGATTATAAAGAGTTTAGTTGTATTAAATATTGTTTAAGTATTGACCAAAATATGAGTAGAAATAACAACAAAGTACTGCATAACTTCATTACCAGTATCCGTTCAAGACAAGATAATAGTTGTTATTTGTGTAGTCAGACCCTCTGGGACATATGGTGAACTTGTAGGAGTATTGGGTGTACCAAATCAAAGATGTGTGCATGAGTCGTCAACACAGGGTAGAGCGAGTCATACAGTATAAATACTATGCTTGCATGGATTCTTGATGAGCGTTTTCTAAGTATGTAGTACAGTGTTATAGCTATGTTTTGAAAGAAAATTTTAGTTCACATTTTGCTTAGTTTGGTTGTTTGAGTGTTTTTAGCCAATGGCACGATGAGGGTACGACGATGATGAACTTCTGAGAGAATAGACTGAATGAGAAAAGGACCCAATCGACTTGATCCTCTTGTGTAAAATCTAGGTAAAGTCAATGAATTGACTCATCCTAGCTATGTAATACTCCAGAAACATACAAGTTACGGGCCCAAGAGCATAATTCTGGGAAGAAATTATAAATTAGTCTTCAGAATTCAACCCATCCAAAGATATTACTTTTCTGATTTTATTTGAAATTATAGCTTTTGCAATTCCATTGACAAAATTTGGTCATTCACGGGCATTACCATAATCCTTCTTTTCTTTCTTTCTATTTATTCTTATTTCCTCGAATTGCATCCTAGATAAATTTAGTAACGGATCCTCTAATTAAATCCTTACAAATTTAGTGATAATTCCAATTAAAACTTCAAAAGGTGACTAAAAACACGAGAAAAGTTCCTGCAAAAAGCCAAGAGCAAGAAAGAAAGAATGCAAGAGACATTTCACATGAAAGAATGAGAACAATTTTATATATTCTCATGAAATGCTTAAAAAGCTAAATGATTTTTTTCATGGATCTCTTCTATTTGCAAGAGTTTTGGTGTCTGCATGACTCACTGAAAGGTGGTACACAGCCTTAAACGTAAACAGCCTGAGCAAACAAAGCTGATTTGTTGCCATCCAAAACATAACAAGACTTCTGCATTTTCAACTAGTTTCCCTATGGAGATAAATGCAAGACGAGTTCCCATCATTGGGCAGATGGAAAACAAACTGTTACCACAGCATGGGGTTGGATAAAAACTAGCTTTTAACGAAACAATAATTGTTCACAGAGCCCTGATTGCTGCAGCATCCATGCAGATTGCATTTCCAGAAACGAGCTGAAGTGGATTTAAGGACTAAGCTTGCAAATTAAAGAGAGACTTTAGAACCATAGAATCCATTTGGTCATTACCAAAGAAATCTATATGGTTAGATAGAGGGAAAAATCAAGCTTCACTTTTAATTCATACAAAAGCAAAATTGTTTATGTCAGATTTATACTACTTCGTGCAATGAAAAAATCCTTACTCTAGAAATCACAGCAGTGCCTGAATAGCCAAGCTTGGAAACACTGCAAGTCCAGAAACTATTTTCATATCCATCAAGAAGACCCTGTTTAATCTGCTCCACATCTTTTTCCTGTAGACCAGATGAAATACAACAATGGCATCAGCATGCAAGATGAAACATTTAGGGTACATGTTCACCTGATGCTGCTGCACACATCCCAAAAGTCTTACATCAAAAATGAAATACAAGGAAATCAAATCAAAATGTAAGCAGAATCAAAGAGTTGAGAACTCCGTAAGCATTGATGAGCTAAGAAGCAGAGAATTACTTCAGATTACAAGCAATCAGTTTTACTTTTAAACTGCAGACAATGTAGGTTACTAACCTGTAACTTGGTCTCTTGTAAACACAAGAGATCGAAATTCTCTCTCTCTGCGAGCTGCAAAATTGCATTTTCCTCCTTCCGTTTCATTAGGGCCCTCAAGCCATTCACATTCCAAGAAATTAACCTTATTGTGTTCATATGCTCCACTGAAAATCCGGGCCGCATGGTACTTGGGTTATAAGCAACCCATCCATTTTGTACTTTCTTGTGAACAAGCATTGTCCATGGTTCTTCAAAATTGAACTTTAACTTGTCTTTTCCATCAGCAATACCATCTTTGATCTTTGAATCGTTTACACACTTCATTACTTTCCTTTTTTTTCGAGCTGATCCCTTGTCAGTTTCTGATTGTGAAGACATGTTAACTTTTTCATTGCATCCATCAATTGACTCAATTGTATGTGCTTCACAATCCTGGCTTGCACTTTTTATCAAAAGTCGTTGAATTGTCATTGTTTCTTTCAGAGGAATAATTGGTTGAGCAATAGTATCAACAGATTTCTTGCTATTGTTGAATTGCTTCTTACGGTTTTGAGAATTCTTAACAGTAATCTGTAATTTGATATCATCACCTTCCATGCATCGAGCTAAAACCTGGGAATCCTTTAATGAAGGAATGAGCAGACTTTTAACCTGACCTTTCTTTCCTTGATTTCTTAGCTTATCCGGTATGATATCTGATATGCAGCTTTCTGCATCCTTTGGAATGCTACTCTCAGAATTTTGATCTGCAATTATTGAAACGATATTAATACAAGAAGAAAGTTTATGATCAGTCCTTATATAAAATTTTCAAAAGATTCAGTAATAACCCCATATAGCATGCAAATTCAGCAAAATATAAACAGACAACTTACTGCAACATCTTTCAGTGAAAGTCATAGTAGCATTCCATTTACACGGATGGAAGGCATGGAAAAAGTGTAAGTGATTTTCGGTTACACAGCTTTAAAATGGGTAAAAAAACAGAAAAATAAAAAAAACAATATAATATTTCATAAAATTAGCAAAAAATTGATTTTGTTATTTCATGTCAATATGAAAATTATAACTGAGAGAATGGCTGCGAGCGGAGGAGGTAACGGCGAAGGAGGAAACGGCGGCCCGTCGACAGGCCCCAGGAAGGAGGCTGATACACCTGGGGCAAATTCTCATGGCCAAGGCAGTTTTTATACCAGCGAGCGCTCCAGACTAAGTAAAGTGAATGGATGTTTATTGAGGAGCCAGGATCGACCTGTATTGGTCATTCCACAGGAGGCAGTTCAAGAGGACGTGGAGTACCTGTCATCACACACTTTGATATGCAAATTTCTGGGCATCAGGATTCCGTTGGCGGCCTTAGAAGCCTGGATTCGGCGCTCTTGGGCCATTGAAGGAGATTTTGACCTCATGTTGGCAGGAAATGGCTATTTTCTGGTAAGTTTTTCTTCTGTATCTGACAGAAATCGCATTTTTGAAGGAGGCCCATACTTCTATGAGCGAGTGGGCCTGTTTCTTAAACCCTGGCATATGGGTTTCAATTCAGCGGATGAACTTCCAGCCTGTGTCCCAGTCTGGGTGTGTCTTCCCCGGCTTCCATTGGAATTTTGGAGGGAGGATATTCTCAGGCAGATTGGGGCTATGCTGGGTAAGCCAACGGCTATTGCACACCAGTCACTGGACAAGAAGATCATCTCGTATGCACGAATTTGTGTAGACATGGACCTTAATAACCCTCTACCAGATTCCCTAGAAATTTGTATGGGCTCTTTGTCATGGATACAGCAGCTTGACTATGAATCAATTCCCTTCAGGTGTAGGATTTGTCACGTATATGGCCACTTACACAGGCAATGCCCTTTGGCAGCCAAAGCTAAAGAAACTGGATCAGATTCCCTCTTGGCAAATACTGCTGTTGCTAGAAAGGATAATGGGCGCAGGACTATGTCTGCAAACACTAAATCCCTCCCTGATAAACTAGGCAAAGGGAAAAATGCACTTAACTCAAACATGGCGCAAGGGTCAGGAGTCCAATTTCAGGTGGAGGTGGACGGCTTCGCACCAGTAAAAAAGAGAGCAAGACGTCGAGGACCAAGGCGTGGAAGTGATGATAGGCAGGCTGACCTGGGGTTTAATAGATTTGAGGCCTTAGATTGTATGGCTATAGAAGACGGTATCCCGATGGAGGAACAAGAGGTTGAGATGGAGCAACCTCGCCAATCTTCCGAATTTAATGGTGTTCTAAATTTGCAGGCTCGTGCGCCTCTCGTATGTTCTCAGCAACAGGAGGGCGGAATGCCTGAAGCTCAGGATGAGCTGCCGGAGAAGGATATGAGATGGGCGGACTTGCTCAAGGAAGGGGAAGCTGGGAAAAAAGATAAAGGAACCAGCAGTACTCTCGGTATTGTGTAGAAACAATTCAAGAAAGGCACTTCGGCTGCTCCCTCCAAAGCTGGGAGAAGGAAAGACCAAGACCGCCTGAAAATTACTG
The DNA here is from genome assembly GCA_037957365.1 of Torreya grandis. Lineage (NCBI taxonomy): Eukaryota > Viridiplantae > Streptophyta > Pinopsida > Cupressales > Taxaceae > Torreya > Torreya grandis. The sequence continues at coordinate 756,845 of JARHVA010003410.1, read as the reverse complement.
GTGACTTGCTGGTGGAAGCTGGGGTTGTCAAAACCTTGGACGAACATTTTCTCCACCCCACCCAATGATAGTTTTATCATGGAATGTAAGGGGTTTGCATAGCTCCCCTAGACAAAAAGCTATGCGGAACCTGGTTTGGGACAATTCTCTGGATATTTTTCGTGTTCAGGAGACTAAATTAGCGGTTGAAGCATTTTCTGCTTGTATGTTAAATATCTGGCCTAGAGGTCAGTGGCAATGTATTGGTGCTTGTGGTAGTGTTGGGGGTTTAGCTTTGGGGTGGGACCCTAGAAAAATCCTACCGATTCATTGGTTCTCTAGCATATCAGCCTTAACAATGATGGCTTCCTCTTTTGAAACTGGGGAACAGCTCCTGATCACCAATGTGTATGCCCCTGTGGATATGGCTGGGCAGTTGCAGCTATGGGAGCACATTCGCTACATCCGTAAATGCCATCCATTCCTGCCTTGGATCGTTGCTGGTGATTTTAACGCTGTGCTAAGTCTAGAAGAAAAAAGAGGTGGTCTGAATCGGCTAGGTCCCTCCGCTGATTGTCTACGCCATAATGTTGAAGCACTGCGCCTGTCTGACGTTAGACCTTCTAATGGGCTCTTCACTTGGAGCAACCGAAGAACAGGTAACGCTGCCATTTCTGAACGCCTTGATAGATTTTTAGTTTCCTGCTTCTGGGAATCTAGCGCTTTTTCTCTAAATTCTGAAATTTTGAACTGAAGGGGTTCTGATCACTGGCCTATCAAGCTGTCCATTGGATACATTGAGAGGCCCAAAAAGCCTCCATTCAAGTTTCAGATGATGTGGCTTAGAGACACTTCGCTCCATGATCTCATGGCTCAGTGGTGGAGACAGGGAGGTCCTGCCTTTGGGACAGCTATGTATTCCTTTCTTAAAAAACTCCAATATGTTAAAAGGAAGTTGCAAGAGTGGAATAGAACTTGTTTTGGAAATCTACAATGCTGGAAAAAGAAGGCCCAAGAACAGCTTGATGTTATAACCAGACAAATCAGAGATTGGGGGCTTTCGGAGGATCTTCGGCTTGAGGAAGCTAGAGCTGCCAACGCTTTAGCGGAGTGGGAACTTCGGAAAGAAATCTACTAGAAGCAGAAGTCTCGCAATGATTGGCTCCAAGAGGGAGACAAGAACACGGCATTTTTCCATAAGTCTGTGCAGGCACGACGCAATGGAAATTTTATAACTTCTCTTGTCACTCAAGATGGTTCCTGCTTAACCTCTTCCCAAGCTATTAGCAAAGAAGCTGTCCGGTACTTTTCTGAACTTTTTACTAGTGATCCTATGCCTGATGAAGGGGCAGAAAATACTGTTTTATCTTGCATTCCTTCATTGATAAATGAGGGAATGAATGAATGCCTTTTGAGGCCAATTGTTTTGACTGAAGTGGAGGAGGTAGTTTTCAGTATGAAGAGAGGCAAAGCCCCTGGACCTGACGAATTCCCGGCTGAATTCTTCCAAGACTTTTGGGATATTATTAAACAGGATTTAATGGATGTGATACAGGAATCGTACTCCAGCAAAGAAATGCTCAGAGCATTGAATGCCACATTCCTGGCTCTTGTCCCAAAGAAAGAACGGGCTAATAAGTTGGAGATGTATAGGCCTATAGCGCTTTGTAATGTCATTTACAAAATCATCTCTAAAATTATAGCGCAAAGGTTGAAAGGGCTCCTCCCTGGCCTTATTTTGGAGGAGCAAGGAGGCTTTGTGGCTGGGAAACAGATTTTGGATGGAGTGGTGATTGTAGCGGAAGCCATTCACTTTATGAGTTCTTCTCAGGAGAAGGCCATGTTTATCAAGCTTGACCTTGCCAAAGCCTATGACAGAGTTAGCTGGAGATTTCTGCGCAGAATCCTCTTAGCTTTTGGCTTCCATCAAGATTGGATTAGCTGGGTGTTCAGCTGCATCACGACGCCTTCCTTCTCGGTCCTTATAAATGGTGCTCCTTCGGAGCTTTTTGGTGCCTCGAGAGGCCTGCGCCAAGGTGATCCGCTTTCACCTTACTTGTTCATTATTATGGCTGAAGGGCTTGGGCGGCTTCTCATATTTCGGGTTTCTCAGAACACTCTACAGGGCTGGAAATGGGGTCATGGGATCAGCACTCTGACTCATCTCCAATTCGTAGATGATACTATTTTAGCAGGTAAAGCTCGGATTCGAGAAGCGAAAGCTTTTCGTTACACCCTTGACAACTATTTAGAGGCTTCGGGACAGAAGATCAATGATCACAAGTCCTCCATCTTCTTCTTCAACACGCCAGAGTCTATTCAAAGAAGGATTGCTGCCATTCTGAGGTTCCAAATTCAAACACTTCCTGTGATTTATTTAGGCATTCCTATTGTAGTGGGGAGGCAGCCCAGGCGGTTTTGGCAAAATGTTTTGGACAAGCTAAGAACGAAAATGGGTCATTGGACCCACAGATGGCTCTCCACGGCTGGGCGTGTGATTCTTCTGCAATCTGTTATTCAGGCATTGCCCATTTATCGATGCATGATTCAAACTGCTCCAGTCTATTTCCTCAAAGAATATGATGCTCTCTCTAGAAGATTTCTGTGGAGCGGGAATCTCCAAGTTACTAAATGGAGCCTAATCAATTGGGAAACGGTCTGCAGACCAAAGATGAGTGGCGGCCTTGGATTGCGCTCTGCTATCTTGGGCAGCCAAGCCTTGGCAGCCAAGTTATATTGGAGGTGGTGCTCTAACCAATCTGCTCTTTGGGCCAGGATCTTAACTGCTAAGTACTTTTCGGGCACAGCGCCTCATGATGTTTCCAGATTTCCTCTTGAGGGTAGAGGATCGATGGTGTGGAGTACCATTAAGTTGGGGGCCCAGTTAGTGAAACAGACCCTTTTTTGGGTGTGCAATAGTGGTACGGAAGCTTTGTTTTGGGAAGACTCTTGGAATGGTGCTCCTCCCCTTTTAGTTTCTCATCCTCACTTACAGCCTCTTGCTGAACTCTTTCTCTCCGATGGATGGAACACAGTGATGCATTATAAGGAGGTTGTCAGTTTGGGCCTGGCTATTGGGTATAGATGGAAGAACTCCTCCGATTGGCCCCCGGGAGGTTCAGCTGCGAATAGAAGAGAGCTTGGCCAAATCCTTGAGTCCAGAGGGTGCAATTCTGTCCAAGGCAGTGATGTTCTTGCCTGGGGAGGAGATACTACAGGTCACTATTCTGTTTCGTCTGGATACTCTATATTGATCAAGCAAATTGGCAATGGTGACCAGTTTTTATGGGGGGAAAAAGTTTGGAGCCAGATTTCTTGGCCCAAATGCAACTTTTTTTTGTGGCTTCTTACTCACAACAAATGCCTCACCTGGGATAACTTAGTCAAGCGTGGCTTTCAGGGGCCTTCTATCTGTGTTTTTTGCTATAAGAGTGAAGAGACAGGGGCGCATTTATTCTTTCAATGCCCCTTTGCTAAACAGGTCTGGCATCTGTGGTGGGATGCCTGGGGCGCCCCCTGCCGCCATGTTCATTCGTTGTGTGATTTCTGGAATAATCACAGACCTGTCTCTGTTCGAAGTTCTTTGCTCCAAAATGCTTGGTCTGTCGGCCCTTCTTTTATTCTTTGGAACCTGTGGTTAGAGAGAAATAGGAGAATCTTCAGGGGAGCGCACTTAACCTTGGGTCAGCTGTGGTCTTCTGTCTTAAATTCGCTGCAAGAGACGTTGGCTGCCAAGTGTATGAATGGCGCGGCCTTGGATGCTGAGGAGGACGGACTGTTCCAACGCTTGGGTCTTGCTCCAAGGCCCTGCTGTGACTTGGCGTTTGGTGGAGGAGCGCTGCGAAGGAATCCACTGAGGGCGCGACCTGTCAATAGAGCAGGGCGCTGGACTCTCCCAGAGCCTGGAATTGTCAAGGTAAATACGGATGGTTCCTCACGGGGGAACCCAGGGGAGGCCGGCATTGCTGGTATTGGTCAGGATTGCTCCGGGAGCATCAAATTTCTTTTTTCAATCTACAAAGGCTACCATACAAACAATCTAATGGAAGCCATGGCGATTCTGGAGGCTGTGAAATTTTGTTGCCAACATGGTTGTTATAATATCATCTGCGAATCGGATTCGCAAGTTGTGATTAATTTGCTGAATTCCGGTGTTGCTGGTAAAGTGGATTGGCATCTTAATCTTATTGTTCACCAGATTAGGCATTTAAGTACTTCTTTGAATTCTATTGCTTTCAAACACATTCCACGCGAGTGGAATGGTGCTGCTGACCGTCTTGCCAAATGGGCGTCGGAGAATGGTCCCACTTGGAATATTACCGATCTGGAAATGCTCCCAACTAGTATGTATCAGGATTTGGGAATGTTTTGTAATTCTGGTCTTTTCGGTTACTTAATAAATTTTTACCCCTTTTAGTTCAAAATATGAAAATTATAACTACAATGATGAAAATGTCATTAATTTTTATCAAAACATTCCAAACATTTCAATTTCAAATGCCTATCCCAGAAAACTTCTGGCAGCATTTTACAACTGAAAAAATAACCACATTTTTTCAATAAATTGTGATTTTTTGTTTGCACATGTTTAAAACAAAGTTGTTTGATTTACACAGCCTTTATTTTTTTTTTAAACACTAGTTTGGACGGGTGAATCTTGGGTTTGACTGGATGGATATTGGGTTTGACCACTATATTGTATGGCACAGGAAAATTGCCAGTTCACATTTACTTGCGTTCTTTTGCCGAGCAATGTTACTATGGTGTAAGTAAACAAAAATGTGAAAATATTATGCTTCCAAATATCAAAAAAACCTACCTGCACTTTTATTTTGTGAAAAACTTTTCAATGCCCGTATGAGATCCTGCTTACGGCCAGTTGGTGGCATTCCCAGTTTCCTGAAGATCAAAGAATAGACAATTACATGGCTTGACATATGCAGCATGAAGAAAATATATGTAGTTGATTTCCTCCATTCTATTATTTATCCCTGCATGCACTTTTACATCATAACATTCCAAAAACTATATTTCAAGCTCTTTACACATCAACTATATTTTCAGTGAATGTGCACTTTTTGCCTCAAAATCATGAGAAGCCTACCAGAAAGACTTACTGGCAGGAGAGGGGTTGTGCATACAAAATCAAGTCAAACTGATGCTCAGTAACATTATTAATGTAATACATAATGCAAAAAAGGTGCATTCCTAGGAACAAACCTGCGAAGAATCCACAGGTATCAGACCTGAGTATTTTACCTCATTAATCCTCTTAGCTCTGCCACAGTCAACTTCTTCAGTCTGTTATCATCGTTCAAGCAAGGTAAGTCCTTCTCAAAGCCAACTTCATCCACTGCTTGCTGAAATTCTTGAGATGGTTTCTTCAAGTCCTACACGTGCACTTATACATATCTAAGGAACATATAAAATAGTATATACTATCACCAAGGGAAAAAAATGCCAGTCAGTCTATAAAATAAGAAGAAAATAAATGATTTTAATAGGTGCTAACTTGGCAGTCAGAAATACTTTGAATCGCAGATATCTCTCCAACTTCATGCTTCCCATCCATATCAGTAGTCATGTGTATAGATTTTCCAGTCACTTTGATGTTAAATTTTGAATAACCAGCCAATGAAGAACTTGGTGCTTCAGTTGGCATGGCAATGGCTCTGAATGAACTTGAAATCCAAAGAGCCCTTGAGGATACCCTGCAAACTCAACCAGGAAAATTCAAATCATCTGTTGTTAGTCAAATAACATGCAGAGCCCTTGCACGGTGAATATTTTTCCAAACATGTTGCCTTCAAACCTGTAGACATTATCATCTTAGTACAAAGTGCTTCCTAGGATTACTCTGCATGTACTGGCCTCGTGCATTGTTTGCATTATGGTGTTTAAACTTTACATATAATATGATCAATGAATGATGTTTGAACCGTGACTCATATCTCTTCTCATCTAAATGGTGAGGAATTGTATAGAACAATTGATAGCAACCATAATATGTAATGCAAGGCAAGAAGGTAATGCAAATGGAATATTGTGCAAAGGAATGTATGTACATACCAAGGGCAAATTTGAAGCTGCTCTATATACAACTAAAGCTGACAGATTCTTCTACCATTGTTCCTAAATAAATTTGTACTGCTGGGTTCGGACTAGATTTACATTTTCTAAATTTTTTTGTTGACTTCCATTGTTTCTCCCTGGCGAACCGAATTTATTAATCCGGAAGCCCGCAAAATGCGGAACGTTCCGGATTTCGGTCAGATGCGCCGAATCTGGTAACTATGGAATTTGTTCTTTTTTAATCCTCACCATATCAGTTCAATCATGACTTTCCTCCTTTTGATGACGCAAAGAGTGGGGAGGGTGATGATGCAAGGGAGGGGCTTTAATGAGCAGTCGCATGTGAGGCGGACAGTTGAGTTGTTTGGACATGGGGGTGTGGCACATGCAAGGGAACTTATTTTAAGGAGGTTCAAGGCTCAAGGAATTCATTCCATTCTTCCCTTTTGACTCAATCTGTCGATCTGGTTCTGCAAAGCTGCCATGTGGTATTTCCTTCTTCCACGCTTTTTCTTGTTTGGGGCCAAGAGGGAAATGGGTTTTAGGTCGCCATTGACTGATGAGAGGATGTGATCCATTGTGTTTTTGGTTCAGTCTGGATAGGTCTTAATAGTCATCAAGGATGTCATGGGGATTTAGTACATTGAACTAGAAATGTGGAGCAGGGTCAATTCAGAGGTAGCATCCATGTTTGTCTCCAATCTGCTGAATTTGATTCCAGAAAAGCAGGTGGTAGAGGTGGTGGCAAAGAAATGTGTCTGCGCAGAACACAGGGAAGGGCTGGCTCATGCTTGGGAAACCAAAAATTTGATGGCTCCTACGGATCTTCCAGTGGCTGGTGCAGAAATTCATGGATTGATTTCAATGGCATCATTTCGTGAATTGGAATCTCGGTTCTTAATTCTTTTTGAGGCTATGGAAAAATTACACGTCTAACTTCACTCCAGTCAGAGGAATGCAGGGGCTGTGTTTCCACTACAATAACTCTCTGCTATGCGACAACCAGTACTACCCATGCACCATATGATGAAGAGGAAGGCAGTGGAAGTGACGGAGAAAGCAGCAAAGTTCCTGATGCATCTGGCAGGCTTCACAGGGGCATATGGTGCTGGTGTGGCCATGATAATGGAGATTCTGGAGGAAGCTTCTGCAGATACAACCACAGCTATTGGCGGTGGTCTGCCTCCAGGCTTTGTCTGATCTAGTTTGGTGTTTTCCTGATGTTTAGCTGCTTTGTGGGTAGTTTTTTGTGTCCCTTTGTTGATAGCAGAATTGTAAGAATGGATATTCACGGATAGATGCCATAATGGCTCGATTTAGTTTTTGTTTGGTCTTCTAGGTATTTTTGTGCCCTTGGGGCCTGCTATGTAGTAGTAAGCTTTGTATTAAAATCCGCAGACTGGTGAAATTTTGCGGTAACCCTTATGTAAGTTGCTAAACAGTAAACCATGCAACTTACTGCGGTACAGGTTGGTCCCTGTTAACCACAGGTTTTGGTGAGTAACTAATTGCGGTTACTTGCCAAAACCCCACAGTTAACATGGATCAACCCGGCAAGTAAAAAATTATAGTGAAAAAGAGTAAAACCATTAAAAAAAAGTCATTCTGCTGTTTTATTTCACGAATTTCTGCTCTCAACTTTCCACCAAAAAAATTATTATTGCCATCTGCTAACTTTTTTTTTTGGACAAGTCCATAATGTCCCTGTGTCCCAAGATAAATTCAAGAAATGCATGTTTGATATGAAATGGCCCAGGGATTAGTGGTTTGTCTTCCATTTTTCAGCAATTTTGGGATATCATGGGGACTGAATTGACAGACGTTTTGGGGGAATCACAAAGATCTAGGAAGATTCTAAAAGAAAATAATAATAATGCCTTTCTTGCCTTCATTCCGAAAAAAACAAAATCCAATTATGTAGATGGTTACAGGCCTATTTCAATTTGCAATACCATTTACAGATAGGTATCACAAGCCCTGTCTAATAGGCTGAAGCTTATTCTCCCATTTTCGATCTCCCAAGAGCAAGGAAGAGATATCAAAGGAAGATTTTGGATCGAGTGAGAATCATCCGTGAATTTATCCACTCGATATGCTCCAACATATGAAAGCATCTGATCTTAAAGCTAGATATTTCCAAAGCCCATGACAAGGTTTGCTGGACTTTTCTGGAGCGGATTCTTGGAGAAATTTTGCTTTACAGAAGATGCGTCTGACTCATTCAAATAATTTTGCACCACACCACCAAAGTTCTCAATTTCGGTTAGTGTCTCTTCCATCAGGTTGCTTGTGCCTCTCAAGTTCTAAATCAATGGAACCCTCTATCCCCTTGTCTTTTAATTATCATGGCTAAAGCATTGAGGAAGTTTTGGAGACAAAAAAAAGTAATGATGGAAGGAGTAAGATCTTTCAAAGAGGCGAATGACCCATCTTCAATTCATTGATAGTACCATCCTGACTGTAGAACCATACTTCAGGGAAAGCAGGCATATTAAGAAATTCCTTGATCTATATGCAGAAGCTTCAGGGCAAGTAACAAGCAAAAGTCAGTCGAAGGCCTTTTTCCTCAAATAATAACCAGAAGATGTTCCTATCCAGAATCTTTGGCACCAAAAGGGCTCACCTTCCTAATCTGTACCTTGGAATCACATTGATCAAAGGCAAAGCAACGAAGAATTTATGGCAGATAGTGATTGACAAGATGAGGATAAAACTGGGGAATTTGAAGAGTAAATGTTTACTAAATGTCTATCTTAGCTGGGAGAATAACACTACTCGTGTCCATTCTTCAATCTATCCTTATATATTGGTTTTTCTATACTTCAAGTTTTTGTCGGGATGTATAAATCCATAGATCAGATTATGAACTTTATGTGGCAAGGCCCAAAAGATCAAAGAATGTTCCCTCTGGCATCTCTGTAAACAGTATGTTTGAGATGGAAGGATCAGAAAGTATAAGCTAGAAATCTTGGCTCTAAATGCAAAACTAGTCTAGACTCTAGAGGATACAAAAAGAGAATGATGGACTTTCCCAAATAAGTTTCTACCACTATTTCTCTTTCCAAAGGCTCGGGTATATGGAACAATATTTGTAAGTGTCCACATTCCAGAAGGTTCACACAGCCGTGCATTACCAGCCTTTTACCTGCTTCTGGAGGACCTTGGCCATGGATGTGAGGGGAGTTTTCAAGTGGAGCTCTTTATGCCCCCTTGGGATTTCTCAGTCAGACCCACTTAGTCCAGACTATCTCTGATGGATTTTATCAGATCTTGTATTGTCTCTTTTATGGAAGTTGATGAGGATGTTAGTTCTTCGTCTTCTTTGATTATGATAGAGATTAAGGCCAAATCTTGCCTCCCCCCATGGTCCTCATAAACTTTATCAATCATATCTTCCTTGGTGATTGGTATTCCTCTCAAATGGTTATTTATAATGCGTGCAATACATGATGTTGTCTTTTTTGGCATGTTTAGGATTCACACGTTTTGGGATCTCCCTTCTATTTAGTTGGAATCTTTTGCTGTTGTAATTTAGCTTATTGGTCCTTTTAGATGTTGGAGCTCATTTGTGTCTCCCTGTTGCTACTACTACTAGTTGTACTTGCAAGTCCCATTGACCTACATTGGTCATTCGTGGACTTCAATAAAACTTCTTCCTTTCTTGTAATAAATGTCATTACAAAATCTCTTCGCCAAATGTCATCTACCATGATTCATAGATGATTGTATTATGTAATAAATATCATTACCAAATTTTCTTTGCCAAATTTCATATACCATGTTTAATAGTGTACTTTCCCTATGTCTTCAGGCAGTCGATCAAAAGCGCCTCCCTTAACCAACCAAAAAAAATGCAGTCCTGCTAAAACAATTATAAACATTAGACTTAAACAAGCTTGAGGTGGGGTGAAGCTTACAACCAATAAGGATCATAATTATTCATACAAGTTTCATGCATAGGACATCTAAATAGGCTTGGCTTGGTGGGCACACTAACCAACGTGGAAAAGCTATCGGCCAGATTGTAGGATCATCTTGGACAGCATTGACTGTCTGGTGGTAGTCAAATAAAATTGTGGTTAACACTCAGTCATTGTACCCGGTATGCTTAAAATGAATTATTTTGTCTCAATCCAAATCTTCTAATGCATTCATTAATGATCCGAACATCTTCACTCCAACTTGCACGTTTTTTAATGCCTCTAAGATCCATACCACATTTATTTAACAACTTTTCATGGATGATAACATGGGTTATTATCAATGGCTTTGTGTTATTGCCTCTTCTACTAGATCAAAAAGACCAATAAGGTACCCTTATCCTCCAATAGAATGCAAAAGACAAATGGGCAAAGGCAATGAAGTATGAAGGAGATGGAATCCTGCCTTTGGCACTCTCCATCGTACAACAATGAACATAGATGTGGACTAATAGCCAAGATTCAAGGTGGATTTAGGTTTCTGTAAAGTTTGAAAGCTAGCTATATGGGTGAGTCTATAAGGAGACATGCCTAGGAAACACTTTTCATCAGTCTTATTGTATCATATTCCATTCCTTTTGGGATTCCAATCATTCGATGTCATGGAGGCATTTATATGTTGATGTTTCTTACAAAGCAAGAGGAAGTCTAGGATGAATGACAATAATGGTGTCCTTGTGCTTCATTATTGTTCTAAAGAGAGGTTCATTTGGCAAGTTCGCTCTTATAAGAGCAACTGTAAGAGCATTAGATGTTTGTCATTTAGCAAAAAACGTTATCAAGTGACTGCAAAACCTCAAGGACAACTTGGAGATATAAAGTACATTACGCGTGGTAGAAACAAAAAAGTAAGAGAGTTCTGAGGAACTGGATAAAGACCACTGAGCAATAAGGAAATATACATCAAAGTGGGTAAGCTCATCTTATGTGATTCTCCCAAGTAAATTTATACAACTCGTGTTTAGGGACAACTCCGGCTTGTGCATTTCATATCCCTAAAGCAACTAGGTATGAACCAAGCACAGCCACTTCAGCAATCTTGAACATGACAAAAAAATCAAAATCAACAATGTTTCAGATAAAACTTCTGACCAATCTTAACAGTAGATAAGGATTGCAAGTATTTTATGGATTTCTCTGCTTTTGGAATGATAATGTCATTTTACAATTCTATTCTGTAAATAAATACCAAAAATTTTGAATTTTTTTGGGACATGCAGTTAAGTGGCAAGCTCCCAACACCAACTCCACTTTCCAGGTTGAATTCTGGAGTGGTGCTTTTGGGTGCTGTAATTACTACTGCCCTTGCTATTAGCATTTGGTGTCTATTAACAACTATGCTATCTCTCCTTGTCTCTGTTTTTTCTGTTTTCATTGAAGTGATACAAGAAGCATAGTTTTTGTGTTTTTTTTTAATACCAGTTGATAAACACTGATCTGAAAAGAATAATAAGGGACTAAAAAATAGGCTATATTAATTATGTATATGATAATGTCCAGTGAGGCATGCTCTAATCGAAATCCAAAGTGAATGGCATGATAACGACCCCAGTACAAGCCCCAATGAACATGCTCCACATGTTAACATAGGCTACACCTGTACAAGGCTGGGTGCAAGTCCCAAACAAATTTGGCAGAGTGCAAACACCTCAGACATAGCTCCTAAGCCTGAATCTCCCACAAAAGCTTTCTGAGTATAAATTACACTTCATCATACAGAATGGAGCTTCTCTGTCACAATGCCTAAAGGTGATCTAGGCTTGATGGCACATTCCCCGCCACTGGTAAGCTTTACAATTCAATAGTAAAAAATTTGTACAATATATAATACTTTGAAAAAAATCCATTTAAAATGTCCAAGGAGTTGTGGTGTAAAGGTAATGGGGGCACTCGTAAGAGTGTCACCCAGGTTCAAATCCCTCTTAACTAAAACAAGGCAGCCCATAACTCTAACCAGCAAAAATTGTAATAATAATAATAATTTATTTAAAAAAAATCTCCATTTTATAATAGTGCAAAGGGTTTGCAATATAATAATAACGAAGGGTACTTATAAGAGCATGACCCAGGTTCAAATCTCCTCAACCATCGGCCCGTAATTCCAACACATTTGCAGCAAAATTCTGGAGTAATACAAGGGAGTGAAATCCAACTATAGTGAAGAATGCTGGGTTACAAAAGCCTACCAAGGTTCAATCCCAGGGAAGTACAACGAAAAAATATGAAAAAAATAAATTTAAAGGTCATAGTAGGAAAGAAAACTGAGATGAGATGAATGTAATGTACCTGCCAAGCTGTACAGAAGAAGCCTTGTGGAGTGGCAAGGTAGCTCGAATGGTAGCGGATGCTCTAGCCAACATTTGCTATAACATCCAAACAATTTATATTGAGAAAAAAAATGGAGGGAAGCGTGGGTTAATTATATGACTCTCCTAGTTAACGCTGGTAATGGTTGGTTGATGTGTGAAGTACTTTGGGATGGGGGAGTTTCCCCAAAAAAAAACCCTAAACGAGTCTTGTTTTGGTTCTTTATTGCACTCGAGTTATCCTATTGTGGGGGTAGACTTTTGTGATTATGTTTGTGGATGGAGGTCAATTGTGTTAGGATTGACACATGATCCATTAAAGGAGGTGAAGCCCCTAATAATTAGGTTCATATGGAATGTTTGTATAATTTGTACTTTGTATTATAAAAAATATTAAATATTATTTTTTATTGTCAGTGTTGAACGGAAGAATTATAGGAACTATTTAGTTTTAACTTCGAATTAGTTTTCAAATTATTGGTCATTGAGATGACGTGGGTTTGTATATTAATAATAAAATATTTGGTTCTTATAAAGTACAGTAGCGAGTTTTTAACGAAAAAACAAAAAAGTGTTATTTTGTGTAAGGTGATTGGCCGAATTTTTTTCATGTTATTGTCTGCCTCGTTTTGATCAAGGTTGGGCATTAACTTCTCCTCTAGATTTGTACAATGAGAATTTTAATGTTGTATTTGTTCGCGTGATGTTGGTTGCTCAGTTTGATGGAATCATATTGAATGCGATTAATTCATCAAAGAACATGGCAATGGGTTATAAACAATTAGATGTTTGTAGAAACTTAAAGCTTTGTAGGCAAAATGAAAAATTTTGGCCCATTAAACGCGCGACAGACTGAAGGACAAATATAATCAAAAAAAATAAACTCAATAATCTATCAGCGTGTGCAAAGAGTAAACAAGCTCTACATATGCAACTACTATTTCTCTGTAACATTCATGTTTAAATGAAAAAACTACCAGGTGTAATATTTCTTCTAGAGTGCATTAACTATGTTATCTATTTCTCTATCCCATATAATTGCAGGTTTCAAGGTAAATATATACTAATTCAAGAGTTGCAATTCTCATTTTGGCTTCCAATGTTGTTCATAAGTTTTGGAAATGGCAGCTTAATGAGCACAACTCTAGTGGCAAGGTGATCTTATTGTTGTGAGCTTTTTTGTTAATTTTATACCTTTGTTCAAGTTTGAGAAAGCCAATTAGAAGGGCTCTTGCATCTTTAATACCTACTGAATGTGCTTGTCCACTACTTTATTTGACAGGGGAATACCAGTGTCCTTCCTCAGTTATGGAAACATGATAGTGGCATACTTATGACCAATGACATAAGTGACACAAACCTTGAAGAAGTTGTGTCTTGCTTTACATTATCAAAAAAATGATTCTTATGTAATGTCAACATAGGCGGGAAGGTTTCTCTATTGAATATGATGACATTCAAGGTTATAATGTATAATTAATATAAATATCCTTTTAAGTTAGTGTCCTATAGGAATGTATGGGTTTGTTATTTGCCTTCACTTATCTGTTTTTACACTACATACAATGACAATTTCATGGCACTACCCCCAGCAGCAACTTTTCTTGCTTTCCATCCCCAAGACAACAACATAATTGCTATTGGAATGGAAGATTCGATAATTTTAATTTATAACATTAGAGTTGACGAGGTCCTCCCTCAACAACCAATAAACTTCATGTGGTCATCATTGTGTTGGAGCTATTATCACACACACACCTGATTGATTGTGCATTTGAAATCAGGTAAAGAGCAAACTTAAGGGACACCAAAAAAGAATAACAGGGCTTGCTTTCTCTCATGTATTGAATGTACTTGTATCATCAGGAGCATATGCGTAAGTAATTAGATATTAATATGATTCATTAAGCTACTTGTTGTGATATCAGGTCTATCAAGCTAGACGCAAGTCATTGATGTAGCTCTTGGAATGTGGATTTGCAACTTTTTATATGGGGAATAGATAACATGTCCAAATAGAGGCATTCAGCTCTTTAGAGTTAGGCTTATTGCAAAAGGATTTACGATGACAAGCGTTAGCATGGAAAATCTTTCACATTATAAGGCCTTTGCTTCTCCATGTAATAATAATAATCTACTTTTAACTCCAAAGTAATTTGAATCTAGAGCTGGAGATGACAAATATATTTCAGACGACATGATTCAGACCGCCAAATCACGTCAAAGGAAAAAAGGTTGGATTTGAGAAAATCATTTATGAAATTTGTGCTCTTTTTCATGGCAGGCTTTAATGTTTAGACCTTTTTTGGTTTATTTTAATTGTTGCAGGGCTCTTTTTCTTGCACTGTTAGATTTAAATGTTTTGGCATTTATTGAAAGGATTTTTTTATTGTTGTATTTGAAGTTCCTAAGAATTTTACTGGTGTTGTTCATTTTTTGTTGTATCAAGGTGTTTTGTGGATGGAAGAAGAGTACAAGTTGTTTCTCCTAGTGCGATAGAATCTAGGGAAAGGTGACTGGAGAGGCATTCTCAGAAAGTATTTATGCTTGGACTTTCATTCAACCACTTATATCATTTTCATGTGATGTTTCTGACCCTCTGTGTTGCTTCTACGTGGGTTGTGTGAGTTTGTTTTTATTTTTCCAATGTTCATCTTCTTTTTAAAAATGTTGAGTTTAATTAACTGTTGTGAGTGTTTGTAGTTTTTTTATAGAGTTTGTTCTTTGGTATGCCATTTTTCTACAAGTTGATGCTTATCAAGTCCCCTTTTTGCCTTGTACTCTTGTCACTTCTCAACATTTTTAACTTGATCTAATATCTTGGAGAATCTTCTTGCTTTCCAATTTACCAAATCAATCTTTTTATGTTGTTTTATTTTAATTATACTCATTCATGACCTCTGCTTCTTCAAAATGCTATTGTTGCCTCATCCTTTTCCTTATTTCTTCGTTGGAGGAGTATCATCCCATTGCTTTGACTCAAGAGATTAAACCATCCTCTATTGATAGGATTGCTTATAATTATTGAACATTCAAAATGTAAAGTAAATTATAATGTGAACACATTCTTTGCAAACCTTATAATATGAACTAAAGAAATTATGTTATTGTGATAATTTGAAGACTTTGTTAATTGAAATGCCTTTCCTTTGCTAAAGAAGTGTAATTCCAATCAATTGTCTTCAATAATTATATTTAGGGATGTCCAGAGTTCATTGTGTTCTAATTCTCAAACTCCTAGAATGTTCGTTCCGCCCCGTGATCTTTTATTGTTTGGCACATTTGAATGGCTATTCGATATGTGTATGTTAATGTGTCCTATTTGATGAATATACTAGTGAGGTTCTCCAAATATATTAAGATTCCCTTGTTTTTATTTTCAAGGGTTTTATTTTGGATAAAATAGTAAAATTTGTAGACGACTTGATTTGTGTCACCAAACCTTATTAGCTGCTACAGTTCGAGTCTTCATACCCAGTGCACCTATATCTTACCCATATCTCACTATTAAATTAGTGCATTATAATAATATAGGCTATTCTACATTTTTTTTCAATAATATGGCAAAACTGAAAAAATTTCCATAGGGGATTAACAATAAATCCTTTAGCTACTTTTTAGTGATAAAAACAAAAAGGGGTTTCCATTTCAGTGGTAAATAGGCTTGTTTACCTCAATGTGTGGTTACACTTTTGGAGGCAATTTTATCCATAGAAGCTACCATGGAAAATTATAGAATTTTATCCATGTTGAATGCCTAGACTACGGTTAATTGTGACGCTTAGACGAGACTTGGCATATCTTATTGTGATGACACGAATCAAATTTGGCAATAGTTTATTTTTAAAAGAGTGACAAATTAAATTATTTTCTAATACTCTAAATGTTATTCTGATCGAATGACTTAGTGTTGATTTTACTTCTTCGAATAATATTATTTTTATCTTTAAAAGAGTGATTTTATAATACTAATTTTATTTTTAGAAGAATGACTTGATTGTAAAGTAATTTTCTAATACCATAAACTCCATCACTCTTAATGTTAATTTTACTTTTAAAAGAGTAACAAAATTATTTAATTATTAAATTATTTCACTATAATATATTTAACTCCATCCTCCCTATTTAAAATAAAGTACATCCCCTGAACAACATAAATCACACTAACAACTTTTACATCTCTCTACATCCAATGTTCATTTTCTTTTCAAAATTTTGGAGTTTAATTAACTATTGTGAGTGTTTGTAGTTTTTTTATAGAGTTTGTTCTTTGATATGCCATTTTTCTACAGGTTGATGCTTGTCAAGTCCCCTTTTTGCCTGGTACTCTTGTCACTTCTCAATATTTTTAACTTGATCTAATATCTTGGAGAATCTTCTTGCTTTCAAATTTTCCAAATCAATCTTTTCGTGTTGTTTTATTTTAATTATACTCATTCGTGACCCCTGCTTCTTTAGAATGCTATTATTGCCTCATCCTTTTCCTTATTTCTTCGTTGGATGAGTATCATCCCATTGCTTTGACTCAAGAGATTAAACCATCCTCTATTGATAGGATTGCTTATATTTATTGAACATTCAAAATGTAAAGTGAATTATAATGTGCACACATTCTTTGCAAACCTTATAATATGAACTGAAGAAATTATGTTATTGTGATAATTTTGAAGACTTTGTTAATCAGAATGCCTTTCCTTTGCTAAAGAAGTGTAGTTCAAATCAATTGTCTTCAATAATTATATTTAGGGATGTCTAGAGTTCATTGTTTTCTAATTCTCAAACTCCCAGAATGTTCATTCTACCCTGTGATCTTTTATTATTTGGCACATTTGAATGGCTATTTTTTATGTGTATGTTAATGTGGCCTTTTTGATGAATATATTGATGAGGTACTTCAGATATATTAAGATTCCCTTGTTTTTTATTTTTAAGGGTTTTATTTTGGATAAAATAGTCAAATTTGTAGACGACTTGATTTGTGTCACCAAACCTTATTAACTGCTACAGTTCAAGTCTTCATACCCAGTGTACCTATATCTTACCCATATCTCAATATTAAATTGGTGCATTATAATAGTATAGGCTATTCTACATTTTTTTTTCAATAATATGGCAAAACTGAAAAAATTTCCATAGGGGATTAACAGTAAATCCTTGAGCTACTTGATAGCTATTTGATAAGTATCTCATGCACTTGAAGGATGGCGGAGAGCGGCGAAATGGATGTTGCAAGCCCGGGCGAGGGTTTGGGCGATAGAAATTAGGAGCGTAAGGATTTGGGCAAGGGGAAGGAGGCCATTTATTCCAGCGAGTGTCTCAGGTCAAACAGAGTGAACGGCTGCCTCCCGCGAAGCCAGGACCGGCCGGTACTAGTCATTTCTCTAGAAGCTATTAAGGAAGATGTAGAATATTTATTTGCTCATGCTCTGATATGCAAGTTTTTGGGCATTCGAATCCCCTTGGTGGCTTTAGAAGCCTGGATCCACCGTACTTGGCAAGTTGAAGGGGATTTAGATATTATGCTAGCTGGCAACAGTTATTTTATGGTAAACTTCTCTTCTGTATCTGATAAGAATCAGATTTTTGAAGGAGGACCATACTTCTATGACCGGATCGACTTGTTTCTCAAACCCTGGCACACAGGTTTCAATTTTGTGGAGGATTTGCCAGCCAATGTGCCTGTTTGGGTGCATCTCCCGAGACTTCTGCTGGAATTTTGGCGTGAGGACATCTTGCGTCAAATAGCTTCTATGCTGGGTACACCTACGATTGTAGCACATCAAACTCTGGACAAAAAGCTCATTACTTATGCCCGCATATGTGTTGAAATGGATTTAAATAACCCACTGCCAGACTCTATGGAAATATGCATGGGTGCCTCATCATGGATCCAGCAAATTGATTATGAATCGATCCCTTTCCACTGTCGAATATGTCATGTTTATGGTCATCTACACCGACAATGCCCTCAAGCGGCCAGGAGTAAGGAAATGGATGCCAATGGAGGCAAAGGAACAGACCAATCGGTCCAAATGGAGAACACAAATAGTCAGCCCAGCAGCGCATCAAGAGGGAAAGCTCATTTGAATATTGTCAGTGCATCTCATGGCCCACCTAATTTTAACAGCCCAGACAAAGATGGTTTCACCCAAATCCACCGACGGACAAGGGGACGTGGGCAAAAGCGCACGAATCCAGATCGGTTAATGGAGCTAAGTTTTAATCACTTCAAAACTTTAGATAATATGACCATTGAAGATGGTATCTCGCAAGAAGAAATAGGAGGGCCTTCAGAAGGTGAAGAGAAGTGCTCTTTCCTCAACGAGTCTAAAGATATGGACACCCAACCGATTCAACAGGTTTTCCCTTCCATGGAAAAGGGGACCCTTATAGTACACCCAGCTCAACAAGACAAGGATATCAGCTGGGCAGACTTGGTAAAAGACACAGAGGCCTCCGAGAAGGAAAAGGGATCGTCATCAACATTGGGCTTAATGCAAAGACCATTCAAAAAAGTTTCCTTCACCACTCCATCCAGAGTGGGGCGCAAGAAGGATCATGATAAAATTAAACTCACAAGGGATCTATTGGTAGAGTCAGGGGTGGTTAAGACCCTGGATGAACACTTCACCCACTCTAACCAATGATTGTGCTATCTTGGAACGTAAGGGGGCTGCATAGTTCCCCCAGACAAAAAGCTATGCAAAAACTAGTCGTTGATCACTCTCATGATATCCTCTGTATTCAGGAGACAAAGCTTTCGGTTGACGCTATGGATAGTTGTCTGTCCAAATTTTGGGTCTTTGGGCAATGCCAGTGTGTAGGTGCTCTTGAAAGCGCTAGAGGGATAGCAATTTGCTGGGATCCGAGAAAGATCACACCACTCCATTGGATGGCTAGTCCCTCGGCTCTTTCCATGGTTGCATCCTCTCTTGAATCAAGAGAGCTGATTTTGGTCACCACTATTTATTCGCCTGTGGACATCTCTAGACAGCAAAAGCTATGAGAACACCTTCGGCATGTCAGAACCTGTCATCCCTACCTTCCTTGGATCATGGGTGGAGACTATAACGTTGTTCTCTGCCTAGAGGAAAAAAGGGGTAGGGTTGCATGCTTAGATCCCACGTCCGACCTTCTTAGACATAATATTGACCTATTGCACCTTTCGGATGTCAAACCCCTTAATGGACTCTTCACCTGGAATAATAGAAGATCAGGTATGGCAGCCATCTCTGAACGATTAGATAGATTTTTTGTCTCTTGTTATTGGCTTTCTAGTGCTATTTCCCTTTCTTCTGAAATTTTGGATCGGAAAGGGTTCGACCATTGGCCCATTAAGCTTTCTACCAGTCTTATTGCTGGGCCCAAAAAATTGCCCTTTAAGTTTCAGATAATGTGGCTCTGGGATGCATCATTTCAGGGCTTGATGACCCAGTGGTGGAGGCAGGGAAGGCCTGATTATGGAAAGGCTATGTTCTCCTTTGCTAAGAAGCTTCAGTATGTGAAGAGAAAGTTTCAGGACTAGAACAGGAACAACTTTGGCAATATTCATACTATGAAGAAAAGAGCACAAGATCAGCTGGATAATGTCACCAGGCAAATTTAGGACTCAAGTTTGTCAAAAGATCTAGGCAGGGCAGAATTACTAGCTTCAAACGCTCTGGCTGAGTGGGAACTTAGGGAAGAAATCTTTTGGAAACAAAAGGCTTGTATAGACTGGCTCCAGGAAGGTGACAAGAACACAACCTTCTTTCACAAGTCAGTTCAAGCACGACGCAACAGGAATTATATTTCCTCTCTCATCAGCTCAGATGGAACTTGCCTAACGGCCTCCCATGCCATATCTGAGGAAGCTATTCGGTTTTATTCTAACTTGTTATCAGGTATTCCACTTCTTGCTGAAGGGGAGGTAAACACGGTCTTGTCTTGCATTCCTCCAATTGTTACACCAATGATGAATGAGTCGCTCATGAGGCCGATTAGCAAGGAGGAAGTGGAGAAAGTCATCTTCAGCATGCGCAAAGGCAAAGCGCCTGGGCCAGACGGCTTTCCAGCCAAATTTTTCCAAGAATTTTGGGATATTCTCAGTCAGGATCTCTTGGATGTGGTGCAGGAATCTTACTTCAGCAAAGAAATGCTTAGGGCGCTTAATGCAACCTTCCTTGTGTTGATCCCGAAGAAGGAACAGGCAAATCAACTTGACCACTTCAGGCCTATTGCACTCTGTAATATGGTTTATAAGATAATTACAAAACTCTTGGCAGAACGGCTCAAAGTATGGCTTCCCAAGGTCATCTCAGAGGAACAGGGAGGCTTTGTTGTTGGGAAACAAATTCTGGATGGGGTGGTTATCGCCTCTGAAGCAATCCACTCCATGAGCTTGTCTCAGGAGCGCTCTATGTTTATTAAGCTCGACTTGGCTAAGGCTTATGACAGAGTTGATTGGAATTACCTAGAAAAAATCCTTTTGGCATTTGGATTTAATCAAGAATGGGTGTGTTGGGTCCTCAATTGTGTTACTATGCCTTCCTATTCAGTCCTCATCAACGGAGAGCCATCCAGGCTTTTTGGCGCATCTAGAGGGCTTCGTCAGGGTGATCCGCTCTCTCCATACTTGTTTATCATTCTGGCTAAGGGGCTTGGTCGACTCATCAAATTTTAGGCTTCCTGAAATGTGATCCATGGATGGCGGTGGGGAGATGGCCTAGCCAATTTGACTCATCTCCAATTTGTGGATGACACTGTCCTAGCAGGAAGAGCCAGGATTAGAGAGGCGCAGGCTTTTCAGAGTACTTTGGATACTTATTTAGCTGCGTCAGGATAAGAAATCAGTGAGCACAAATCCTCCATTTTCTTCTTCAACAATCTAAAACCTATCCAAAGGAGGATTGCCACTACCCTGAGATTTCAGATTCAATCTCTCCCAGTGATTTACCTGGGGATTCCCATCATTGTTGGAAGACAGCCTAGGCTTTTTTGGCAGTGTTCTTGACAAATTAAGATAGAGAATTAATCATTGGACCCACTGATGGTTCTCCACTATCGAGAGGGTGACTTTGTTGTAATCTATGATCCAAGCCTTGCCTATATACCGTAGTATGGTCCAAGCAGCCCCGATGTATTTCCTTAAAGAGTATGATGCTCTTTCCAGGCGGTTTCTTTGGAGCGGCAATCTACAGAACTCCAAATGGAGTCTCATTAATTAGAATGCAGTATGCAAGCCAAAGAGGGAAGGAGGCTTGGGCTTGCGATCAGCTATCCTGTCTAGTCAAGCTCTCGCTGCCAAGCTTTATTGGCGTTGGTGCTCCAACCACACCTACCTGTGGGCTCGTATCATGTCTGCCAAGTATTTTTTGGGGGTAGTTACTTTTGATATTCCTAGGCTTCCTATTGAGGGAAGAGGGTCTATGGTATGGAACACCCTCAAGCTTGGAGCACATCTGTTGCAGCATAGCTTGTTTTGGATATGTAATAGTGGTGTAAAGACGCTCTTTTGGGAAGACTCCTGGGATGGAGCTCCTCCCCTACTATCCTCTCATCCTCATTTGCAGGACCTTTGTAATTCCTTTCTTGTGGCTGGCTGGGACACAGTGCAACATTACAAAGAAGGTTTTAATCTGGGAGCGACTATGGGGTATCGATGGAAGAACTCTTCTGACTGGCCGCCAGGAGGGACTGAGGAGAACCGGCTAGAGTTATCACAGATTATCACTGCCAGAAGCTGCAGCCTCCTACGAGGGAGAGATGTTCTGGCATGGGGAGGTGACTCCACTGGATAGTATTCAGTATCCTCTAGCTACTTGAAGCTGACCAAGCAATGTTTTGGAGAGGTCGAGTTCCTATGGGGGAAGAAAATCTGGAACAATATGTCATGGCTGAAATGCAATTTCTTTCTATGGTGCTCACTTACAACCATTGTTTGACATGGGATTATCTCTATAGAAGAGGATTTCAAGGTCCATCCATATGTATGTTATGCCAGAAAAGTGAGGAGTCTGGGTCTCACCTATTCTTTCAATGCCCCTTTGCCAGAAGGATATGGCATCTTTGGTGGGATGCATGGGAACTCCCCTGCTGGCATGTTCTTTCTTTGGCTAAGTTTTGGGAGCGCCTGAGAAGTGCTCCTACCAAGGCATCTAGTCTTCAGGCAGCGTGGGCAATTGGACCCTCTTTTATCCTTTTGAACATGTGGCTAGAAAGGAACAGGAGAATACTTCAAAATAAACATCTAGAGTGCAGAGCTTTGTGGATAAAAATCCTTAGCGTGCTCTAAGAAACTATCCTGGTTAAAAGTGACAGTTTTGTCGTCTTGGATATAGTAGAGGCATTGATTATGGCGCAACTTTCCCCTGTTGTGCCCTCTGCATCCACCCTTGCCCCCCACATGCGGCCCATGAAATCGACCAGATAGCAGTTGAGACCGGTCAACCGTATGGGACGCTGGACTCTCCCCGTGGCTGGAGGCATAAAAATTAATACCGACAGCTCTTCTTTGGGGAACCCAAGCGAAGCTGGGATTCGCAGCATTGGAAGGGGCAGTTTTGGTGGGATTTTGTTCTTGTTTTCTATTTATAAAGGCCACCATTCGAACAATCTTATGGAGGCTATGGCTATTCTAGAGGCTGTGCAAACCTGCTGTCATCAACACTGGCATAGCATTGTTTGTGAGTCAGATTCACAGGGGGTAGTCAATTTACTGAATAATCATATGTTGGACAATGTTGATTGGCAACTTGGAGCGGTCGTCCAGCAGATCATTCATATCAGCAATTCTTTGGAGTCGATTTCCTTTAAGCATATTCCCCAGGAGTGGAATGGAGTGGCAGACTATCTGGCTAAATGGGCCTCTGAGTATGGACCGAATTGGGCTATTCATGATCAGAAAATGCTTCCTTCGAGTTTATCCCTTAAGCTGGCTCATCTTCTTGAGCAAGATATGACTGTGTAATTTTCTCGTTTTCGGGTCTTTTTCATAAATTTTTACCCCTTTTAGTTTTAAAAAAAATCCTTGAGCTACTTTTTAGTGATAAAAACAAAAAGGGGTCTACATTTCAGTGGTAAATAGGCTTGTTTACCTCAATGTGTGGTTACACTTTTGGAGGCAATTTTATCCATAGAAGCTACCATGGAAAATTATATAATTTTGTCCATGTTGAATGCCTAGACTACGGTTAATTGTGATGCTTAGACGAGACTTGGCATATCTTATTGTGATGACACGAATCAAATTTGGCAATAGTTTATTTTTAAAAGAGTGACAAATTAAATTATTTTCTAATACTCTAAATTTTATTCTGATCGAATGACTTAGTGTTAATTTTACTTCTTCAAATAATATTATTTTTATCTTTAAAAGAGTGATTTTATAATACTAATTTTATTTTTAGAAGAATGACTTGATTGTAAAGTAATTTTCTAATACCATAAACTCCATCACTCTTAATGTTAATTTTACTTTTAAAAAAGTAATAAAATAATTTAATTATTAAATTATTTCACTATAATATCTTGAACTCCATCCTCCCTATTTAAAATAAAGTACATCCCCTGAACAACATAAATCACACTAACAACTTTTACATCTCTCTCTACATGTATCTTTATATTGTTAATTTTATCTTTAGAAGAGAGTGACCCAAGGATTAATTTGATCCCTTAGTTATTTCATGAAAATGTTGTGCGCCATCACCTATTTGAACAACCCATAGTTAATCCTTATTTTTTATTGTTGTATAGCTTAACTCTTTTTACAATGCTTTTGAAAGACCACAACAATTGGAAATTGCAAAGTGAACAAAATAGCCCGTCACTATCTCTACTCTCTGCCTGTCAGACTCCTACAAGGACTTGGTGCCAACACCCTTATTTTATATAAAATTACTCATCACCATTTAATTTAAATTTTATTTATATCATAAAATATATATTCAAGTGTGACTGTAGATATAATTTACCATGGGCTATTAGTTGTATTTGTTAATCATTCGTGTAAATTATTATTAAATACTCCTTATAATCAATAAAATGGGCTCTTTTGGCACTTCAAATTTTATTCATGTGTGGGGGTCATGTGATGAATGTTGAAACACTCTCTCTAGATGGAGGTTAGACATCCAATAAGGTTTGAAAGCGTTGGAGCTCTATTGGTTGCATATTGTTTGGCATATCTATGGGACCTCCCTGAGAGGGCCATTACTAGTTTATTAATACTCATGGGGAATGGATTTGTTTTTTTCATTTTTTACTTTTATTGAATAATGCACTTTCATTAATAAAATAAAATATAGTACATTGCTAATTATACAAAAAAGATGGGTGGAAAAGTCATACCCCATAATAACCACCATACCAAGCTAGAACAAGCTTCGAGAAGAACAAAGTCCACAAAAGGCCACCTTAAGGCCATAAAAACCAAGGTTAAACTAACTCAAGTACATATCAACCAAAAAAATAATAAACAAAATGTTTTACTGAATTTGGGAAACTATAGGGGTTAATTTCCTAAATAGTAAAGAGGTCTGGATTAAGGGGAAAATCATTAAATAAATGTGCCTTAATTAACGTACTAATTTGTTGAATATGAAAGTGCTTAATTGATTTCTAAAAATAGCAAATAAAAGGGAAGAGAATCAAACTTAGCTAGTTTTGGACTGAGATGAAAGATTTAGAGGGTGATATTTGTTGGTCTGACTGGGCAAACTATCAAAAATAGGACCCAAAAGTCTATTTTCTGCCTAGACAGGAGCATTAGAAATGGGACACCTAGAGGTCCAGCACTATAGTCTTAGTTTTGGCACTGTAGTCCTATGATTCTGAGCTTTTTGGGTTCTATTCATCTATTCCAGGAGACCCTATATACCAAATTTTAGCTCCTGAGAGTCACCAAAAATTGTTGTAGGTCTGTTTCCATCTTCAATACCTGTACTTGTCTATGCACATGGAAATGACAAATAGATCAAAAGAAAAAGGGGGAAAAATTGGGTTAAGGGAAGAATGATCGTACAATCAAGAATCCCTGTTGTTCTGATTACTGCCTACATTAACCCTCGAGTTAGGGTCTCAAATCCGATGTAGTTATCCCTTAGGGAATGCGCATAGTCAACGTGCACGATTGATGTAAGAATGAATTTTTCTTAGGCCTTTCCTTGATCAAACATGAAAATCTAAGTGTGATGTAGATAAATTGAGCTATACTATTGATTGATTTTTATTATGTTTAATGTGCCAAAGTAGTAAGTGTCAGATATAAAATGTCTAGTGTAGTCTTTTATATAGGAGACTCATTATGTCAAATTTGGGAGCTTTATTCATATTTGATTGATATTGGGAAACTTGGGAATGAATCAAAGAAAAGGGGTGAGACTTATCCTATGGAAGAAATTGAGTATTAGAACCAAAACTGGGGTTGGACAACAGTATCAGAAATTGAACACCCTAGGTTTCAACATTGTAGTCCATATTTGGGCATTGTTGTCTAGGGGTTTGGGACTTGGGGGGATGGGTCAAGGTCTAAAACAGGTCTCAGGGCTTGAAAGGGTCAAACTTGGTCAGCTACGGATGACTGGGAATAGGCAAAGAGATGTCTAGGGAATGTAGTAAGACCAAGATAAGATAGACAAGAAGACTTGGCTAAATGTGAATAAAGCTTATATTCTCTAGTCAGAGTCTCCTATAAAAAGACATAATATGTGTGTTTCCTTGACCAATTTAGGGTGATTACATTTGCCCCCCTTTTATTATAGTGATGTAATGAAATTAAGTACCAAAGTAAAAGAAATAAAAGAAAATGCGTACCTGGGCTTACCTATGTAAAGATAATTATGCTAAAAAGGGTCCAACTTCCTGGCCAGGGAGGTGGATTAAAGAACTAAAATAGTGCTCAAAAAAAGAAGGGATCCCTGTAATAAATGGCCCCTGTACTGAACCTAAATAGTTCTAGAAAGAGAAAGAATCCCTATAACGGATGCCCCCTGTACTGAATATGAGTAGTGTCTAGAAAGAGAAGGAATCCCTGTAATGGATGCCCCTTGTACTGAATCTAAATAATCTAAACTAGATTTGAGAAGTGATCAAAGGTCCAAAACCAATGTTTGTCCTCTATCCTACACAAACTCCTAGGTCTGAGTAATACTATGGACCAATCGCTGCAAATGACCATACGGTCCATCTTGGTGACAACTTGAGTAATGCCTGGGTGTAAGCTTAAAATGTTGGTAAATGTGTAAGAAGAAAATGGCATGTCCTACCATCTCAATCTATATAATCTTATAACATTAATGACATGAACATCTATGCCATGCCCTTGAATCTGGTATCTAGATAATCTGTATATTTGTAAACTGAAGGTATATCCCTCTGAATGTCTTGAGTAATGCTATGTGACCCCAATGTAATCTAAATCACTATATAATCTGACCAATCTGAGTTGAGTAATGCTAAGTGACCCTTGGAATATGAACCACTTATGTAATCTTGACCAATTTGATTTGAGTAATGCTAAGTGACCCCTGGAGTCTGAACCACTTGTGAAATCTTGACCGATCTGAGCTGAGTAATGTTAAGTGACCCCTGGAGTCTGAACTACTTGTGTAATCTTGACCAATCTGAGTTGAGTAATGCTAAGTGACCTCTGGAGTTTGAACCACTTATTTAATCTTGACCAATTTGAGCTGAGTAATGTTAAGTGACCCCTGAAGTCTGAATCACTTGTGTAATCTTGACCAATCTGTATTGAATAATGTTAAGTGACCCCTGAAGTCTAAACCACTTGTGAAATCTTGACCAATCTGAGCTGAGTAATGCTAAGTGACCCCTGGAGTCTGAACCACTTATGAAATCTTGATCGATCTGAGTTGAATAATGTTAAGTGACCCTTATAATATGAACCACTTGTGAAATCTTGACCAATCTGAGCTGAGTAATGCTAAGTGACCCCTGGAGTTTGAACCACTCATGAAATCTTGAACGATTTGAGTTGAATCTGATAATTTGACTACTAAAGGTGTGAGAACCATGGTGTATTAGATATGTATGTTGGATAGATTATGGGAATAGGGATAGTATGAATGATGCCCCCCTTTTGTGGAAAGGGATGAGATTGGTGATAGAGGAGGTTAAGACAAAAGTTAAGACTAGTGGTGGAACGTATAGAAACATGGTTGGCAAGTATCAAATAAATTGAAAGGCCATTGTTGAATTGATAAAATTGAATTATCAAGAGTGAAAAGTATCTTTGGTTGATTAGGATCAAAGCTTGTATCTGGGTTTAGTAGATATATAGAAGCTATCGTGCCATGGTAGGCAAATGAGGTAAAAATAAATTGAATGGGGTGAAAGAGTGATTTGATCGAACAGGCTAGGTTGTTTGAATGGATGTTTGTTTGGTGAAGACCAATTTGAGTACTAGATAAGTGTACAAATGTGTGTGCCATGGTAGGCAAATAACATAGTAAGAGAACAAGTCCTACTTTATGTTGAAGGTGTCATTATCATGATTTCAAGGAACAAAATGGTTTGTAAAATAGAGCTATAGAGCTCAAGTTATGGGCAAGTAGATTTTTGCTTTTATTGAGAAAGTGGTTTGATATAGGGAAGATTTGACTAAATCATGATTCATTTGTGTATTGACTAGTTTGAGGTTGGAGTTATGGAGTGAGAAGATGCCGAGGAGATACGCACCCGCTGTGACTCATTATGAGCAGTTGGTAGTGTAGATTCATGCTGACGAGGAGGTTTCCCTGGTAAGTATGCTTATCACTTGATTTTTACCTATTGTTAGTGATTATGCAGTCGAGTGTTCCACACTTGCAAAATGATTAGTTATATTTTTGGCTTCGTTTGATGCAATGGATGGCAGTGGAGTGTCTATTGCTTATAAGATGCATAGGGTGGTTCATAACATTGAGATGTATGATACTGTGTTTTCATGGGGCAGGACTATGCTTGCCCAATTGTATAGAGACTTATATAGATTTAATCATGAGGCGTTCAATGGTGATGTGGGTGCGGCCACTTTGTTACATTATTTGGTGTATGAGCACATAGTAGTTGTGTGACCTATTGGATTACTGAGGGTGAGTTGGGCATATCCATAACCATTTGGTGAGTGATGGATGAGTAAGTTGGCTATTTGATCTCCTAGGATAGATCACTACAGGAGGATACTAGACAGATTGGTGGCCCAAGATATCATATGGAGGCCCTATAAAGGATTCTTTGGATGGCCTAAAGATGGAGAGCATATATGGTATATGAGGGTCAGCTATTGGTTACATGATTATTGGCCTAGATTTTATGAGCACTTTCAATATGAGCATGTGAATAGGTAGTTTAGAGTTTGACAAGATGTTCCTCCTGCAACATGGATATGGTTGAGTAGTGCACAGGTACCAACGAGAGTGGTAGCTCATCCCAAACAGATTGAGGTGTAGTTGACACCACTGCCATTGGATGTGTGAGATGAGATTATAAATGTTCCTGATGTAGATGATGTGGGGTACAATGAGGCATATACAGTGTGGTGGTCGAGGCATTAATGGGCTCCACTATATCTAGTTGGTGTGCCAAATGTTCCTGAATATGATCAACTTCAGTTGATTCAGAGGGTGGGATGTGAGTGGTTATAATGTGGCCTATATATTTATGTATATTTTTGTTGTTATTTGTAGATTATATATGACCAACAGAGTGTAATGTTATTACACTCATGTGAGGCAGTGGGTATGCAGGGCGAGGCACATGCTAGTGTTAGTGGTGGGGATGATGTGTTCAGGGAGACTATTATTGAGTCTACACTACGTGAGCTTACATAGCATGTTCCTGATGATGTTATGGAGGAGGGTTTGATAGAAAGAGTTATGGTTATGGTTGGTGTTTATGCTCACTTGTTTGATCAAGCTACTATAGCTACAACTACCTATGTTAAGGCAACATGAGAGAGAGATGAACTTAGGGCTGAGCGAGATAGGCACAAGATGCCTCCTCTGAATTATGAAGCGATGAGCTCCAATATTTTATATGATTATATGGATCTTCAGTGGTGACATACAGACTTGTGTGAGGCGTATGGTCATTTTTTAGAGTGAGATAATTGATGCAAGAGGCATTCAGGAGCTCGAGGAGGCAAAGAGTCATTGAATGCTAGATAGGATTATGGGACGAGTACTGGAGGAGAGAGTGAGACAGAGAGTGAGGGCATGACCCCTATCCATGATTGATTGACGTTGACATGATGTATATGTTTTTAAAACTTATGTGTTATATAGATACTAGTTTGATTTTGAAACTCATGTATATGCATTATAGATTCTAGATTATATTGGTATTACAATGTTATGGTTTGGAATAATTGATTTGATGTTGAAGTTGTATATGCTTGGTAAATGGTATGTAGGATATGTGATTTGATTGTGTTGATATATTTGGTAAGATGATATTTAGGATATGTTTGGATGTGATTGTTTGATTTGTAATCATATGTAAGTGATAATCTTCTTGGTTTTTTTGTAATTGGTAAAACTGATTTGGTAAAGTGAATTAGTTTGTAAGTAGGATATAAGTAAGGTCTAGCTTCTGAGATTGGTAACTTGTTTAGACAATTTGAATTAATTAGAGATTCGAAAAAAAAGGTTTGTATTAGTTGATTTGGTAATCTAGACTATGATAGGTTGGTTCTGGCTAGGGATGGCTATCTGGAATTATGAATATTAGTTGTTAATAAAAGGGAAAAGTAAGATAGCACTGTGTGCATATTACCTTCCCATAAGTGGCTCAAGAATACAAAGGTTAGCTAGACCTTCAACTCCATGATTGCCTTGCTAAGTGAATTTATAAACTGATGCTGTTACTATCTGAACCCTGTCGATTAAGTGAACAAGTGCTCATATTGCTCATGTTGTGTAAGACCCTATCCTGAAGCTGATGTTGTATGTGAGGCACTAATTATAGCAAATTGTGATAACTCTAGAAAATGTAATTTGAATGGCTGTGCTATTGAAACTTTATGTTGTAGAGAATGCTCATTTGATTTCAAACATAATGGATTATTGTGTGAAATAGGACCTGAAAGGTCTACCTAGAGTGAATATCTCTCTAAAATTGTACTTTGTTATGGTGTTGGATAAGTATATGGAACTGCACTATGTATTCCTTGGACAACAGTGCTATATGTAGGTTACGTTCTCTGAACTGGCTTCCAATTTTTTTGAATAGTTGGAATAGGAGATCTCCTATGAGATTCTGTCCTAGACACCACATGACTCACACGATGAGTGACTGATGATACCTGTAAAGGAATGTCTTGGGATGACTCAGTCATGGAGGAATGAGGTCTAGGGTTCCATGATGGAGGAGATCTTTGTGCCTCATGTGTGAATGCTATAATACCATTATTAACACATCTAGAAATGCAATCTCAGAATCCAAAATAGGTATCTACATTATGTCCATGGATACGATGATAATTACAAAAGGGCTGATATAGCTATCTATGTAAGATGTGGATCTCACTGATGAATAGAAGGTAATGTGATTAACCTTCTAGCTAGTAGTGCTAACAAAATGATAGATGGGCTATCTTGCTCTGAATCAAACTGTAGTGGTGTTGGTTGGTAATTCTTTGTATTGCATATTATGAGTGGTGTTTTGAAAACTTTCTCTTTGTTCTCAACTATTTACTTTCTGGGTTGTGGTCTCCGATCTTGTTTAGGACATGGTGGATGCTAAGTAGTAGGAGTTGTATATAAAGATGCTATTATGAAATCTAGAGTAATCCAATCAACTGAATCTGCCTCAATCAATCCCAATTTCTTTTCCAAAGCTAGAAATGTGTAACACAAATGTTTGAAACAAGGCTCTATCTGATATAGTAAATGTTCAAGGAGATATTGGTGAAGGCCCTTGATGAAGACATGTTGAACCTCTAGATCTTTTGGTTTGTATATTAATCTTAATAAATGAGCCTTAAATCTTAAGATGTACTCGCTTACTAGGTCTGAAGAATTTTGATGTAGTGTGGCGAGTTTCTCATATTTAACATGAGGGCTCGTGTTTATACTGTAGTTCCTGAGAAAAGCCTCCTTTAGGTCATCAAATATGTCTATTGAACCAACAGGGAGTAAATGAAAGAACTAATTATGTGCTTCCCCCACTAATGTCTATTGAAACAACTTAAGTAAAATCAAAGGACTTATCTGAGGTGGCAAAGCTTTTTGAAAGGCCTTAAGGTGAGCGAATGGATCTCCATTTCCATCAAAATGAGGTAATGATGGTGTTTGGAGATGCTTAGGCAATGCAAATTTTATAAATGTTTTGGAACAGGGTTACCATGTAGATCATTAGCATCCATCCAAGATTTATAAGCTTTGTTTTCTAGTATAAGGAGATGTACTTGGTGTTGTAATTCACCAACTACATGCATCAAAGAGAGGATCTCTTGGGATGGTATATTACTATCTTGAAGTGGTTCATTTAATCATTGAGTTTGATTATTAATTTTAGCCATAAGAATGCTACATTTAGTAATTGGATCATAAAGAGGTGGTGTGGTCACTTGAACCTTGGGAGTAATGGTAGCTTGGACCTTGTGAGAGGGTGTGGGTTACCATTCTCTTTGGGTGATGGGTGAGAATTAGGTTCTACTGTAGTGAGGGGTGGCTTGGGGGATTCATTGGTATCTTTATGTTTTAGTGAATCACATTTTAAATTAGTAGCAGATGTGTTATTGAAATTAACATGTGCATGATTGGAAGTAGAATCATTCATAGATTTATAATCAATATTTTGGCATGCATGAAACTTAAGATGACTGAGATAATAGTTAGAAGTATGAGGTGCATTTTCTTCTTCACTATATGCATAGTAGTCATCATTATTCCATGCATTATCACAATATTTATTTTGTTCATTCGAAATAGAAGAATTTGAAGTATCATTTTCATATTCACTTTCATTTTCATACTCATTTACATGTTCACTATTGTATTCATAATCACTTCCATCATTGCTAGAGAGAGGTGAAAGAGAAATATTTGATTCTTTTCTAATATGCAATAAGTTATCATTGGAATTTGGAATATCATGTATATCTATGTTATCCATGGATGGAATATATAAATTTTCTTCATTTGCAACATGAGAAGCAAGAAAATAAGAGTTATCATTTGAACATTCTTTTGAAAGAGTAGAGTTAGGAACACATAATGCATTATTTGAACTATGCTTTGGTAATTTGATTATTGCATTTATTTTGTTGTATTTTAAACATAGCAATAGCAAAAGGTATAGAGAGATTAGGTTCACATGGAAGTAAATCATCACCAATGAGATGTTAATTTAAAAGTGCATGATCACTTTGTGCATTGTGCCTAGGAGAATGAGGTGAGAAGTATTTTTCCCATCTATCAAAAGTATTATTTTGAGAAGAATGAACAAAAGAGATAGGTTTTAGAGGAGAAGATGTATCTATATATTCTTCACTATCACTTTCGTATGCATGGTAATATTCTTCATTGAAACAATAGTAATTATCCTCATTACATATAAAATCATTTTCCACATTTTTATCTAGTGTGCAATTTTGTAAATTGGTCCATTTGTTATCATAATTGTGATAAAAATTAAGAAATTTATCAATGGGATGAGAAGGATGAAGTGCCTTTGTGGCCATTTTATCACCAAAGAGAAGTTTGAAAAATACTATGAAGCAAATAAATGCGCAAAGAATTACGAACATTGAATTTTGAAAATTACCTTTGCTAACCCAAACAATTTGCAATAAATTCAAATTATTTTTCTAGAAATTTTAAGGGAGGGTAATTTGAGGTTTGAGGACCTAGTTTGGGAATCTAGGGTTTTTAGCTAAGGTTTTAGAATTTTTGAAAACTATGCAATAATTTTAAAAGCGAATAATTGCACTGTAATTTATACAAAAATTAAAATTTTTGAAATTAAATTTTTGCACAAGAAACTACTAATTCTAAAATAAATTTTGACAGGGTAACTATTTTACAAAAATTTCAAATAAATTGTCTAAAATTGGCAAAGAGGTAGGCTTATTGTTGGATGACCTAGTTTTGAAATTTAGGGTTTTAGTAAATTTATTGAAAATATCTCAATTAATTTGTAGTTTTTTTATTTTTAAATTTAGGAAAAATAAGGAAAATATTGCTAAAAATCAGGAATAATTAGCCTTAGGGTTTCTAAGGTTTTTGTGCAAAAATTCAAAGTAAGTCAGGTTCACCAAATGTTTTACTGAATTTGGGAAACTATAGGGGTTAATTTCCTAAATAGTAAAGGCATTTGGATTAAGGGAAAAATTAGTAAATAAATGTGCCTTAATTAACCTACTGATTTGTTGAATCAAGAAGTGCTTAATTGATTTCTAGAAATAACAAATAAGAGGGAAGAAAATAAAACTTAGCTGGTTCTAGACTAAGATGGAAGATTCAGAGGTTGATATTTGGTGGTCTGGCTAGGCAAACTATCAAAAATAAGACCCAAAAGTTTGTTTTCTACCTGTATAGGAGCATTAGAAATGGGACACTTAGAGGTCCAGTGTTGTAGTCCTAGTTTTGGCACTGTATTCTTGTGGGTCTGAGATTTCTGAGATTTTTGGGTTCGGTTCATCTATTCTGAGAGACCCTACATACCAAATTTCATTATTGAGAGTCACTAAAACTCATTGTAGGTCTATTTCCATCTTCAGTCCCTTTACTTATATGTGCACATGGAAACGACAAATAGATCAAAATGAAAAGGGGGGAAAACTTGGTTAGGGGAAGAATGATCGCACAATCAAGAACCCCTATTGTTCTGATTACTGCCTATACTTGATTCAAAAGCTTCAAATAATGTGATGTTGACCAAATTAACATGTGCCTTAGGACTAACCTATACACAAAAAAAAATTCATTGTTTTAACATGGAAGTGAAACAACTCCCTTTGATAGGTCAAATAAAATATGCACAGGTTGCCCTAACTACATTTCATCAGAAAATAGTTAAGATGACTATTCTAGTGGCAAATATCCCTCCTAGATATGGAATGTTTCTAAGTAAAATATTATACAAAGATCTTAGAGGTGAGATCAAACTGGATTAGACAAAGGCTATCATCCATATCAAAGGAGTGAATGAAAATTTATTGTTAGAATCTAATGCCAAACACTTGGTGCAAAAATCAAATGTTCCTCAGGCAAACATTTTGTATGAGGAAACATGCCCTAATACCTGTGTGATGATGAATGAGAAATATCTTAAACTTACTAAACTCATATAAAGTGATACAAGTGATGTATAGACTTTAGAATTTGATGGAAGTTACTCAAATACATGTTTATGTGTTGGTGTGGTGTTGATTTCTCCTCAAAATGAATTGTTTCCTTTTTCTTATAAACTCCATTTTGAATGCATTAATAATATATTTTAATATTAATGAAGCACTGCTCCTAGGATTATAGGTAACAAAATAAAAGGGGATTCAAAATCTCAAATCCCAAGGGGATGTTGAGTTGATTGTGAAACATATACAAGGTTAGTACCAAGTGAAAAATGATAGATTAAATCATCACATAAATAGGGTTTGGGACTGCATCAAAAAATTTCAAAGCTTTCACCATTAATGTTGTCCCAAGAACAAAAAATTAAAAAGTTGATGCCCTAGTTGTGTTGACATCTTTGTTAATTCCTTGTCTAAATTTTGATAAAGATTGATAAACCATTTAAATGGTATATCATTTGTGTTTTCTAGATAACTTTGAGCATTGGTAAGTTTTCAACAATCATGAGTAAATTTTTGCTTTCTTGGAGCAAAGAGATATCTTCATGAAACTATATTTTGAGGGAAGCTTAACAACATATAAGGAGTCTTTCATACCAGAAGAAAAGGATGAAAATATCTTAGAATCATCTGATGTTGGAGCTAATCAATTATATGGTAAAGTTATTTAGCTAAAGTTAAATAAGATCCTTAAAGCCTTGGTATCTTTGGAGGAAATGTTTGGCAAGCATGATAGGTACATAAATAATAAAATCCAAGAAGATCCTTGATGGTCACTATTAGAGTAAAGGTTTTCTTTTTTCCCATATTTATTTATCATGGGATTTTTTCCCTCACTTGGAGTTTTCCTAGTTTTATGGTTAAGCTTCCTTAGGTGTACTTGGAGTTACATTTTGACCAGATGAATAGGAAGTAACTCCCTTGACCGACTATTTCGGGTATGGGAGTTATTCTTCTATTATTGGCTCTCTAACTACCTTTCTTAGGGGAGTTACTCATGTACTCCTATTTGTACATCTCTCTTGGTGAGATATTGTTCTATGGAAGATTGGTTTTGGCTCTTATCTTGTTTATGCAATATTTTTATGTATGTGATTTCATTTTCTTGTAGTTATTATGTTGTGTACATGCTTGACTCATGCCTATCACAAAAATGTGCATTCACTTGATCCAAAGATCTTGGCATCCACTCTAATATGGTATCAAAGCCACTATAGTATTTGATTGTTTGGGTTTTTTATTGATCTTAGTTTCATTTGAAATCATGAGATTTGTTATTTGCAAATAAAAGCTAGTTTTCACAATCCATTTGTGGGAGTTTTTTTAGTCTTTGGTGGAGTCATTTTTTTTGCATAACTAGTTCATTGGCATCCACTACCATAGTTTTTGTATTTTTTTTGTGACTACATGTTCTATGTGCCTTGGTTCATTTTTCTACAAAAAATCTATGTGCCTCCATACAGCCCCAGCTCTAGTCTCCTCTATTTAGTATCGGGCTATGCTCAACCTTACGTGGTTCTGCATGTTTGACCCTAGTTTTGAATTTCTTCTAAACGACTCTCAACTACAATATTTTCACCTGTTGAGACTACTCTCATTGTCAACAATTTCAAAGGCTTGAAAATTTCTTTCAAAACAAGCTAAGTTTATTCAAGTTTGCCCAAATGTTTTTTAGCATATTAAATTCTTTTTTTAATAGCTTGATTTAAAACAAGGTCAAATAGGCTACTTTTCTTTTAATGCACAAGTAATGCATAAGAGGATTAGTTAGTTTAAAATTGTTAAAAGAGGTTTTTTATTATTTTTTATAAAATAATGTATTGTGGGCAATATTTAAAAAGAAAGAATTATTCATATTTTCACTTGTTCACATTGTACTTGCATCTTTGGATGCATTATCGACTGAGTCCAATGTCCTATTTTGTTTGTAGAATCTTGTCTTTTGACTCATTGCATTGATTGCTCAATACAAACTAGTGGCTGAGTTTGGCATATTTTGAGCGTACATTTTCAACATTTGGAGGGTTCACGATTTCATAGTCCAAAGGGGGTGTACTTTGCTTTTTGGGGTCATTCTTTGTATTTTGCTTGCACTTTAATTTCTATAACTTGCACTACTAATACAACTCATTTCTACACTTTTGAATTCAAGTTCAATCAACCCACTAACTCCCTTTAACTATAACAAATGGAAAATCAAGATGACAATTATTCTAAGGAGTAAGGGTTAGTATAGGATAACCGTGGGTGATGAAACTAAACCTAACATAGATGTAGATATATTTAAATGGTATAATTGTAGTGATGAAGCCTATGAGATATTATGTATTTTTGTAGCACTTGATTTTTTTTTCACTTGGAGCTTGCCAAAACACCTCAATATATATAGAACATTATGGGTAAACTATTTGGGAAGCAAGATGTGATGAGAGGTCGTGAGATTGAGAATGAACTCATTAGTCTAAGTCATTACAACTTTGACATCTTTTAGGATTTCTTCACTAAGTTCAAGTCCTTGAGATTATAGTTGAAATAATGTGGGATAAATAAAGAACATGACCAACTTGTTCTTTCTATACTCTCTAAATTAGGTCCTGACTATTCAATCTTTGTCTCTACTTTCCATGCCACTAAAAGTGTTTTGGGCACGGCATGGAAAATGTCCTCTTTAGATGCTTTCATTGCCGACTTAACTAGAGAGCAAGACAAGTTGATCCAGATGGGCACATTTAAGTCCACAAAACCTCAAGACCTAATTACTGGGAATGGGAAATCAAAGAGAAGAAGAAGAAGAAAAAGGATCAAGAGAAGAAGAAAGATTCAATCTTTGCCAAAACCAACACTGAAGCCTCCTCTTCCAACAAAAAACCTAAGAAAGAGAAGGTTAAGTGTGTTTGTTGTAAGAAAAATGGGCATGATGAAATAAAGTACATGAAGAAGCAAATTGATGCACAAACATCATTATATGCTTCTTCTAACCCAGTCTAAAACCCTAAAAATATCCACTCAATACTTACAATCAAATTGATCAACAACCCCAGAATTTACCTTGACAATTTATCTTGGGCTTCAACCAATTATGCCACCACTTTTATTTTACAATCGAATAATCTTATCTTCTATTTGTCTTAAGACCAATGATTATAAACACTACAACCTTTAATGACTTCTTTATTATATTTGATCTAGATTTCCATTTCACTATGCATGAGGGAACTTGAATGAAGAATAAAAAGAAATTCTTTTACTACCCGCACCCACCAAATGCTATTCATTGGTAATCCCTTGAAGGATGCAAGATGTTCTCAAGGATTTAGAATGCATTCTTATTATTTTATGTTGATAGAATCATTCTCGTTAATATCTTCTACCATAGCCACTATTGTATCTAGAGCCAATTTCATACATGCAAACCTATAGCTTTTGAGCAATTTACAACTTTAAATAATGTTATTACTTTGGTTTTAAATAAAGATTATCCATGCAAACATTCTAAAAACCTTTTAAAATAATCCCAACAATCTAAAACCCTTTCAAACCCACAATTGATAGAACACGTGCATGAAAACATAGTAGTGTATGTGGAATGAAACTTTGGCTTTGACTTTGTGAAAATGATTCCTAAGAGAATATGAATTAGACAGAGACTTCAAAACTACTCTTTTATCTATCCAATCTTTTATGCAATTATATGTGACTCGATTGCTTTGCACCTGCCTTTAATAACAATTGAACTCTTCATGTCGATCTCACAAATAGATTCTTTAGTCATTTAAATATTGCTTAACAAACATATCTTGCTAATACAATTTGATGGGTTTTCTATTTTTAACTCCATACATTTAGCCAATTTTCATGCAATCATTTCACCATAATGATATTTGTTTGCTAAAATTGGGCTTAGATTATCTTCTAAAATAAAAATCTTTTCCACGATTCAATCATAGACCATGATTTGATCCAAATCATCTAGCGCCATCACATAATTCTATGAAAACTTGAATGTTAATTTATACAACTTAAAACCTTTTTGAATCTTCTTCTAAGACTTTCGATGTAGCTTAATAACTTTACCATAGATGAATGGTTATCGATAGAAGCTACCTCTCAAGGATATCATTATAACAACATTGAAGATTAAAATATAAATTCTTGGCATCAACATACATCCTCCATATTCATAGTTTGATCCTTATAACATAGTGAATTCACATCAAAATCAAATTGGTCCTTGACAATTTATTATCTCACAGAATCAAGCAAATGATCGTTTGATCTATTCATACAACCATCAAATGTTAAATGAGAAAATAAAGCTATTTGCAAAATGTTCAGAGACACTTCATGTTAATGAAGATTATATTGTGGTAAAACCCAAGAAGATAAATTAGAATTTTCTTACCTTTGCTTTGGCTTGACCCATACAATTCTGATGAGAATACTAGCGTATTTATTAATTGTCTCTCTTTGGATCAAACCCACCAAGACTGTAAATTATGATCATAATTCTATCAATGACCCTCCTGACATCTTATTATACGTTGAGACACCATGCATAGATTGCCCACATTGAAACTCCCCTTAATATTTACCAAACTTACCAAAATATTCTCCGGTAACTTGTATTATGCTTATCTTTTGGGTCATTTTGAATGGAATAGATCAATTCAACCCTTGAAATCTTCACAATGGAGACATCTGTAATTATTTAAACAAGCAGATCTTGCGTGTTTCAATACACAATTTTCCTCATAGACATATAAAAGGCATATAATCATATATAATATGAAGACAATTGATTCTGCATACAAGTTGATGACACAAACATACAAGAACATGCATAATAGATGGACAAAATTGTAGACCATAATTTTTTTTCTTTTATATATACATCAATTATATTTTATAAACTATTCCTCCTATAGATCTGGTCACACTTCTACATACCTACTTATACACCACCATTCTTTATTCAAACATCTTTATTACAAATGTACAATCTCCCATTGAACTTTATCCCTTTTATATACATATCTAAAAGTATATGACTCCCTCTATTCTCTACTTACATTCTACTTACTATAACATAGCTTTTATAAGCTTCAAGACCAAGATAGGTCGAATGCCTTTATTTTCTCAACTAAAAGCTTCAAGATAGCTTCAATATCCTAAAAATCTTCAACCAATTCTCCTAAAATTCCACAATAAGCTTTATCTTGGCTATTCTCCTTTTCTCCAACATAGCTCCTCCGCTTTATGAGTGGTTATTAGGAATTATGACTTTGGAAAAGGTCTTTTAATATTGTTTACAACCTTCTATATGGACTAGGACTTCCTAAATGACTTTATCAAACATAGTGACTATTTTCATGGCCTTACAATTTGAATTTACAATTTAGGAGTGAAAATACTCCAAATACCTTTTTAAGACTTATTTGACCCCTAATATTACTAATGAAAACTCATTTATAAATATGGGTAATGATGCTCCTGCATCATACTCCCTATGTACAAAAATTTTGAACACATGTTCAAATGCTTTCTTCCTCTTTTTCCAATTCATTAGCTCCTTCTTTTGCTCTTTTCTTCTTTTGCTTGATTCCAAATCTTCTTCAACTAATTGCTTATATGGATGAGCATGTAATTCTAATCCATGCTTTATACTTTTCTTTGCAACTTGCTCCTCCAAGATGAGGATTCTCCTATGACTTTTCTCAAGAATTCCTTATTCAAATTTCTCTAACTCTTAACAAAAACTTATACACACACAATTCAACAAATTGTCAAATACAAAAACTTGAGACTCTTGGGACTCATTACATCCTTCTTGTCTTCTTGATTTATTTGACTTGTTCTCAATCTTTACAAACTTCTCCATTTCTATTTTAGAATAGAATTCTCCTTCAATGGTTGCTTCGTTATTTATGGCATGCTCCAAGAGTGCTTACTCATTCTTCAACTACTCCTCACTAATGTAGATAAATGATTCATTTGATGGCAAATATTGTATCCCAAAACATTCTTCCAAGTCTTTAATTTTCTTCATATAGTCTTCATTAAGAGCTAAGGCTTTGCAATGAGCCTCCTCTCCATCTTCTTCTTAATTTGTGTGTCCATTCATTGACTCAATGTCTTCATTTTCATCTACAACTTGTGTACCTTCATTCAAAACATCAAAAGCAATGTCAGAAATAAAAACTTGGGTTTTCTCCTCCATAGTGAGCTTCCTTAGCTCTTCCTTCAATTACTTGCTTAGCAATTTCTTCATCCTCTTTCTCCTTTTTGCAATCACTTTGACTGACCACTTCATCTTTTTCTTCTTCATTATCCATCCATGCCATGGGTTTTTATTTTTCATTAGCTCCATCATGAGCTCCATTTCTATCAAATTTTGTTTAATCTCTCTTACTTCTCTCTCGTATTCTTCTTCTCTCTATATTCTCTTCCTCATCTCCCTTTCTTTCATTTGCTTCTCTCTCATTTTCTAGTTCTTTGTTTTCGGCAATATCTCCATTACTCTCTTTACCATTCATATTTTCTCTAACAAGTTTATCTCACCTTACTCCATTATCTCATCCAAGTCTTTTTCACCTTGGCCTTTTGATAATTTATTCTCTTCCTCTTAGTTTCACCTAAGTCTATTCCACCTTAGTCTTTTGACCCTTATCCAAGTTTACCTTCTTACCTTGGATTCACCTTTTATTTTGAGCATCCTCTTGTCCTCTACCAGCTGAGCTAACTCTTTACTGCCCTCTTGAATTTTTAATCTTCTCTTTCTTTATGCTTATCCAATCTGTAACACTTCAAAAAACTATGCAAAAATCTAAACTGATGCTGAAAGACATAGAACAATCAAGTTTACCTCAATATGAAGAATTTTTTAACATGCCACCTCCACCATATATGCCACTTTCTAGTATATCAAAATTCCCCACTCAAATCAAAGGAGTGATATAGACATACACTCTAATCAAGCATTCAACACTATGCTCCTGATTGCTTCAACATCTACATCCACTCTTTTTTCTGCAACAACACTTCAAACTTTGACACTTTGTCAATTCAATCAATTAATTTTAAAAGCAATCTCATGCTATACTCAAAATAATGGATTTTGTTACTGTTTCAACCACAACCCAATTTATTCCTAATCCAAGAGCTTCTCTAACTCTTTACTTTCTTCTTTAAGCCCTCTTTGGTTTTTATCCTTTCACAAGCCTCTATGGCTTTGGCCTCCTTGAACCACTTTCTTTTTCAATCCCTGTAAAACCTTTAAACAATAATATATTTTCCCAAGAACTCTTAGGATCTGATACCAAAAATGATGCACAAACATCATTGTATGCTTCTTCTAACCCAATCTAAAACCTTAAAAATATCCACTCAATACTTACAATCAAATTGATCAACAACCCCAGAATTTACCACGATAACTTATCTTAGGCTTCAACCAATTATGCTACCACTTTTATTTTTCAATCTAATGATCTTCTCTTTTATTTGTCTAAAAACCAATGATCATAAACACTACACCATTTACTACCTTCTTTATTGTATTTGATCTAGATTTCCATTTCATTATGCATGAGGGAACTTGAATGAAGAATAAAAAGATTTTTTTTTACTACCCGCACCCGCCAAATGCTATTTTTTGGTAATCCCTCAAAGGATACAAGATGATCTCAAGGATTTGGAATGCATTCTTATTACTTTATGTTGATGGAATCATTCTCATTAATATCTCCTCCCATAGCCAATATTATATCTAGATCCAATTTCGTACATGCAGACCTGTAACTTTTGATTAATTAACAACTTTAAATAATGTTATCACTTCAATTTTAAATAAAGATTATCCATACAAACATTCCAAAAACTTTTTAAAACAATCCCAACAATCTACAACCTTTTCAAACCCACAATTGATAGAACACATGCATTCAAACATAGTAGTGTATGTGGAATTGAACTTTAGCTTTAACTTTGTGAAAATGATTCCTAAGCGAATATGAACCAGATAGAGACTTCAAAACTACTCTTTTATCTATCCAATCTGTAATGAAATTATAGGTGACTTGATTGCATTTTCACCATGCCTTTAATAACAATTAAACTTTTCTTGTCGATCTCACAAACAAATTCTTTAGTCATTCAAATATTGCTTAACAAACATATCTTGCTAATACAATCTGGTGGGTTTTCTATTTTTAACTCCATGCATTTAGCCATTTTTCATGTAATCATTTCACCATAATTATATTTGTTTTCTAAATTCAAGCTTAGATTATCTTCTAAAACAAAAATATTTTCCATGATTCAATCACAGACCACGATTTGATCCAAATTGTCTAGTGCCATCACATAATTCTAAACAAACCCAAAAGTTGATTTATATAACTTAGAACCTATTTGAATATTCTTCTAAGACCTTCGATGTAGCTTAATAACTCTACCATGGATGAATGGTTGTTGATAAAAGCTACCTCTCAGGGATATCAATATAACAACATCAAAGATTAGAATAAAATTTCTTGGCATCAACATACATCCAACATATTCATAGTTTGAGCCTTATAACATAGTGAATTCACATCAAAATCAAATTGGTCATTGACAATTTATTATCTCACAGAATCAATCAAATGATCATTTGATCCATCATATAACCATTAAATGTTAAATGAGAAAATAAAGCTATTTTCAGAATGTTCGAAGATGCTTCGTGTCAATGAAGATTGTATTATGGTAAAACTCGACAAGACAAATTAGAAATTGTTTACCTTTGCTTTAGCTTGAACCATACAATTTTGATGAGAATACTAATGTATTTATTGACTATCTCTCTTTGGATCAAACCCACCAAGACTATAAATTATGATCATAATTCTATCAATGAACCTCCTGACATCTTATTATATGCTGAGACACCATGCATAGATTGCCCACATTGAAACTCCCATTAATATTTACCAAACTTACCAAAATATTCTCCAGTAACTTGTATTATGCTTATTTTTTAGGTCATTTTGAATGTAATAGATCAATTTAACCCTTGAACTTTTCACAATGTAGACATTTGTAATTCTTTAAACAAGTAGATCTTGAGCGTTTCAATACACAAATTTCCTCATAGACATATTAAGGGCATATAATCATATATAATATGAAGACAACCAATTTTACATACAAGTCGATGACACAAACATATAGGAATATGCACAATAGATGGGCGAAGTTTTAGATCATAAAAAATCTTATTTTATATATACATCCATTATAGTTTATAGATTATTCCTCATACAAATTTGGTCACACTTAATAATGTTTTAAGTGTCCCTTCTCTTTCAACCAATCTCATATCAGTGTATAAAATCACTCATATCAATAAAGGCATGAGGGTTACATTTTTACCACATTCAATTATCATTAGGGTGTTGTACAGTGATTCTACAATGGCAGTGGGTAGGGCAGATCACCAAGCTAGGTTATACACCTCACATTTTGCACCTAATTCTTCTCTAACAACATTATTGACTCATTCAAATGGAGTTAAAAAATTATGCAATGAATAGTTTGGCCACCTTAAATATTGCTACCTTGAACAACTTAGCAAAAATGACATGGTCATAGGCTTGCCTTAGGTCTAATTCTCTAAGGGACTTTGTGAGGGTTGCTCTCTTGGAAAACATATCGAAGCAAAATTTGATAAAGGCAATGCTTGGAGGGCTTCACAATCATTGGAGTTAGTACACAGTGATGTATCTAGGCCTTTTTCTAGTCTATATTTTACAAGGACTAAGTACATTCTCACTTTCATTGATGATTTCTCGAGATATACATGGGTCTACTTTCTTAAGTAAAACTCTAAAGTGTTTGAATATTTTCAAGACTACAAGGCACTGGTTGAGAAATAATCTAATAAATGCATCAAGGTTCTTTGAACTAATAATGGAGGTGAATATGTTAGCAATATATTTGAGAGATTTTGCACCATAGAGGGGATTGATTTGTAGTGGACAATTAACTATAGTCCTTTACATAACAAAGTTACATAATGCAATAATAGGTCCTTGAAAGAGATGCTTACTTGTATGATTCAATCTAAGTCCTTAACACCTTAATATTGGGCTAAAGCCATTAATTGAGCTTATTATATTTAGAACAAGGTTTCTCACAATGTTTTGAAAGGCATAACACCCTTTGAAGCTTGACATGCAAGAAAACTTGAAGTTGAGCACTTTA
This sequence comes from Torreya grandis, assembly GCA_037957365.1. Lineage (NCBI taxonomy): Eukaryota > Viridiplantae > Streptophyta > Pinopsida > Cupressales > Taxaceae > Torreya > Torreya grandis. Next base: position 711,990 of record JARHVA010003410.1, on the reverse strand, counting down.
GGGTTTTTATATCTCCAGCTATGGCATGTATACCAAAGAATATATGCAAAGGTATAAAACCTCAGTCCAAGCCTTCTATCTTTGTAGGTTATCAAGATGGTGTCAAGGGGTACCACCTTCTACATCCAAGCACACATGGGTTGTTTATAGAGAGAAGTGTTCCCTTTCAGGTGAGTTTCAAAGACTCAACCTTGACACTTCTCTTTCATTAGATTCACTTAGACTTGATGATTCTTCTTCTGACTCAAATCATCTAGAGAAGGTTCATGAGCCAGTGTCTTCTTATTTATATTCTAGTTCTAACAATAAGGGTAGTGATGGTGAGTCTTATACATCCACCTCTAGTCATGTTTTAGAGGATGAGGAGTTAACACCTGACTCACCCATATTTGGGCCCCTTTGGGTGAGGTAAACACTTTAAAGTGAAGGCACTTAGGTAGGGGTTCTAATAGATGATAAACATACTCAAGTAGATTATCAGAGTGGTCCACACGCTTTCTTTGCTTCATTTTTGGATCCAAAGACATTTCAAGAGGCTTCAAGCATACCTGAGTGGGATAGTGTTGTGCAGGAATAATATTCTTCCGTGATCAAAAATCATACTTGAAATTTGATTTCAATTCTTAAGGGAAGGAAGATGGTTCGATGTGGGTGGATTTATCAGACCAAATTTGTAGTAGATGGGTCGATTGATAAGTATAAGGTGTGATTGGTTACCAAGGATTTTTTAAAGGTAGTTTACATTAACTACTTAGAGAACTATACACCTGTTGCAAAGAAGACTTTGATCTGACTCACACTAGCTATAGCTGTAACACATAGTTGGGATGTGCAATAGATAGATGTGAAAAGTGCCTTTCTTCACAGAGACTTTAAGGAGGAGATCTACATAGAACAACCACTTAGTTTTGTTCAGGATTCATCTTTAGTTTGTAGACTTAAGAAATCCATCTATGGCCTCAAATAGTCTGCTTAGGCTTGGTACACTAAAATGGATTCCTTCCTCCTTACTTCAGGTTTCACCAAGTGTCATTCAGACCCCAATATATACTTTTTACAGTAGGATGATTCTTTACTGATATCAATCCTTTATGTTGATGATATGTTGATCATTGGGAGTTTCTCATCATCTATAGCAATAGTGAAGATAACTCTACAAGACATATTTAACATGTCAGACTTGGGTATTCTACACTACTTCCTTGGCATTGATATTTTGCAGTTTGATTTAGGGATTTCACTTACATAGCCCCAATATACTTTTAATATTTTGGCTTGATTTCACATGGTTGATTGTAATCCATCTCTGACTCCCTTTATATTAGGAGTCAAACTTGAGGCTGACTATTCTATGCTTTGGTTGATGCTACTCGGTATCGATAGCTTGTTGGTAGCGTCATTTATCTGACTCATACCAAACCCAATATTTCATATGTAATAGGCATTTTTTCATGATTCATGTAGGATCCCCATGAGCTACACTAGAAAAGAGCTAAGTAGATACTCCACTACATTCAGGGCCTTTATAGATTTAATATTTATTATGGATTTCACATAGAGGTTAAATTGGTTGGTTTTATAGATTCAGATTGGTCTAGTGATACTCAGAATCACAAATCCACTTTGAGTCATAACTCTTCTTTGGGTTTTAGTCCTATCAGTTGATCTAATAAGAAGCAAAATGTTATTACTAAATCATCCATAGAGGCATAGTACATGGGAGTTGTTAACGTATCTAATAGGAATATTTGGATTTAGGGGATTTTATCTGAGTTTGGCATTCCTTTTAGGTAGCTCACCATTATCTATTGTGATAACTAGAGTACCATTCATATATCTAAGAATCTAGTTCAATACCAGTAAACCAAACACATTGATATTCACATACATTTTATTTAGGAACTTATTCATGGTCAGGTCATCGACTTGAGATTTTTCCAGTCTTCAGAGTAGGTTGTAGATATCTTTACCAAACCCTTCACTAAGAGAAATTTCATTCATCTACGATATCTTCTTGGGCTAAGGTCTACATCAACATCTTTGGGGGGGATTCTAGCCTCTTCACTTATTCTATGTCTCTTTTTTTTTTGTGGGAGGTGTTTTTCTTATGGGTTTTCTCATTTTCTCTACTTTATAGGAGATTGCTTTGCATTGGGTTCTTGATCAGGCCTAATTACCAGGACCCATTTTTTTACATTGCCCACCTAAGTTGTTTTTATGGGGGGATGTTGCAATAGGAATTTATTTTTTCCCATATTTTTTTATTATGGGCTTTTCCTCTCACTTGGAGTTTTCCTACTTTCATGGATAAGCTTGTTTGGTGTATTTGGAGTTACATTCTGACAAGATGAATAGGAAGTAACTCCCTTGATCAGCTATTTTAGGTATGGGAGTTACTCTTCTATTATTAGCTCTCTGACTACCATTATTGGGGGAGTTACTCATGTACTCCTATTTGTACATCTCTCTTGGCGAGCTATTGTTCTATGGAAGATTGGTTTTGGATCTTATCTTGTAAATTCAATAATATCATGTATGTGATTTCATTTTATTATAGTTATTGTGTTGTGTACCTGCTTGACTTGTTCCTATCATAAAACTATGCATTCTTTCAATCCCGAGTGTTTGGCATCCACTTTGATAGTCACTTGAATATGAGAGAGTTAACAGTGGTATACAGGAGGAAACACAATATGTCAGCATTAGAAAATGTTGTTCTAATAATTAATGTAAGATATTCATTGTTCTATTCAAATTATATAGGGACATTTTTTCTTGGTTTTATGTTGATTTGAAGTCTTTTAGACCTAAAAGAATGCAGCATAATATTCCATTAAAACCAAAGATTAGTCCTTTTAGATGAAAATTGTGACACTATAATCCCAAAATTATTGGTACTATCTATGAAGAAATGAAGAATATGTTGGATGTAAGAATCATCCTTCCTATTCATCATTCTACTTGGGTGGCTAACATCATGCTTGTAATAAAGAAGAATGAAAAATTTATGATTTGTATATATTTTCACAATTTTAATTAGGCCTCACTCAATAACAACTATCCTCTACCAATCATGGATCAAATCTTACAACTTGTCACATGATATGAAATGATGTTTGTGGTCGATGACTTTTCTGGATATAATCAAGTTGAAATTGCTATAAAATATCAGTACAAGACAATGTTTACCACCCCTTGGAGAACATTCACATACAAAAGGATGCCTTTTGGCCTCATCAATGGTACACTACAGAGAGTAATGGATTTAGCCTTCAGTGACATGAAGAATATGTTCATAGTGATTTAACTTAATGACCTCATAGTGTTCTCAATAAAAGGGAAGATCACTACAAATACTTGAATATGGTCTTTAAGAGATGTCAAACTCATAACATATATTTGAATCCTAAAAAGTATATCTTTACAATAACTAGAGGTAAAATCATAGGACATTTAAATAAAAAAAAAGTATTAATATTAATCTGGAGCAAAGATAATTCAATAATTATCTTTACCTATTAGAAAACTTGACACACATTTTTTTTCGATAAGGTTAACTTTCACAAAAGATTTGTCTCGATTTCACCAAACTCACTAGACACACTATGCAGATGATGCAAGGAAATAGTTATTTCATATGGGATGATAATGGGAAGAAGGCTTTCAATTAAATTAAGGAAGCTATTGCCAAGGCACCTATTTTTTCCTGTCTAGATTTTAAGAAGTATTTCATTGTGTATTGTTATTCTTATGAATACTCATTATCTATTGTCTTGGTGAAAAAAAATGAAGGAAGAATTGAATCTATGATTGATTTCATGAGCTATGGTTTGAGAAAAACATGAACTGAAGTACTATTTAATTGAAAAACATGCATATGTTATGGTCAAGGTGGTGAAACATTTCAGGTTCTTCATCTTGAACTCTCACACAATTGTGGTGATCCCATATTCAATGGTCATCAATTTTGACTTAGCAAGAGCTCAATCAAAGAAAGGTGGATGGGTTATCAAGGTGTAGGAATATTATTTGGATATCAAACCTACCAAGTTGGTAAAGGGATAAGGCATTTTTCAATTGATATTTGAAGGTGTTTATTCATAGATAAAAAAGAACAAAAAACTACCATTGGTAGTCTTTGCTTTATTGATTCCCTTGAAGAGTGGTATTCTGCAATCATATAATTTCTATCATATGGAAAATTATTGACTGGTATAAATCATAAATAGAAGTGGACACTCAAGTTAAGGTATCCAATTACATAATTTGGGATGACACTCTATTTAAAAAGTCCCTAGATGCTACTTTATTGATATGTCTCAATAAGGAACAATGAAAGAAACTCTTGGAGGCTTTTACGATAAGGCATTGGGTGGATTTTTTTTCATTTTCTATCACAACCTTGAAAATTATGCAGGCTCATTTCTACTAGTTAATGTCATCCAAAGACACACAAGAATGGGTGTTGAAATGTGAGGTTTGCTAATACTTTGTTGGATGACCTAAACTTGTACCATTACCCCTCTACCCTGTAGTCATTGAAGAACCTTTTAAGTAGTGGAGATTAGAATTCATCAAAATTTGAACCTGCATTCTAATGTAGGGAATAATCATGTTCTGAAGACAACTAATTACTTCATTGAGTGGGTAGAGGCTATTCTATTAAGATCCACCACTTTTGAAATCATTTACAACTTCATATAAAAAACAAATTGGTCAAGTTTGGAGTTCCATAAAAGATTGTCATATACAATGCCTCTAAAATATATTTTATATAATTTATTAGTTTATGCTATGATTATTTAATTTTTGTTGCATACTCTTTTTATTATTACCATCATTCAAAAACTTGTCAATTATAATAAGAGGAATTAACACAAGAAATTATATGATGCTTTATGGGTTGATTGGATAACACCCAATAAAACAATTGGAATGTCTCATTTCCAATTACTCTATGGAATAAATTCAATGATTCATATCTCTCTATAATTTATATCTTTATGGCTAGCTCAAACTATAGAGGATGATCTATTCGAAGATGCATTTAAAAAGAGGATCATGTACCTGGTTAGATAGGAAGAGGAACGAGTGATGGTATTTGACAAAATCACGACACTTCAAGAAAAAGTCAAAGAAGTGTATAATTACAAAGCAAGGTAATGATATTTTCATGTAATAGATTTGGACCTACTTTGGGATAAAGTAAAATAATTATAAGGAAGTCATGGGAAATTTCATGCCCAATAGATGGGACCTTTCAAAATTCATCATTTTTGTGGTGATAATACATACTATTTGGTGTACAGAGATGGAAATCATCTTTCACTGCCATATAATAAACAATATTTGAAGCACTATAAATGATGAAAGTATTTTGTCACCTACCGTTCCCTGTAGGTGATTTAGTTTTATTGTGTGTTTCCAATTATGTTATGTGTTTCCATTTCTCTTGTTGTTTCCATTTTGTGTTTCTAGTCTTTCATGTTTCCTTTCTTGCTTATGCCATTTTGAGCAAACTTCTTAGCCCAAACGATAACACACCTATCTTGTAAAACTAGAGTTTATAAGAGTTCATCTTATGTCCTTTCACAAGTCCATGTCCTCTTCCTGAGCCCACTATTATTCCTTAAAATTAATAAAGACAAATTTATATAAGTTAGGAATGACATTAAAAATTTTAATGCCCAAATTCTAAGGTTAATTTTTAGAAGTGAGTTTGCATGGAAATATCCAAGGCTTATGAAAAATTTTAAGTTAAAAAGGAAAAATGACACGTAGAAGCGTGTTTTTGCATGACACACATCTAGGAGGTTGTGCTTTCCCATCCTCTAGGATGTGCAAGATGAAAAAACATGCATGTCACAATTCATGTCTTTGCACATCCTAAATTTTTATGATTAGGCCTGCCCATCCCCATAAATGCAATAGACCTAAGGTCACTCTTACAGTCATGCATAGGCATGATCTCACATCTATCTTGCCTATGGGATAGGACCAACCAACAACGTGGATGTGCATATGGGGCAAGAATTATTTGCCCCTACACATTAAAACCCACCCAAAGCTTCTTCAAAATGCCATCAATGGTTTGTTTAGCTCCATAACTTTTTCTCAATGCCTTCCATAACTCTGTCCAACTCCCATTTTTTCTCACTAAGGCAAGATCTTGAAAATCTACAACCAAAATCTCCATTTATTTTGAGTACTTCCCATTGGTATAGCTTTCAACAACATTGGCTTGCATTTTCAATAGTTTTTAGCTAGAGGGAGATTCATTCTATGTAGGGTACTACAAAATTCTAGATTTTTACCATACTTTTTTCAGGGGCATTCTAAATAGATATAAAGTATTTCATGACCACTATAGTCTACTCCTTACAACCACATCAACACTTCTTACCTCTTAATTTTCCCAATCTTCAAGTTATTGCTAAAGCATACCTTTAACTTGCCAAATCATCAAAAATGAAGTACAAATATATTGGGTTTAAACATTTTTAGGTACCAAAGAGAAACATTCCTAAGATTGGGGACTCTTATATTGGTCATGGGGACCTAGAATACTATCACAAAAGGCTCAAGTAGATAATCCAAATTCTATGATTATTCACTTTTAAGAAAGTGGTTTTCCTAAAACACTTGGTTTTCCTATCTCAATGCAATGCTCAAATTTGGTGTTTGCTTGTGCTTAAAACTATGACCAAAAGACAAAGGAGATAAAATCAAGTGATAGGTATTTGATGGATAAATTGGATGGAACATTAATAGATATGACCTTGAGAATCCTAGTGGATGAAACCTATGCAAGGATAAGTGTGGTAGCGGGACAACACTACTGAGACAAGAATCTTGACAAACAACTGACAACCATCAATGTGGAGTCAACCAAGTAGTTTTACATGTCTTCATACTTGGTATACTCACTAATGTTAGAAATATTGTCATTGATATCAAAGGTCTAACATTATTGGTGACAAAATCCCCATAGCATTTATTGTCTATAGGTTTTTTTAATGTTCATAATTTGGCTAAAGTATGTTGATATTTATTTAATATAAAGAATATATTTTTGGTTGCATAAAGTCAAAAAAGGGCCCGAAAAGAAGTCAAAGAGTCATGAGGTAAAGATAAAAAAGGGAAGGACACATTTTCCCATGAACGGGCATCTTAAGGAATTCAAAGAGTCACCAAGTGAAGACAAAAGAGGAAGGGCAGATTTTCTCATGAAAGGTCACCTTGAGGAATTTAAAAAGTCACCAAGATAAAGACAAAAGGGGAAAGATGCATTTTCTTATGAAGGGTCACCATATGACTTTTCAAATAAAAGGATTCTAAGGGTCATGCAAATGTGGCATCATTTTCCATGAGGATTGAAGGGTCACAAAGGGTGAATGCCAAAGGTCATTTAAAAAACTATAAAAAGAGGCTTGGAAAGCCATTTGTAACATGCAGGATGGTGCATGGTTTGTAATTATTTTATATAAGAAAATATGAGAGAATAGAAAGAGATTTAGTAGAATTCTATTATTTTTTGAGAAAATAACATTGAGAGATAGTTGTGTTTTATACACAAAAGGGGTTGGTGCTCCTATGGGTTGGTGCTCACAAATCATTGATGTGTTGGTGCTCAGCAAAGGGGTTAGTGATCCTGAAAGTTGGTTCTTGTGAACTTTGTAAACTTAGTTGGTGCTCAGTCATATACTTGAGATTGTTTTCCATGGTTTTTTTCACATTGGGTTTCCATGTAGAAATTTGGTGTCTCTCTCTCTTGTGTGGTGCATGTTATTATTTTAGTTTTATTGCATATCTTGAATGTTTGGTTAAGTGAAGTTTGATTAAGTAAAAGTTTTATAAGATATATGATATACTGATTCACCCCCCTCCCAGTATATCCCATGCTTAACAATTGGTATTAGATCAGGTTCTTTTGGAAAGAGTTTAATAGCTTGAAGGTATATCGGGGAAAGTACGATGGCTGGATCATATAAAGGATTTTTCTACAAATAAGGCACCTTTGTTTGATGGGACAAATTATGCCTTTTAAAGCATAAGGATGAGGACTTACTTGATGGCCCTTGGATTCAACATTTGGCAAGCAGTGATGGAGGAATATGAAGAGCCACATAGACTTGTAACTACTCCTGTGGAAAAGAAGACAAATGAAAATAATGCTAAAGATTTAAATGTTATTTTATGTGGTTTATGTGAATCAAAATTTGTTAAAGTTATTCAATGCAATTCTTCTCATGAGACTTGCGTAAAGCTTGAGAATATTTGCAAAGGTGATGGAAAGGTTCAACCAACTAATCTCTAGACTTTTAGAAGACAGTTTGAAAGTTTGAAGATACATTAGGAAGAAAATATAACAAGTTACCTTTTGTGGGTTGATCAAATAGTTAATCAAATTCAAGGTCTTAGAGAAAATTTAGAAGAGTCAACGGTGGTACAAAAGGTTTCGAGATCTCTACCATTGAGATATGATGTAAAGGTTTCTACAATTGAAAAAATGAAGGATCTAGCCAAGCTAAAGATGGATGAACTACATGGTATTCTTATGATATATGAGATGTGAATCAAACAAGAGAAACTCTCAAAGAGGGAAGATACTTTCAAGACATCGAAGAAATACAAGGCTAAGATTCAAGAATCAAGTGACAACTTTAGCGATGACGAAGATGAAAATGGGGCCCTATTCATCCACAAGCCTAAAAAGGGCATAGGTAAATATCAAGGAAAGTTACCATTTAAATGTTTTAAATGTGGTAAGATTAGACATTTTGCAGCTAACTGACCATATTAGAATAATGGTGACAATGAAGAAGGAATGCCTACATACAAGAAGAACTTAAAAGGCAAATTCAATAAGGGATATAAGAAGAAGAGTTTATACTCTAAAGATCATAGCTCAGCCGAAGACAGTAGAGTCAGTGACTCAGATAAAAAAGAGATTCTATTCATGATCATACATGAAGATGCCTCCACAAGCAAAAGTACATATGATCAAGAAGAAGAACATGATGAAGCTAAGGTGAATCTGGAAGGAGAATTCATTTGTGCCTTAGAAGAATTAAAATATTTTGAGAAGAAGAATCGAAGATTGAAGCTCCAGATCGAGAAAAATGAAAAGGAGTTAAAAGAAATAATTTAAGATCTACAAGCACACATTGAAGAAGCCAAAAAGACTAAAGAAGATCTAACAACTCAATTACAAAAAGTAAGTGAAGAATGTGAAAATAATGTTGTTTAAATTGCCTCTTTATAAGAATATATTGAGAAAACAAATAAAGCAGTCAACGATTCAAAATTTGAGAATAACACTAACATATTGAATAAGATATTAGAAAGTCAAAAATCAATATCAGATAACACAAGTATCAGATTTGAAAAGAAAAAAAGCTATGTTGAAGTCCTTACAAAAGAAGAAATAAAAAGGGAAGTAGAGGACAACTCAAACAAAGAAGGTTGGAAAGAACAAAGCTACAAAAGATAACCAGGTCAAAGATACACAAATCAAAATAGGTTTTATTTTCATGGTTATTGTTTTTATTATAATGGTTATGGTCATAAGAAAATAGACTATTGGAAAAGAGCTAACAATTTTAAAAATAAGGAGAAAGAAACTCATGCAGAGTCGAGTAGAAGCCATAACACTTGTGCTCCTCTATTAGGATTTGATGAAGAGGCCATAGTATGTTACAAGTATAATAATTTTGGATAAATAGCCTGACATTATAGAAGCATGTTAGAGTTAGTCACGAAAGATCAAAATGTTAAGGCTCTATTCATCAAAAAAAAGTTTAGATAGGTTCATGGAAAAAGAAATAGCCTGAAAAGTCTACGTTAGTCTAGATAGCTTTGCATGCAAGAAATGAAGAAAAGCCATGGTTCGTTAATAGCAGATACTTGAGGCACATGATAGGAGACAAAAACAAGTTCATAACTCTAAAGAATATCAATGGTGGCACAATGAAATTTGAAGATAATACCACTATCAGAATAGCCAAAAAAGGTACATTAAGTTTGGATAATGATAGAACTAAGACTGAAAATATTCTATATGTAGAAGGTCTTAAGCATAATCTATTGAGTGTAAGTTAAATGTGTGATCAAGGACACAAATTAAAGTTTTATATAAAAGGTTGTGAAATTAGAAGAAAAGATTCAGATGTGTTGATTGCAGATAGTTAGAGGATTAACAATAATTTATATATGTTATCATATATCAAAGGTCAAGGATGTTGTTTGAGTCAAGTTGAGAAAAGTTCACTGTGGCGCAAGAGAATGGGACACATAAATTTTGACAATATTGGCAATATCATCAAGAAGTATGCAGTTAGAGATCTTATAAAGATTACAAAGCCCTCCAACACACTTTTTTAACCATGTCAACATGGGAAATAGGTTAGAAGATGGTTCAAGACAAAAGAATACTCGATCACTCAGATGCTAGAGCTTGTTCACACTAATCTGTTTGGACCTACCAAAACTCAACATACTCAAGGTGAGAAATACTTCATGTTGCTTATTAATGATTTTACATGTATGGCTTGGGTGATGTTTTTGAAGAAAAAATGAAAAGCTTTCAGCCACTTCAAAGCATTCAAAGCTTTAGTTGAGAATGAAATTGGTTTAAAGATTAAGTGCTTGAGATCATATCGAGGAGGAGAATTCATGTCAGATTAGTTTAATGCGTATTGTGAAGACCATGAGATAAAGAAACATTATTTATTAACCAGAACTCCACAATAAAATGGAGTAGTTGAGTAGAAAAACATAATACTTCAAGAGATGGTGAGGACAATGCTAAATGAATCTAAGATAATAGATAAATATTAGAGAGAAGCAATAGGTACAACAATGCATATCTAGAATAGAGCATTGTTGAGAGTTAATAGTGACAAGACTCCCTATGAGCTATAGAAAGACAAAATAGCTATAGTTAATTATTTTAGAGTTTTCGGTAGTAGATGCTTCATAAAGAGAACTGATGAAAAATTGGGTAAGTTTGAATCTATAATAGATGAAGGTATAGTCTTTAGATATTATTGCAAAAGTAAAGCTTATACGTGTTATAACAAAAGAACCAAGAAGATTGTTAAAAGTGCAAGTGTCAGAATAGATGAAGATGTAGAATAAAGATCCAGTGATCTAGTAGACACTCCTAAAATCATTGAAGAAGAAGATTTTAATGAATCAGATTAAGATGAGAAGAAGGGGTAAAAGGTCACCAAGACCTCATCCAAATATGTCTAGAGAAATCATAATGAGAGTGACATCATTGGGAACATAAATTAAGGAGTTCGCACCAGAAGAATGATGGTAAGTGAATCTGAGCAAGTTAATTTTTCTTTGTTATCTAAAATTTAGCCTAGAACTTTTTCAAAAGCTAGACATGATGAGCATTGGGTTAAGGCAGTGTAGATAGAAAAAAATGATACTTAGGAATTAGTGCCTAGACCAAAAGATCAAAATGTGATAGAAACAAAATGGGTATATAGAAATAAGTTGAATGAATATGGTGAAGTTATCAGGAATAAAACAAGGTTAGTATGTAAAGGATATGCTTAGACTGAGGGAATAGATTTTGAAGAAAATTTTGCACCAATGGCAAGGCTAGAGACTATTAAAATGTTTCTTGCATATGCAATGTTTAAGAATTTCAAAGTGTTTCCGATGGATGTCAAGTTTGTTTTCCTGAATGAGAATCTATAAGAGGTCTACATTGAGTAGCATGAGGGATTTATTCTCTCAAATGATAGTAGTTATGTATACATATTGAATAAAACACTGTATGGATTGAAAGAAGCTCCCAGAGCTTGGTATGCAAGGCTTGATAAGTACCTGTAGGACCAAGGTTTTAAGACAAGTTTTGCTGATAGTAATCTCTACATCAAAATAGAATGTGAGCATCAGTTGATTGTTGTGGTATATGTTGATGATATAATATTTGGAGGAAACATTGACAAGATGATAAATATTTTTTTTGATAATATGTAAAAAGAATTTGAGATGTCTATGGTTGGAGAATTGTCATTTTTCTTAGAGTAGTAAATATTTCAGTTAGAAAAAGGAATTTTCATATCTCAAAGTAAATATGCTAAGAAAATGTTAAAAAAATTTAGTTTTGAGGATTGTGCACCAGTTGACACACTAATGGGTATAGGGAATAAGGTGAGTAATGATGAATATTCACTTATTATAGATCAAACTTTGTATATATCTACGATTGTTAGTCTTTTATATTTGATAGCATCAAGGCTAGACATCATGCATGTAGTAGGCATGGTTGTGAGATATCAAGTAGCCCCGAAGGGGAGTCATGTTTAGTTGGTGAATAGAATATTCATATATGTCAAGGGGACATTGGATTATGGATTATGGTATTCCACAAGCAGAGATTTCACTTTGGTTATTTATATAGATTCAGATTGGATAGGTTGTTTGGATGATAGAAAGAGTACAAGTGGAGGATCTTTCTTCCTCAGTGATAGCTTAGTATCTTGGCTAAGCAAAAAGTAGAATTCAGTATCACTTTCTATAGCTGAAGCATAATACATTGCAGTGGTGTTGTGTTGTCCTCAGGTACTTTTAATGAAGCAAACTTTAGAAGACATCATGGTAAAATATGATGAACCTATTTCTATTTTTTATGACAACACAAGTGCTATTGATATTTTTAAGAATCCAGTGATGCATTCCAGAACAAAGCATATTCCTATCAAATATCACTTTTTGAGAGAATAAGTTGCAGATCAGCAGGTTAAGTTGGAATATATCAATACTATAGAACAAATTATAGATATTTTCACAAAGACACTACCAAAGGACACATTCGAGTATCTATGAGAGAAGTTAGGAGTAATTTCTTTTACTTCCTGCCATTGAGGATCAACATCAGTTGAGGGGGAGCTAAGTGTTAGCTCCAGGATAGACCCTTTGCCATTTATGTCAAAGAGGGAGAAGTACAAAGTAGGTATAGAGAACATGTATAGGATGCTATAATAAGGGGGAGTTACTATATATTTTTTAGTTAGTAGTATATGTAGGTTGGCATGTGTAGTACAAGTTTTAGGATGTGGCAGTTTCAGTTTGAGGTTGCCATCAATGACAAAGGGGGAGATTATTGGAAATATTGTCATTGATGTCAACAGTCTAACATTATTGGTGACAAAAACCCCTTAGCATTTATTGTCTAAAGGTGTTTTTAATGTTCATATTTTGGGTAAAGTGTGTTGATATTTATTTAATATTAATAAATATATTTTTGGTTGCATAAAGTCAAAAGAGGGCCCATGAAGAAGTCAAAGAGTCACGAGTTAAAGACAAAAGAGAGAAAGGATGCATTTTCCCATGAAGGGTCATCTTGAGGAATTCAAAGAGTCACCAAGTAAAGACAAAAGAGGAAGGGTACATTTTCTCATGAAGGGTCACCTTGAGGAATTCAAAAAGTCACCAAGATAAAGAGAAAAGGGAAAAGGATGCATTTACTCATGAAGGGTTACCATGTGATTTTTCAAATGAAAGGATTCAAAGTGTCATGCAAATGTGGCAACATTTTCCATGAAGATTGAAGGGTCATAAAGGGTGAATGCCAAAGGTCATTTGGAAAGCTATAAAAGGAGGCTTGGGAATCCATTTATAACATATAAGATAATGCATGGTTTGTAATTGTTTTATATAAGAAAAGAGGAGAGAATATAAAGAGATTTAGTAGAGTTATATCATTTGTTGAGAAAGCAACATTGAGATATAGTTGTGTTTTATACACAAAAGGGGTTGGTGCTCCTGTAAGTTGGTGCTTGTGAACTTTATAATATGAGTTGGTGCTCATTCATATACTTGAGATTATTCTCTATGGTTTTTCTCACATTGGGTTTCCACGTAAAAATATGGTCTCTCTCTCTCTCTCTCTCTTGTGTGGTGCATGTTATTATTTTATTTTTATTGCATATCTTGAATGTATGGTTAAGTGGGGTTTGATTAAGTAAAAGTTTTATAAGATATATGATATACTGATTCACCCCACCCCTGCCCCCCACTCTTAATATATCCTGTGCTTAACAACTAACTTCTCAAAGAGTATACCCTAGTCTGACTCAACTAGACAATGTCAATGCATCTACCAAAGTATATGAATTTTACTCTCAGATGACTCTAGAGTAAATCAACAAGCATTTCAAATAAGTTAATAATGATTTTACAATGAGATTAGTTCAAGCTTTGGATGAGGATTGGGTAGAAGAATCTCTATGAAGCAACCAACCTAATTTCACATAATGAGAGATACTTCATTCAATTCCATAAATTCACATACATCAGAGTTAAAATATTTGAAGGATATCCTCTATGACTACTAAGCTTAGCCAATAATAAAACATATTGATTGAATTGTGTAGATAATTAGGTGAAGTACAAAAATGTTACAGGGATTGGCATATTTTGGGTGTAGTATTATTTATCTCTTTCGGTCATTTCACATGCAAGAATGCAATAAATGTTCAGGATATTGAGTCTAAAATATAAAAATTTGATTTGCATTCACATGCCAACTAAGCTTCTTTTGATGGGAAGAGTTTGTGTGAACTCACCTCAACATTGGTGATTCCTGTGAACATGTACCACATTTGGAGGATTACTAGGTAGATTAGTATGATGAGTATGAAGCAATAATGTGTGATTGGGGTAGAATAATTTTAGAACAAATAAATACCTTCATTGATACATGGGTTATAGATGGCATGATTAATGATAAGAATGATTTCCTTGTCCTCATATATGTCAAAAGAGTCATGACAACCCCATTACCAACCATCAATTGGTTTGTCAAAGAGCTATCACATTTATAAGTGCAAACTAAGCACATGTTGTACCAATCTATGAAATGGTTCAATAAGAAACTTGCAGAGTTCACTAGAGCAGTAAAATCTAAGAGATCAAGGGGTTCAACAGCTCCAAAATAACCACTTGTAGCCACTCACAAATCTCATGGAAAAGATAGTGCTAGTGTTGAAATTTAGTCATCTAGCTCTACAAGTTCTAATGACTGAGATGATGAAGATCCTAAGCAGCCAAAACAACTTGGTAAGACTTGAAAAGATATACCTAATATTGGCAAGAAGGTAAGAGTTATGAATTTGATCATTTTGTAGTCCTCATCCCCTCTTGGAGACCTATCTCATTTAATTTATAATACGATTCAATAGTATTTGGGCATCTGCTTACTCCTTAAGGAGTGGTTTAATAGACAAAATTGTTAGTGATTTCAAAGTGTCAGTTTATGCATCCCCCTCTCCCATAGGTTATCCATAAATTCCACCACCCCCAGAGTCTTCACCTCTAAAGCAACCCACACCTCTACCTTCATGTTCCCAAATGACTCACTTTAGTCAAATGTCATTTCAATGGATGTACCTATGCTAAACAAAAGGAAGACAGTCATTTAAGCTAAAATTATTTATTTTGATGTAGTGGTTAATCTCCTTGAGATTCCTCCTCCTAATAAGGTAAAGACTACATCAAGGTTAGTTTTAGATCCCTCAAGATCTCAATTCGTAGAGATTTCTAAGCTGAATTTTGATAAAAATGAGGAGGAGATGACCGTGAGTGATTATACTCTAAAACGAGTATCACTTGGAGAGCCAACTAGAGAAAGTGTTATTCATAACTTGTGGGAGTCCACATAAATAATGCTCAAGAGTTATGAGCAAGAGAAACTCACTCATGAACAATTGAAAGATTCGGTTCAACAGTTGGCTAGATACACCAACTACCTTCTCAACTAAGTTGAGGCACCAAAAACTCCTCAGGTGGATGCCCCTACCCAAGTCCCTATAATCAACAAGGAGAAAATGACAACCACTGATAGGTACAATAGCTATGGGAAACATCTTGAAGCTTGGGTTGAGTAGTTGCTATTAGACAACATGAAATACATTAAGGAGGTGGTAAAACTGAACGAGATAATTAATTCTAAAATTGTCAGTAAAAAATAAAAAATTAAGTGTCATGATAATGATTTAAACTTTAGGAAAATGTAAAAGGTGATGTTGGACACATGATCATGATTGACACCAATAAGATGGTCAAAGCTAGGATTTTTAATAAAATTGAAGATGATTCCTCTTATAAATGGTTGGAACATGTCCTTTATAAGATATAGGTGAGTTGCAAAAGCATGTTTAAATTGGAAGAGAGAAATAAAAAGAGCTTTCTTCCAATTTTAGATATTTGCATTGCTATCTGTTGAAGGAAGATGGGACCAATCAACTCACTATGCAAGAAGACATCATATAATGCTTAACTTTATTTTCCATTTTGACCTATTTATATTTTGGGGAAATTGTATTTTTCTTCTTTTAAATTAGAAAATTAGTAAAAAGATAATAGGACAAAATTGTGAATTCCAAAGGTCACATTCTAATGTGAAGTGTCAGTGCATTCCCTCATGTCTTTATAAATATGATAAATGGAAATCATAGAACAATTGTTTGATGCTCATTGTAATTTTTCTTGAAATGAAGGAGAATAAAACTTTGTGTTCATTTTACTGAGAACACAAGGGAAATTCTACAACTTTGTGTCCACCTTTTTATTTTTGGATGTATGTTTTTCTTATGTTAATGCATATCTCTCAATTCAAGTAATACTCGTATTAATCTCAAACATGCATGTTACTTCAATAAACACATTCTTATTACATGTTGGATGAAATATGCATTTGCTCATTCATGCATGACTCTTCATCTCTCTTTCTTTTACTGTTCATTTCAGTTGAAAGTAGTACAACCTAGTACTCCATTCAATCTATATATTTATTATAAATAGTTTTAGTTTAGCTTTTCATAATTTCAATAAAGGCAACCCCCTATAAATAGAGGAGATAATATTGTCTCCTTCATTATGGTGAAATATAATATTTCTCACAAGTGCCAAATATTTCACCAATATGGTTGACAAATTTCATTTGTCCATATGTTTGGGGATGAAAATTAGTTGATTGGTTTAACTCTATATCCAACATGTCCCATGAAGCTTGTTAAAAATGACTAACAAACTGTGGGTCATAGTTAGACACAATAGATGTTAAGAATCCAAAATAAACTTAAATTTGGTTGATAAAGAGTGTGTGGCTTCCGGCATGTCGATGTTTTTCTTACAAGTAATTGTTGTGGCTATTTTAGGGAAATTATCCATTACGACAAACATAAAGACATGTTTGTGCTTGGTTGTAGGCAATCCAGTCATGAAATCTATGTTGATTGATTCCCATGGCCTATAAGAAACTAAAATAGGTGTGTAAAGTTGTAGCTTCCTATTCATGGGCTTGACAATGCAATAAGGATTGTAAGACATTATGTGGCACTCAACACTTGTGATCACATGCATATAGTCTACGTGTTATTGTAATGATGATAATGTCTTAATAACATCGTAGTGTCTTAATATCTTGGTGTAGTGCATCTCCCATATGAGTCTCTGACAAGGTGTGACATTAGGAATACAAAGATGCCTAGGCGCATAGAGAAGTCAATCAGACATGTAAAACTCCCAAACCAATTCAACTTATGCAAGGGTATTATAAGTGTCTATGAAGTCCTTGTCTGATGAGTAGAGAGATAGCTAGTCAACAAAGTTGTGGATGTGTACCCAACATTATGATGAGTGTATAAATTGGCACTTGGATAAGGTAATTTGACGCCTTGTTATCTTTCCCCTTCTCGTTCTTGGCCACCAAATGGAACTATTATAAGTCATCCACTTCATGTGGCACACACTCTGTATCTTTCTCTATGTCTGTAAGAGTTGAAGTGGATTGTGATTAAAATGAATGACTGCATCCCACCCTAAGATGTAAAACCACCATTTCTTTATTAATTTCTTAATGTATAACTCTTTCTCATAGGTGGAGGACTGCTAAATCATATAATTGAATATTTCAAGATGATATTTGACTAGATATCCATGTTATTTGAGCACTACATTGAGTGCACAATCAAATGCATCAGTGTGAATCTCAAAAGAGTGAACAATGTTGAGCATCATCAAAATAGGTGTTGTATAGAGGTGATTCTTAAGCTCCCTAAAATCCCATTGTTGTGAGGGTGTCCATTAGATTTTTCATTTAGCACATGTTAATTGACTGATAGAAAATGTAATGTGTGAGAAACTATGAATAAACCTTTGGTAAAATTTAACATGTGTAGGAAAACTCCTCAATTAAATGAGATTTCATAGAGTTGCGCAATCTTGTATTACCTTGATCTTCTCTAGATTGACATGTATATCATTATAGTCGATGATGTAGCCCAAGTATTTAATGTGTGGCATCACATGTGCACTATGCTAATCTACATTGTATCTTGTGTTTGCATAATGTCTAAGACACGTGAGATGTGCTCCACTTCATCCTCCCAAGTCTTGTTAAAGGTAATAATGTCATCCAAGTAGATAATGATGAAAGAGTTGAGGAATTAATCGAGTAGATCATCCATCAAATGCATGATTTATTTTGGTGTACTGTTCAAGTTATAAGGCATAACCAAACACTTGTACAATTTTTCATTTGTCTTTAATGTTGTCATCTCAGGATGGATCGATACTTGATGAAAATTGGTCTTCAGGTTTATCTTGTTAAAGAATTATGTGCCATAGAACTAGTCCAAGAGGTCGTCAATGAATGGAATTGGGCATTGATTATTCATTATTATCTTGTTCAATGTGTGGTAGTCATTGTAAAGATGCCAATTGCCATATTTTTTAAACATGAGGATTATCAAACTTCCACAAGGACAAGAGCTAGCCCTAATCTTGCCTTGTTTAAGATGCTCCTATATTTTACATTGGACTACATCATTCTCCCAAATGAACCTGCAATATAATGGACAATTTGAGAGAGGAGATCTAGGGTCAAAATTGATGTAATGCTTTACCTTGTAATTTATCGATAAAGCCTTATTGGGTAAATAACATATCTTTATAAAATCTCAAGGTATATTGGATGGACACGTGCAAATTATATGATTTTGTCTCTTGTATAATATTTTGCATGTATTTGACCTTGTAAGCATAAGCAATAAATTAAAGAATACAAAGAGTCTTTCCTTTTTTCATATCGAAAGGCTGAAATATGAAGAGAAAATGGCTTGTAATACTCTCTATATAATTCTCATATGTAATATAAGATGGTTCCAATGTGTGATAGAGATTAATACAATGTTCTGATTGGCTTCCCTATATGTCTTTTACTTATGATCTATGCACAATGAGTATTATGAATGTTTTGATATGTTTTCATATGGTTTATGTTGATTGTTATTTATATATTGACTTAGCATGTCTTTCATATAATTAGCTCAACTTAGTAATTAATCACATCATTCACTCTACATTGCTGACAACTATTATGTTTTGTCATTGATTGCACAAACTATCTTTATAATTAGCATGTTCTAGAGCTTTCTAAGAACCTCTGCTAACAATAGTGTGGTGAGCATGGAACCTTTTGAAATATGTTGAGATGGTTTCTAGGGTAGAGAGATTTGGAAAGGTGGTTGGATGAGAGAATTCAAAAATTTATAGAGGAGGAACCAAGAAGAGTTGAAGTGAATATAAATTAGATAATTCAAGAACATACATACTGAGAGATTTACAAAATATTCTAGTGAAAATTGCTTGGATTATTAGCTACATGGTTGTCAAGACTAGAGCATTATTGTTTCTATCCAAGGAGGATAAACTGTATAGTTTGGATAAAAGACAAATTAGATAGACTACAAAGTCTTGATACTGATTGGACCCATGCTGTGGACTACTGGACCCAGACTACAATTGACAACTATATCACAAAATTTACTATGCAAGGTTATTTGGCCTTTGAATCTGTGTAAGACCTATTTTTAGAGGAATATGTGATAAGTTCATTTAGCGACTACATAAATTGATTACAATGTTGGTTGTGGAAAAGGCCATGGTGCCTATTCCTACCAATACAAATTAGTCCCTTCGAGCACCATGGTGGTGCATGTAGGATAGAAGTGAATGAGATGGAACTGAGTAGAGAAAAATTGAACCTAATCCTATAATATGAAAGATGAGAAGAGCCAAAGTGAGAAGAAAATTTTGGGATTAGAAAGGGAACTGTGAAAATAGAGAAGATGGAATAAATTGAGTAATCCAAAGTTAACTGCAAATAGGATTAAGGGTAGAGTAGAAGATGTTGGAGATGAAAAGATGTAGAGAGAGGTTATGAAAGATGATGAAAACAAAGAATATGTATAATATGCATAAAGGCCCAATAAAGAATAAGAAGGAAATAGAAATAGTGCAAACATGGAGTTTATGGAGTAGGAAGAAGAGGTTAGGATAACAATAAGACAACTATAAGATGGAAATAGATTGCAGTTAATGAAACAGATTTTGTTTGGACCTAGGAAGGAATGTTCCTATGAAGAAGTTAGGTTTGACTGCAAAACTATTACAGGTTCAAGTTCAAAGTTAGAATAATTTAAAATTATAGATCATTCACTCTAAGAGTACACATTCCCCTAACCCAATTTATTATTTGTGAGAATAATAAGTGTAGGAGAAGAGGTGGATAAAAATTGGTTTGATTCCTTTACATATAAGTTTGGTAAGTTAAGTGTGAAGACAAAGTATGTAATAGATAAGAAGAGGACAAAAGAGTCAAGATTCCTTTTTAAGACACCTAAAAATAATAGTATATAAAATTTCCTAGTCACAATCATTAGTGCACAAACACATATAGTTGTAGTTAGTAATGCATAAACACATATAGTTGCGCCACTAGTGTGTAGACACATATAGTTTCAGTCACTAGTGTGCATACACCTACAATCCTATTCATCGATGTGTAGAAACTAATGTTATCAACTTCAAGTGTGATAACTATGTCACTAAATGCAGGCATGTTTATTTCTTTAATGCAATATGATGGATCTACAGATCATGAGAAATACTTGGTAACTTGCAATATGAAATGGAATGCTAAGGGGTAACATCTGATGATGTTAAGAAGTGAAAACTCATAGGGTATTTGTCAGGGTGAACCTTAGAGTTCATTTTTTAAATAAATGTAATTACCCTTGATCTTACACAAGTTAAAGATATGTTGATATCATAATTTAAGGTAAAATATATACAAGCCAAACTATTTAAGACTTGAAGGAGATTCAACAAAAGTATAGAGAATAAGTTAGAGACTATGATCATAGGTTTTCTACAACTTGGTTTGCATAAGGGCTACAACCAATAACTAGATTTGCTATTGTGAAATCCCAATTCCTAGCTAAGGTTGATTCTTGATATGTTGCTATATGAGTATAGTAAATTGATAATTATGGTGACCTTCTAGTAGTAGGTTGTAAAGTAGAAGCAAAACTAGATGTTTTTATGAGAAAGATGGATGAGATGAATGGGAATTATAAGCCCAGATCAGGCTTATAGTGTATAGAATATGGTCGAGAAGGTCATCATAGGAATGAGTGCCTAATAATTAAAATAAAATTTTGTAAAATTTGTTGAGTAATTAGACATGCTACTTCAAAGTGCCATATTTTACAACAATATATTCATAAATCGCAAATCATGTACTACAACTTTTGTAAATCAACAAATCATGACAAGAGGAACTATAGATCTTTGAAAGAGCGAAAAGAAGATATTAAAAAGAATATCTTCATAGTTTTTGCATAATAGCTACCAACTATGAAGCAAGGTATCCTAGGCCTAGATGTGGATATGGCAAGTGTGACATAGAATACTCCCTAGTGGAAACCTTCATTGCCATAATACCAATCTCATGGTCTAGCTAGTTGGATGACATCTTCATCATAACACCAATATAAATCTTCCTAGAATAATGTGAGTCCATAACAATCTAATTGGACTCTAAGTTAGATTCAACACCAATATGGAGCTTACAATGCTCAACAAAAACAACAAGGAGGATATACTAGATAACTATCATAAGGATGGGGATACCAACAAAATAGAGGCAACTATAGAGGAGGTTATACAGGAGGATACTGAGGAGGGTATCAAAGAGGCCATAACAATGATAATCAACAAACCCTACCCCCTATGAAATGTTATTTACATCGAGAATACAATCATTATGCAAAGAATTTCCTTACGAATCCATAGAGATAAACCTATTGTGTGTACAGCAAAATTGAAGGTTAGCATCAAACAAAAGATTATCTAGTGCTCAAAAAGTAAAGGAAGGAGAATTTAGTGTGAAATGTAAACCTAATAAATGTGCAACCTAAGGAGAATGCATTCATCTAGGTAGTTACTAGATAACAACATGCAAAATAAGTATTACCACCTTTAGAGATGATAGTAAATCAAGGAATTAGATAATGTCAACCTAATCAATAACTTGATCCTATAAAGGAGAAGACTTTGATGTATCAAGCAATTCAAGTTGTGCAAAATATACAATAGTAGAATGATTCAAAATTAGACACAACAACTATTGATACACAAATGTACTGATATATTGTGCACATAATAAAGTAAAAAAGAGTTGTAACTTCTTTGAAAGACTTGTTAAAGTTATTTAGAGCACTCTATAATGAGGAAATATCACAAAATATTACTAATCTCTTGCATAATTGGTTAGAGTGTGCACAATGAGGGCACCAACATACAAATAAGGTTTTTTAGTATGTAAAAATTAAGAAGCCTTAAGATGTTGACTCCTATATGGATATTGAGCTTACAGGATACAAAATTCCTAATTTAGTATTTGATTTTAGGAGTTTGTGAATATGATCCTAAGATCAACATGGGAATCTAATGGTAGGTTACATTTAAGCTATAGTATTTTCACCCTCAATGTCATAGGTTATGGATGAGTAGAGACAATTGGTCACCTCAAGGATGTGGATATTAGAGTAGTCAAGCTAAGTCTGCATGAAGATTTTAAATTCATTGATATGAAGACTGTCAAGACATATTACCCTATTTTAATCATCTAAAAATGACACTTGAGTGTTACTTAAGACCAACCATCCTTATCTTAGCCCTAGACCTATCTTAAGGCCTATTTAGACACTTATCTAGACTTTGTGTAGGCCACACACATCCCTAAACATCCCTAAATTAGTCTTAGACATTCACTTCAACATCCTGGTCCCTAGTGTCTTGAGTTATACCACCTGGACACTAGCACCATAACATGGATAGTAGTGCCAATGGTGCTAGTGTCTTAGTTTGGGTGTTATTATCCTTGTCTTACCTTTTATTACCAACTGATATCTTTTCAAATCCAAAACCACATACGGGTCAACCCTCTTTTAAGAACCACAAAAACACTATAACAATATATATACATGAATTTTAGATGGAAATCAGATGCAAATTACATAAACAAACTTAGAACAAGTTGTGCACAATCAAGGTTATTAGTCCCTATTCTGCCCTACTTTTGCATAGAACCATCTACAACATTCCTAAGCTCAAATTATTTAGATTTACAATCTTAGGCACACTCAAAACACTCAAATAGACATTCATAATAGATTCAATTGCACTTAAACTGACACTTGGGTGGGGATAACTACATTAGTCTTGATCCCTCTATAGAGTATTGATACATAGGCAATTCTCATCATAATGGGGTGTTGAGAATGTCCAACCTACCCCACTAAAATCACACTTTGTTATTTGTGCCAACTAAATTCCCTATCAACATGAAAATTTAGGGTTTACATACAAAACCAATCAAAACATGTCACCTATAAGGAATTAGAACTTATGCGCATAAGAACATGCTTGGCAAACTCAGACACAAGTGTACTTAAAAGCTCTGAATAGTTAGACTACACAGAGGACACTAGCACCAAAATAAAGACACTTAGTCATTGGCACTACTATCTATGAAGGGTTTTGACACCTAGATCCTATCCACAACACTCAGATTATCCTTTGTCTTAGTTTGTAGCCTCTAGATCACCCATCTTAGTCAATTTTTAGCTAGTTATTTGTTTACATAATTTATTATTATTTTTAGAAAGGTCAAACAAAGTTAATTATATTACAAATAAGTGAATGTATTTATTGGATATTTCTACCCTGATTTACTATACTTAGACCCTTTAACAACCTAGGGCTTAAACTCTATAACTCCTAAATAGTTAAAACATTTGGTGAACTTAACTTACTTCAAATACTACGAAAACCCTAGCCTTATATGCTCTTAGATTTTGTATCCTTTTATTTTATATGCTTAGATATTAGTTCTAAAATCTTATGTTTGATTTAGTATTTAATTCTTGAAATATTTCATAAATTAAATTTATTTAAAAGTTTAAAATATACAACTATTTATTTTCCTAATTCCCAACATGCAATGGAAAAATTCAACAACTAATTTGATGAAACTAATAAGAGACAATTATAAGATTTCATTTCCAATCATTCAGATATGCAAGATGACCTTATCAATATTGTCCATGAAGAACTTCAAAAATCAAATAATGGTCAATCTTCTACTCCCTAGATAATAATATTGTTACACCTATTTTGGGGGCAACTCAACTTGTACAATAACCTATTTTAACTCAACAACTTTCAACAATAACAACACCTCCTATGGATAGTTCCTCCTTTGCAGGTGTACAATATGTTATGCATGATTTTCATTCTCTATAGGCTAATGTGTTACATCTTGAGCAGGGTGATACTAGGCCATCACATGCCTTGGATTCTCATGTTCTTTTACATACACCTTTGGCACATCACATGGCAACAAATCCTTTACCATCTGGATTCATGGTACCTAAGCTTACCTTGCATGATGTTAAAGGTGACCTAGAGCACCATCTACAAGCTTTCCACACAACATGTTTGGACTACGTATCCAATGATTGGCTCCTTACTAAGTTATTCCCACATAGCCTAAAGGACTATGCCTTATAGTGGTTCTTTGATCTTCCAAATCAATCTATGATTACATTAAATCCATTGAAATATATGTTTTTAGCACACATTTCAATTAACATTAGTGATAAGATCTCTTGTGCTCAAGTGGCATAATTGAATCAAAAATCTAATGAGCCTATTGCGAAATATGTATTGCAATATGAAACTATATTAGCAAAGATGACTAGCCCCATGGTAGATAAAGAGCTCAAAGACATATTCAAATAGAGTTTACTACCAATATTTCATGAAGCTATCTTTTTCAAGACATTTACAACATTCATAGATTTATGCCACATAGTGAAAGAAAGGGAAGTTAAGATTATCTCTATTGGGAAAATCAAAATATACCAGTGGATTAGAATCAACTAGTAAGAGTTATAATAAGCCTGTGTGCAAAGCAAGGTCCACTAAAAACAAGATTGATCCAAAGGCCATAGTTAACACAGATTCAGAGCCACCTCCTAATTTGGTTTTATCAACTCTTCAATAAAGAGTTTTCACTAATATTACAGAATCATTGGCACATTTTTATAACAACTCTTATAATGCAATGTCTTATCTGTCCCTCCCATCAAAGAGGTCAATATGACACAACTTATTCCAAAGAACTATGATTCTAATGATTTTTTTGACTATCATAGGGCACCAGGCCATACTACAAACCAATGCATCAACATGAAACATAAGATACAACATTTGATAGAAACCAACATCATTAATGTGGGCACACCCATAGAAGCACCCAAAGTCCAACAAATGAAAACTAAGGCATTGAAAATATATTTGGATCTATTTTCAAAGCATACAAGTAATGAGGCATGGGCACTTTAGGTGTTCATTATACATATTAAGAACATCCACCATCATCATCGATGCACACCCCCACATAATATTAATTGTGTGTATCATACTATAGTGCCAGCTAGACTACTCATCACTTTCTCAGAGCAAGATATTGTCGATGATGATTTACATTTATATGCACTGTTTGTACGAGCCTATATTGATCATCATCCTATTCAATGTGTTATGATTAACAATGGGTCAAGTATTAACATGTGAATTATCACACTTCTATGACATTTAGGTTATTTAAAGCGGGACATTTTTCCAGCCAACATAGTTATCCATGGTTTTAGTGGCTATGTTTAGAGCTCCATTAGGGATATTGTACTTCCATCATAGGTTAGACCAGCACATGTGGCCACTAGAATTTTAGTATTACCTAGCGCACGAACATTTGACATGTTATTAGGTAGGTCATGGATATAATAACTACGAGCCATTCCATCCACCATGCATTAATGCCTCAAGTACATACATGTTAATCAAGTGGTCATCATTGAGGGTGTCTCATATGAGTATCCTTTAGCTATCCCATAGGAAGTCACACCACATTTACCATTTATATTTCCAAGCACAGATCCCATTAGTACACCACATAGTTTAATTGAGCCACTAGTGCAGGTGAGGTCTACTCTTACAGTTTTACCGCATACACATACTCTCCCATAGAGACCCTTATTAGAGGGACCACTATGTCAGTGATATGTTACAAATTATATAGGGCCTCCCTCTACCCCTTTCCTTCTAAGATTAATATTATTGATTTCTCAAGGTTCTCAACATAGATCACCCATGCCAATTATAATATCTTCTACTAGATGGGTCCCTAAGACCCCTATAGTTCATAGGATACCCCAATCAGCTTCACAAATTCCTAGTACAGCTTCATAGGGAGTATTAACTATAGATCACTCAGTACAGTATTTTCTAGGACCTTATTTACCATTTCATACATCAAGCATGATTACTATTCCTTTATTTGACATATGCCACATTGATAGTGAGTCTTCCATGAGACTCATCGATTAGTATGTTTCTCCCTTCTTGTACATAGTTTCTTTATTTCTTGCTCCTTGTATATAGTTTCATTTTCATGTTACTTGTACATAGCTTCTATATAGAAAATACAAAAACAATATAATATGCCAAAACATAAAAACATTTAGATATTTACTTAGAAAATACAAATTATAGATTGTATGCATTATCATATTTACACTTCTTATATTTTCCAGACACTATATATGCTAGCTATCTTAGTATAGTTGGTTTTTATCATACATACATGCTTCAATTGCTCTTTTAGAGTGTTCACAAATACTTATAAGACCCAGTTCCACTCCACAAATCTAGAGTTGCTACTATCTACCCACTAGGGGCATATACACAAATACATGGGTTCCTCATTTGATAAATTCACCCATTTGGGGGAAACTTACACATAGTTTCAATTTTTAGGTCACATCTTTCTAAACTTTGCATCACAGATTTAGCATTGTTATAACTTGATATTGATCATCCTACACCTACTAAGATGTTTTACCAACTACTACTACTTTAGACTTAGCTTATGTACATCTTTGTTTTTATATAGATTTGTACCACGTGTTCATGCATACTTTCATTTCTAGCTTTCCTAGTTTATATTTGATTATGTCTCTATGCTTCTTCTATTTGAGATAATTTGAATATGCCATTGCTCTATGTTTCTATGCCACTACTTTTCATTATATGTATGCTTTAAACATGTGCCCATGTCCTTATGTGTGCCTTCTTAATTATGTATGCAAACATTTGAACATATCCTTCTATGTGGCTCTAATACAACTTATTATTTATGTATGTGGACATTTAAACATGTCCTTTTATGCCATGCTTTCTTATATTTAGTGACATGTGTCCATGTCCCTTGTATTGTGGCCCCTTGGCCTACTTTATATGCCTCATGTGTTTTATATGTATGCTTTCATGTATGTGTCATGGTCATGACACTGGGCTCTTGATTGTTGCACACTCTAGTTTTAGATGTCATGAGGGACCTCATGCATCTCCCTTCTTACTTGGGTGCCATGATGGACATCATGCCCCATCCCCCTAGGTAGATACTCAATTATTACTCATATTTACTATTCATATACATTTCTATATCTATCTTGGAAGCCTTGTGAATGATATATCTAACATACATTGTACACTAAAAACTTATGCTTAGATTATCTTACATCTTAATGTTATGTATACACATTATATTGGTTTATTACATAAATATCATAAATACTCTAACACACATCTTACAGAGCTTTTTCTTTTGCAGACTATTCTTAGAAAAGTTCAATAACTCCTTTCAAAATAGGGGGTATTCACAAAGGATTTTCATAGAGATCAGGCTATCTGAATGCACTCAAAGAATAGTTTCCAGTACTTAGGCAAAAAATATTAAAATTAGTTTCAGGGAAACACAGTGGGAAATAGTGACATAGAGACTAGTTCAATTACACAAAAATCAATATAATTGGACATTAGGACCCAAATTGGGACACTAGTGCCACCAACACTATTGTCCAAGATATGATGCTACTATCTAGTAGCCTTAATTTTAGTAAATTCTAGATTGGCCTAAAAAGTATAGTAGGTACAGTTTAAGTTTACATAGGATAAGTTATAGATTACCAATTTTGGCTTAGTTTAGCTCATATTCATATCAATTTATTCAGATTGATTGCATAATGCATGGCATTATCATTCTTGTTTTACTTTAGATGCTCAAATATAAATTATTAAAACTCAATCTAGAATCCATATACTCAAATATCAGATTTAGGGGCATGTGCGTGACACATTATTTCTATATGCTCACTTATGTACTAGTTGATCAAATGGAATGACAAACTCCATGTCATTTTATACATTATACACACTAAACATCGTATTATGATTTACACACTAGATTGATGCATTAATCCATCTACAGTGGTTGACATTCCTAAGTGACCCAAAGCTACCTAATATTCCCAAGTGGCCTAGAGCCGTTTTACATTCTAGAATTCTTGAGTGGCTATAGAGTTGACATACACACTTTTAATTATAGTTACACATCTTCAATTACAATGTGTAATTTTAATATTATATGCATTGACTACACATGGGTAGGCAATGATGGATTCATAGTCTACTTGAGTTCTTAAGCCACCTACATGAGAGGGTTGGACACACCATAAATCCAATCCAATCTTTTCATAGGTCATGATCCACCAAGTAGGGGTGGGCAATGATGGAGTCAAAACTAGATTAAGTTCTTGAGCCACCCACACATGGGGATTGAGCAAGACATTAGATCAATCCAAACTATTCACTAATTGATCACTATGTACATGTACACACACTAGTTGTCAGTAGGTTTATGTATTTGTTTGCATACCTAGTGAGGTGTATTTGTTCCTTTTCTCTCTCTCTTATCTATTTACTCAGTTTTGTCTTTTGATTTTAATATACCTCAAGTAATTGATTGATCTATGTATGTTTCATTTGTAAGACATGCAATGGAGCATGCTTCACATACTCGTATCTAAATTCATGGGCTTCTCCTCTTAGGTAAGTCTAGATATGCTTATTTTTCTTTTATCCTAGTCATTTCACTTTATTGCATTTCTAGAATAAATAGGGGTGGGGCAAATGTAGTCATCTAAAAATGACACTTGAGTGATAAGAGTGTTACTTGAGACCACCCATCCCTAGCTTAGCCCTAGATTTATCTTAGGTCCTATTTAGACACTTATCCAACCTTCATGTGGGCCACACACATCCATAAACATCCCTAAAGTAGTCATATACCTTCACTTCAACATCCTGACCCCTAGTGCCTCAAGTTCTGTACCTGGACACTACCCCCATAATTTAGCCAATATTGTTAATGGTGCTAGTGTCATAGTTTGGGTGCTATTATCTTTTTCCTACCTTTTATTACCAATGGATATATTTTTAAATCGAAAACCACTTAGGGTCATCCTAAACCTATTTTAAGACCCACAAAAGCACTAGACTAATATATATATATATATATATATATATATATATATATATATACATTACTTTTAGCCCTTTATCCACTAGATGGAAATCATATACAAATTACACAAACAAACTTAGAACAAGTTGTGCACAATCAAAGTTATTAGCCCCTATTCTACACTACTTCTATATACAACCATGTATAACATTCCTAAACTTAGATTACTCAGATTTACAAACTCAAGTACACTCAAATTGGCATTCATACTAGCTTTACTCACACTTACACTGGCACATAGGTGGGGAGAACTACATCAGTCTTGATCTCTCCTTAGAGTATTGGTATGTAGGCAACTCTCATCACAATGAGGTGTTGAGGATGTCTATCCTACCCAACTAACATCACACTTTACTACTTGTGCCAACCAGATGTCCTATCAACATGCAGGTTTAGGGTTTGCATAGAAAATCAATCAAAATATGTTACCTATAGGGAATTAGAACTCATGCGCATAAGAACAAAATTGATAGAATCAGACATAGGTGCTCCCAAAAGCTCAAAATAGTTATGCATAGAGGACAATAACACCAAAATAAGGACACTAGCACCATTAGTGCTACTATCTAATTAGGGAACTACTATTTAGGAAGGGTTTTGACACCTAAATCTTGTTTGCAATACTCAGATCAACTCTTGTCCTATTTTGTAGCCTCTATATCTCTCACTCAGTCAATTTCTAGGTAATTATTTGTCTATATCATTTATTTCTATTTTTAGAAATGTCAAACTAGGTCAATTCTGTTTCAAATTAGTGGCTATATTTATTGTATATTTCTACCTTGATTTACTATACTTAGACCCCTTAACAAACTAGGGCTTAAACTTCATAAATCCTAAATAGTTAAAACACCTACATTAATTGGTAAGAAATGGGTTTATGATGGTCAAATGATTATTAACACAATGCACAACCAACTAGAGGCTCATCAAGGAGACATGATAGTTATAATTCCTTTGAATAAAGTGGAAAAAAAGTGGTACATAATTCTGAAGGAACCAAGGTCACCATATGCATATGGTGATAATAGTTGGTTTAAAGACAACATAGATACATAGAATAACAAATTGTGAGTTACTAAGTATCAAATTTTTAACCCACACATGCAATAATCCCATATCATAATGTAATTATCTTGCAATCTAGTAATACAAATTTCACCAACACCAATGTTTCAACTTGAAGGGTGTACCTATCCGTTGGTGTAATATCTTACTAGCTTAGAATTGGATGTCCTATATAACACAGGTGTAATAATGATGGATTATACCAAACCTATTCCAAAGGGTGTTTTACCTTGGGAAACAACATCTTCCATAAGTGGCAACTCAAACAATCACATGTTAAATTGGGTAAGAGGAAATCATGAGCTATGATCTATGTACATTGTGTTCGCCACTAAATGTCAGTTACCTCAATACTTTATGATAAAGGACCTTGATCCATTAATATTGAGGTTAGAGCACCATGTGTTGGAGGTGGATCAAAGAGTCAAAAAACTAAGCAATGCAGTGAAAGGTATGAGTATGACTTGGTGGGTAGTGCATATAGATCTGGAGATACATTGGGAGTAGGCATGTGAATTTTTATGCATGTAGTTTTAGTTACCACCTACGGTGAAATCTAAATGGTCATTATTTCAAGAAGGCCAATGTCCCAAGTTTCACATTCATTAATGTGTAGATGTATGGTATGCACAAGGAATGGAGTTGAGGTAATGGGTGCACATTTTTAGCCACCCATTAGTGCCACTACCAATAGTTTGGTACATACATCAAGAACACAAGAGAGAGACCAAACATTGTGCATAAGTGCAATAAATTTTCATTCAAACTTTTATATTTGAACATGATAACCCTTTAGTGCATAATGCTTTGTAGAAACTTAAAATCTTTATATGTCATGGAAGAGCAAAAGATTTGGGAGCCACAACATAGTCATCATCACAGTAGGAAATAGCTCCTGATTTAAATCTGGCACTTCACATTTACAAGGCAAGTCAATAAGAATAAGATATTATTAAGCATTGTAATAAAATAATAGATGAGTTAACATAATCTATAAATAGTGACAAAGATTTAGATTTGGAAGGCTTCTTTGAACTAGATAGGGAAGTTGAACCAACACTAGCCTAAAACATAGAACAAGTAGAAGAAGACAAACTACACAATATAAACATTCCAGAATGGGAAGGAGAGTGCACTTTGTGAGATGCTTTACCCAATGCATCAAACAAAGTGTATCAATAACCCTTGAATTTTTTTGAATAAAACACTAGAACAAAGCTAATTCCTAAACTTACGACTATAGAAGATTATTGGGGATAGGAGCATATCTTGGAGGCATTGTAGTTGCAATGAGACTATCAAGATTTTTTTTGACCAAATTCTCTAAAATAAAAGGTGTAGATTTGTCATTGGGGGAGATGCACATAGAGTTGAAAGAGTGCTTGACCCATCAAGAAGCATCCATATAGGCTAAATCCCATCATGAAAATAAAAGTAAAGGTTAAATTGGATCAAATGCAAGAAGCAATAATCATTTATCTAGTAGAAAAAGTAGACTAGGTGAGTCCCACAGTGATATAACGAAAGAAATATGGAGAGATGTGGGTTTATGGAGATTACTGCACACTGAATGATGCCTACATTAATGATTAATTTCCAATACCCTTCATAGATGAAGTCCTCAAGTTAGTAGTAGGTCATGAAATAAACTCATTTATAGATGGATTCAATAGGTACCATTAGATTCTAATTATAAAGGAGGACCATGCTAAGACTACTTTTGAAACTGAATGGGGATCATTCGCATATAAGGTAATGCCTTTTGGTTTGAAAAATTCACAAGTAGTTTTCGCTAAAGCTATAGTAATTATATTTAAAGACTTCACTCATGATTTATTGGAAGTATATTTCAATGATTAGGCTATCTTTTCTCTGTTTTAAAAGCATCTATCAAAATTGTAACTAATGTTAGAATGGTGTTGAGCTATAAGTATTATTATGAATTTAAAGAAGTGCTTATTCTTCACACCTTTTAGTGTTATTTTTGGCCTTGTTGTATGTAGTGATGGAATTCTGGTAGACCGAGCTAAGATTGTTGTAATAGTGGGGATGCCATCCCCAACCAACTCTACATAAGTGTACACCTTTCTTGGTCATAAGGTATACTATAAATTATTTATCAAAGGATACACAACCATACCTGACCAATGAAAAAACTACACACAAAGATACAAGGTTTGAATAGACAACATAATGCCAAGTAACATTTATTGAGCTCAAATAAAGGTCGGTAACAACACCTATTTTAGTATTTATTGGCTAGAATAAGCCATTCTACGTGCATGAGGATGCTTTTGGTATTGTAGTGGGAGCTATCTTAGCATAACCAAGGGATGGTGGGTTGGATCACCCCATACTCTTTGCTAGTAGGAAGCTATCAACATCTAAAAATAATTATAACACTATAAAAAGAGAAGCTTTAGCTATGGTATTTGCATTACAAATTTTTTGACACTATCTATTGGCCATACCATTTGAGCTTTTTATAGACCACTAGGGATTGAGATATTTGGTTAATAAGCCAATGTTGGGAGTATGGATCTCTAGGTGGCTCATGCTATTCCAAGAGTTTTAAGTTCAAATCAATGTAAATCCATAATTATAAAATGTTAGACTAGATCATCTGAATAGGCTACAAAATAGCGAAGAGCTAGAAGAAATAGAAGATAAGTCTCCAGACGTGTAATTATTTAGGGATGTTGTAATCTTGGATAATATGGAGGATATTAAAAACTTTTTAGAGTAAGGTACTTTACCTGCACATTATATAGAGGGATAAAAAGTAAATGTTCACTTATGCTATCCCATATAGTCTCATCAATAGATTTTTGTATAATATTGGGAAAGATGATGTGCTATGTAGAGTAGCATTAGAGCATGAACAACCTCAGCTTCTTCAAGAAGAATTCTAGGGAATTTTAGGGGGTCACTTTACAAGTGAAGCCACTACCAAATTTTTTTTATAGTGGTCTTTGGTGGTCAACTTTGTTTTAGGATGTGTATAGGGTAGCCAAACATTGCAATGTGTGTTAGCAAATGGGAAATACAAATCAATGCGATGAGATGCCTTTAGTACCAATGCTCATAGAACAACTATTTGAATAGTGGGGAATTTATTTTTTTGGACTGATAAGTCCCCTAAACAAATGAATTCATGCATGGTATATTATTACTGTAATGGATTATTTCACCAAATGGGTGGAAGTTGTTGCAACTCCAAGTTGTGGTGTGAAGGACATTGATAAATTCTTGTATGAAAACACTATTACAATATTTGGATGCTGAATCAAACTAGTTAACAATAGAAGAACACATTTCCTCAATGATATTATCAAGACTCTCACTAAGGAGTTTATGATCTCATACCATAAGAGCACAACTTATCACTCTCAATCAAATGGACGAGCTGAAGCATCAAACAAAGTATTGGGAAAAATGTTAACAAAGAAATGTAATGTGCAAAGGGATGATTCGGAAGATCACATCCTTGTGATTCTTTAGGCATACAAAACAAAATACAAGTGGGTGACATGTTTCACTCCCTTCCAGCTTATCTATGGTTTTGAGGCAATAATGCCTATGGAATACATTATTTCAAGTCTATGTATTACACAATAGATGCAATAAATCCACAATTTAAGCTAAACGGTATAACATGATTGTGACTTGTGCTCTAAGAAATTTCATCCACAATAAGCAGTATTTTTATATGATATCATGTTTAAGACATTCCCAAGAAAAATATGAATTATATGTAAGGGGACATAAATTATTCATGAAGTTTCAAAGTAGGGTACCATTATTTTAAAATATTTGTAGGGAACCATATTACCAATATTTGTTAATAAATGTGTTATTCCCAAAGTCTGTCACTCATTTTTGGGACAACACATGAACTATTTTAGTCCTACAGGCCAAAATTCTCTCTTCCCTTCTCAAAAATTATTTTGGGCATTCAAATTCTCCATTTTTCAAGCTTTTTTAGTTAACAGACTCTGCAGGCTCATTTCTACAGACTCTGCACACTGATTTCTACAGACTCCACAGGCTCATTTCTACAGACTCCACAAGCTTATTTCTATGAACTCTGTAGGCTCATTTCTATAGACTCTGCAGGCTCATTTCTATGGACTCTGTAGGATGATTTCTAAGGACTCCACAGGCTCATTTCTATGGACTCTGTAGGTTGATTTTTACGGACTCTGCAAGCTCATTTCTACGAACTCTACAGGCTCATTTCTATAGACTCTGCAGGTTGATTTCTATGAACTTCACAAGCTCATTTCTACGGACTTTGTAGGCTCTACGGACTCTACAGGCTAATTTTTATGGACTTTGTAGGCTCATTTCTATGGACTCCATAGGAAAGAAGCAAGTTTCCAACACTTAGGCATTTTCAAGGTCGGTTCAATCGAAAGGTTCAAAGGAAGGTGTCCCAAAGCCCAAAGGACAAGTGCCCTTACGGAGGGCAAATGGAACAAAAAAGATATCTTTTAGAGGGATTTTCCACAACAAAATTTTACAAGTGAAATCCTACAGACAAATTGTCCGAAGGAATTCCTTTAGACATTTTGTCTGAAGGAATGATCAAAGGCCCGACAGGAAGTTTAAAGGAGTCTTCCAAAATCTCGAAGGATAATTGCCCTTGCGGAGGGCACTTAGGTGCTAAAAGGACCTTTGTGACTTTTTCAAAAGGCAATTTTGGAGATCAAATAGCCCTTGCAGAGGGTAGGTGATGAGCAAAATGGACCGTTGCAAAAGGCCGAAAGGGTAAGATTTTCTTCGAAAAAGTGAATAAGGCAGAAAAGTTAGAATTCCTTTGGATTTGTTCAAAGCAAAAGACAAAGTGAATTCCTTCGGACAAAAATTTTGAAGGAATTCCTTTAAACTTTTGTCCGAAGGAATTCGCCCGAAAGAGGAAAGCTTGATGGAAAACATTTAAGGCAAGGGAATATTTCCTTCAAATAAAATGTTTGAAAGAATTCCTTTAGATATTTTGTCTGAAGGAATTGAAGCCGAAAGACCCCAAAGCCGAAGGACCCTGAAGACTGCCCAAAGGCCACTTGAAGAACCCCGAAGGGTAGGTACCCTTACGAGGGGGGGCTCTCACTGACCAAAAAATGGACCTTTCTCAAGACCCCAAAGGGCAGGTACCCTTCGAAAGGATTCAAAGACTAAGCTTGGACAAAGGAAATCTGAAGGAAATAATGCTGAGGGAATTGACCAAGGGGTGATGGGCCCACAGATGTCAAAGTTGGGCACCATGAACTAGCCGTTAGAATCCAAACGTCTGGTGACGTCCCTGAAGCCATCAAATTTAGGGCAATAAACTAGCTGTTGGCTTTCAAATAGTGATGAGTGCGTGAAAGTCAACTTTACAACAATGAAATAACTGTTGATATTTAAAGGCTTGAGCACGGACCCAAATGCATTCAAAGACCTTAAGGCCAAAATGAGAGGAGCTGAAAGAACCAACAAAGCTGGGAATATAGCCCCGAGAGCTCAAATTTTAGGAAAAGACAAAACCAAAAAGAGCCAATAGAAAGGGAAAAGATAGCCTAAGAGCTCAAATTGCAACAGTAAAGAGGAAAAGACTAGAAATATCTATGAAGGAATTATTTCTAGTAGGTGGAATAGTCCACCAAGTAGATATTTGAGCTTGTAAACATTAAAGATGTGGCCTATTTTTTTCCCTTAGAGTAAAGATGAAGTGGACAGCTGCACATATATTAGGTAATAGACTAGATGACCTAGGCCCAGGAGAAGACATTTGAGATGAATTGACATGCCACAGTTAAGGCAGCCACCCTATTCCAACATGGTCCCTTGACAAAACTAAAAATGCATTCAAGGCATTGAATGTGGCACGGGTCTTTCCATGGAACAAAGTGCCAAGCCTTTCTTGGCTACTATATATTGTAATCTCCTTTTTTATGCAAGGGAGATTTTTTTGGTTATATAAACAAAACTCTACCAAAATTGAAAGGTGATTACTGAGACTTTGAGCTTAGGTTGTTAATCATATTTCTTTGTTTGAATGAGAAAGCAAGTTACTTTCAAACTTTGTGCTGTTATAGCTTGTGTCATTTTAGGATATTGTTCTTATGTTTATTTTCTAAATGCGTTCTTGTCTATTTTATTGAAATAAGTAGAATTAGTGGAAGTAATCAGGGAGGTGTCCTGAAGCCAACTGTGGAGAGAATTTGTACTGCCACAATTGCCTTTAGTGTGTTTATTTATTTTTTATTCCTATGTAAAGGACCTTGGGATGACTTTTTACCTTCATTGTCCTTCGTATTTCACTCTTGGGCAATTAAGGGATAGACTTTGTGCTACACCTCATTCTATTGGTTACTGCACCCCTATTACTAGTTACTTGTCACTACCTGAAAGAACTACTACTATTTGCTGCAAGACCACTTCTAAAAGAAGAGAAGTGCCTTCAGTGTCTTCACTAGAATTTCTCCTTTGTTTATGAACATCATCTTTGAAAAAAGAGAGATGAATGGTGTTACCCTACCCCTAAGTGTTATTTTTTGCATATATATATATATATATATATATATAGTATATCACTCCTCATAGTTATAAGGAAACCTCCCTTTGATGAGAGGAGAGATTTGTCCCCTTTTGATGTGGTAAACCCACACATCTGGCTGACCTATCTCCCTATGCTGTGGTTGAAGAGACCTATTTTGCCTATTAGTTAGTTGGTGACAAAATATTCACCCAATAATTTTTGGTGACTCCATTGGGGAAGAACAAGTAGTTTGAAGCCTCAAGCTTCAAGTTGAAGCAGAGCTAGTTCTTTTCTATTTTTATTCTATAATCTGGAAACTCCATGCTATACAAGAAGCCAGAGAGCCCAAGGTGTTGTTGACACTATTTTTGAGTTGGTACAATAGGGCAATTTTGATTTGTTTCCTCCACAACTTCAAGTTCAATGAAGTAGGAGTCTTCCTCCTACTAATACCAGGTCACCAACATAAGGCAAAGCCTCTTTTTTACTGTTAGCAGAGCTTTGCCTATACATACTCCACCTAGATTTGTTATTTCCCCTTTCCATAATCAAATCATGGCAGTTTAAGGCCCCTAAGGTAACTCTTTTGGCCCACTCAATTTAACTCTGCCTTTGCATGAGCTAACACACAATTCAAGGAAGAATTCCCCCAATTTTTTTGTTGATGGGAGAGTTCATCTAGATGAACACATTGTAGCTTTCAGCATAGCCTACAGTGTGATAGGCGTGGAGTATGAGGACGTAGTAGTCAGACTATTTGTGGAAATATTTCAAGGTACTGTTATAGACTGGTTCTATCTTCTGTAGGCCCAGACTGTGACTGACTAGAACACTCTCAAAGCTAAGTTCAAAGCAAGGTTCGAGCCTATAGAAGATGTGCATGCCTTGCTAGTCCAACTCACATAGATGAAGAAAGAACCCCATGAACCTATGAGAGATTTCATTGCCAAATTTGACAAGCTGAGGAATAAGATTCTTACAATTGCTCAACTAACACCTGAGAATCTTAAATGTTTCTTCATCAACTCACAACTGCTTGAAGTGAGTTTTCTACTAAGACGTGCTGGCCACATAGACCTTGCTGCTGCTTAGGATTTAGCCACTGAGGTGAAAGATGACCTTATCTTATCAAGAAAGATAAGGAGAGATCTTAACAGAGGTAGATCTTCATCTTCTGAATATCCATCTACAGGCACCACTGATTCAATGGTGCAGAAGCTGAAAAATGAGTTACTTGATCTTAGAAATCAAATGGCACAAGGGATGTCATCTGCTCCTTCATACAAAGATATACCAAGGAGGACATTCCCTAATCAGTCATACCAAGGCAATGCTGCTAGAAATCAAGAGTAGCCAAACTGTCTTCCTCCTCCATAGGGAAAACTTGCCATTGAAGCACCTCCAATCAATTCAGTAGTTAGATATCTTGAAGCAAAATTAGATTTTTCCTTCCACCCTGAGTTGAACCTAGAATATGACACCAATCTCTTCACAGAAGGAGAAGAAGAATTAGCTGGCAACTCCAACATTGGTTTCCTAAATTACCAGGATGAACCCAAAAGTGAAGGTAAAGCAGTTGAAGGATCATACACTATTTTCACCCAGTCCAAGAATTAGTTAGCCCAAAAAGCTGATAAATAAAAAATAGAGGAGCGACCTCAACCTAAAATTTTGATTGCCAAACGAGGAACCATTCTACCTTTTCAAGCAAAGGACTCGATGATCGCTAAAAAAGTAAGTACTCCAAGTATGCTTTCACCTTCAACTTTAATTTTGCAAATCAGTCCTCCCCCTCCTAAAAACTAGAAGGATGAAATCCCTTTACCTGTTCATAATTCATTTTAGATATTTGACATAGTCGACCATGTCAAGAAAACTAAGATTCAAATATCTGAATTTGAATTCCTGTAATCTAACCCTGAGCAGTTGGATAAGTTAGTAGAATTTGTGAGGAATAAAATCATTTTTGCAAGATCAGATATTCCAAAGGTGACTCCCATGTCCACTTGGAATAACCTTGTCATTGCCTCTCTTACTGCTCTCGGAAGGACTGAACTATTATATGTCTGCTCCCTTAGTCTCACATTGACCAAGACATTTGGGAGATGTTTCTCCATGGAGAACAAACAAGTTCCACTACTAGGACAAATCAAGGATGCCTAATTTGCATT
Source organism: Torreya grandis (assembly GCA_037957365.1). Lineage (NCBI taxonomy): Eukaryota > Viridiplantae > Streptophyta > Pinopsida > Cupressales > Taxaceae > Torreya > Torreya grandis. The sequence continues at coordinate 672,368 of JARHVA010003410.1, read as the reverse complement.
TGTAGCATTCCCAGACAAGAGAATCAAAATGACAGTCTTGGTGGCCGACGTCTCAGCCTCATACGACATTCTTCTTAGGTGAAATTTTAGCAAGTATGTTGGTGGTGAGTTGATCATGGACCTATCTGAAGTAAGGATCCCTATCAAAGACATTATGCAAAGATTGCTCCTTCAGAAGGCAATAAAATATGTGGTCACTAAAATATCAACGCCTGAAGCTCAAATTTTGTTTGAGTCTTCAAGCATGGGTAATTATTTTATGACTATAGAGGATGCTCCTATCTTAGCTGATAAAAATTCTAAAAATGACAATATAAAAATTGGTTCAGATAGAACAGTAGAAGACATGATAGAGCGTAGTGCAAATGTAGAATAATCCTCCCCTCTAAATGAAGAAAAATATAAGGTAAGGTTAGCTTTTGATGATGTATAGATATTGAAATTTGATGGAAGCTATTCTTATACCAATTTTGGAGTTAAGATTGTGTTGGTATCTCCTCAAAGAGATATTTTTCTTTCTTCATACAAGTTATAGTTTAACACTACTAACAATACTGCTAAATATGAATTGTTGCTGCTTAGATTGAAGGTCGCTCAAGACAAGGGCGTCAAGCTCCTTCATGTCAAAGGAGATGTCGAGCTAGTGGTTTATCAGGTGAGAAACCTGTAACAAACTAAAAATGAGAGATTGCGTCACTATCATAATCTGATTTGGGATCAAATTAAAAGTTTTGAGGCTTTCAGCATCTCTGCAGTGCCTAAAGAATTCAATAACTGAGCTGATACTTTGATTATTTTAGCAACTCTTTTGGTTCCTCACCCTAATTTTAAGGGAGACAAGTACACTATTGAATTGGTCTTTTGACCAAGTATGCCTGATAATGCCTATCATTAGAAGGTATTGAATAGTGACAACCAAATCATTGCCTTCCTGGAATAAAAAGGTAGCTTCGAATAGCTCCACTTTGAAGGCAGTGAACTAGTTCCTCAAACAAATTCAAACGCAAGTGAAGAATTCTTGCAACTTAAAGGGAATAAAATTTCTAAAAGATTAGTTTCCCTTGAAAAGTTTTTTGGCAAGCATGACAGGGTCATCAAACAGCAACAAATGGATTCAAGCTCCTCTCAAGAGTTTGATCAGATAAATTTGGGGGCTAAGGAAAATCTCAAGATAGTGAACATTGGGAAGTGTTCCACTCTAGAGGAGAAGTTTAAATTTATTACTCTACTTTGACAGTACATGGATGTCTTAGCATACTCCTATGATGATCTAAAGTTGCTCAGGCTTGATGAAATTTGCCATGAAATTCCTCTCAAAGATGATTTGGCACCTTACAAGTAAAAATCTAGGCAGTATAATATGAAGATATCAGGTACTATTATGTCTGAAATACAAAAAATGCTGAATGCTAGAATAATCTTCCCAATTCATCATTATACATGGCTTGCAAACATAGTCCCTATGAGGAAGAAGAATGACAAAATTTGCCTCTATGTGGACTTCAAAAATTTGAATCTATCATCCTTAAAAGGTAACTATTCTCTGCCCATCATGGACCAAGTGCTTCAGACCATAACCAGTTCAGAGATGTTATCAATGCTAGATGGCTTCTCAAAATATAATCAAGTTAAAGTTGGTGAAACAGACCAGCATAAGACTGCCTTCACCACACCTTGATGCATCTTTGCATATCGAAGAATGCCATTTGGCCTGATAAATATTGGTGCCACTTTCTAGAGAGCAATGGACCTTGCTTTCAAAGATGAAATAGGTAAGTTCATTGTGGAATACCTTGATGACTTGACCATTTTTTCTAAGCATCACCTTGACCATGTGCACCATTTGCAATAAGTGCTGAATACTGCCGTCAAAATGGTATTTCTCTTAATCCAGAGAAGTCTATTTTTGGAGTGACAGAAGGGAAGCTTCTCAGATACATTATATCTCGAGAAGACATAAAAATTGATTCAAAAAGAGTCAAATCTATCTAGGAACTTACCCTGCCCACAAGTAAGACTATAGTTCACTCTTTCTTCAAAAAAGTGAATTTTTTATGAAGGTTCATCCCTGAGTTTGCTGAGAAGACTCACCACATCGTAAACATAATGAAGGGAAAGACCACTTTTAGCTGAACTAAAGAAGTCAAATTAACATTTTGGGACATCAAGACAGCTATTGCCCATGCCCCAATTTTGGTTTGTCCAGATTATACCAAGGATTTCACCATATACACTTATGCTTTTGAGCACACACTTTCATCAATTTTGGTTCAACAAAATGAAGAAGGTATGGAATCTCTCATATCCTTCATGAGCTATCCTCTCAAAGCTTATGAACTAAAGTATTCAAACATGGAGAAGCATGCTTATGTAGTGGTAAAGGTAGTACAGCACTTCCATTTTTACATCCTGAATTCACAAGTTACTACCTTGGTTCCTGATACCATTGTGAAATCCATATTAACTCAGAAGGAGTTTGGAACCAAAAGGGGCAATTAGATTGCTAAAATCTAAGAGTTTGATCTCATTATCAAACCAATGAAGCTTGTATGAAGAAGGGGCCTCTGCTAATTAATTACTGATAACAGACTCAAAGAAGCAGAGCATGAAGAAACAGAAGTGGAAGACACGCCAATAGTCCTCTTTGTCTCCACCATGAATGAGTGGTATTTAAGTATTGCTCATTTCCTTACTTATGGTGAGTGTCCTGCCCACTTATCTTGTAAAGAAAGGAGAATTGTTAAATTGAAAGTTGCCAATTTTGTCTTGTGGGACAATGGCCTATACAAGAGGAGCCTTGATGGAGTGTTCCTTCACTTCGTGGATAAAGAGCAACAAAACCAACTTTTGAGGTCCTTCCATAATCTGGCCTATGGAGGATATTTTTTTGCTCATGTAACTACCCATAAGATTTTGTGAGCTAGGTATTACTAGCCTACTCTATTTCAGGATGCATACAAATGGGTACAAAGATGTGAACTTTGCCAATAGTTCGTTGGAAGACCCAAGTTAGCTGCTCTACCTCTCAAGCCAGTGGTGTTAGAAGAGCCATTTTAGCAATGGGGAATCAATTTTATTGGTGACATAAATCCATCTTCAAGTGGTAGACATGATTATGTCCTCACAGCCACATATTACTTCACCAAATGGGTTGAAGCAATTCCAGCCAAGCATGCTACTTTAGAAGTGGTATGTGATTTTCTCAAAGAAAACATCATTTCTAGGTTTGGGGTCCCAACCAAGATTGTCACAGATAATGCTGCTTGTTTCTCTTCTCATGAGATCACTCAGTTCTATTTTTACTATGGGATTACCCTCTCTCACTCTTCTGATTATTTTCCACAAGGGAATGGTCAAGCTGAATCAAGTAATAAGAACCTGGTGACCATTATCAAGAAGTTGATGGATGATAACCAACAAACCTGGCATAAAGCATTGGTTGATGCTTTATGGGAAGACAAAATTACACCCAAAAGGGCGATAGGTATGTCATCTTTCCAATTTTTTTATGGTCTTGATGTAGAGATACCAATCACCCTAGAATTGCCAGCACTAAAATTGGTAAAGGCGATCGAAGTTCAGACATATGAAAGCTCCATTGATAAGAGGATCATGTGCTTAATTGAGATGGATGAGTAGTGAACTATGGTGGTGGACCAAATTACTATGCATCAAAGTCTAGTGAAGAAGCTCTTCGACCAAAAAGTAAAAACCTATGATTTTTAGATTAGAGATCAAGTTTTGTTATGGGACAAGAGAAGAGAACCAAAGGGAATACATGAGAAATTTGATTCCCTATGGAGAGGCCTATTTACTATCCATCAACTCAATGGTAAAAATAGTTTTCTATTGAAGTATCAAGATGGCACACCCTTTTCTCTACCTCACAATGGGCAGCATCTGAAGCACTTCAATTCTTGAAGTATCAGATAAGATCATCTAAACATATGTATATTTGTATAGTCTTTAGTTCTATTTTGTACTTTTTATTTTCATTTTTGGCATCTTTCTTTTTGGTTAGCATGACTTTGTATCCCAATGGCATGCTTGAAGGCACTGTAGATTCTAGTTTCTACTCCCCTTAGCTGTTTCAAAATTTCAACTGAAGGAAGTTCCCCAATTGGAGCCAACTGTTGTTCCTAAAATTTGTCACTTATTTTTGGGACAACACATGAACTATTTTGGTCCTATAGGCTAAAATTCTCTCTTCCCTTCTAAAAAAATATTTTGGGCATTTAAATTCTCTATTTTTCAAGCTTTTTTAGTTGATAGACTCTGCAAGCTCATTTCTACAGACTCTGCAGGCTGATTTATACAGACTCTATAGGCTCATTTCTATGGACTCTGCAGGCTCATTTCTATGGACTCTGCAAGTTGATTTCTATGGACTCTACAGGCTCATTTCTATGGACTCCATAGGCTGATTTCTACAGACTCTATCAGCTCATTTCTACAGATTCTGTAGGCTCATTTCTATGGACTTCATAGGCTCATTTCTACGGACTTTGCAGGCTCATTTCTACGGACTCTGTAGGCTGATTTCTAAGGAATCTGCAAGCTCATTTCTATAGACTCCACAGGAAAGAAGAAAGTTCCCAACATGTAGGCATTTTCAAGGTCAATTTAATTAAAAGGTTTAAAGGAAGGTGTCCCAAAGCCTGAAGGACAAGTGCCCTTGCGAAGGGCAAATAGAAAAAAAAAGATATCTTTCGAATGGATTTTCCACAGTAGAATTTTACAAGTGAAATCCTTTGGGCAAATTGTCTGAATAAATTCTTTCAGACATTTTGTCAGAAGGAATGATCAAAGGATCGATGGGAAGTTCAAAGGAGTCTTGCAAAAGCCCAAAGGACAAGTGCCCTTACGGAGGGCACTTAGGTGCTAAAAGGACCTTTGTGACTTTTCTGAAAGGTAATTTTGGAGATCAAACAACCCTTGTGGAGGGTAGGTGATGAGCAAAATGGATCATTACAAAAGGCTGAAAGGGTAAGGTTTTCTTCAAAAAAGTGAATAAGGCAAAAATTTAGAATTCTTTCAGATTTGTTTAAAGCAAAAGACAAGGCAAATTCCTTCAGACAAAAAGTATGAAGGAATTCCTTCGGACTTTTGTTTGAAGAAATTCACTTGAAATAGAAAAGCCCGACAGAAAATAGCTAAGGCAAGGGAAGATTTCCTTTAGACAAGATGTTCGAAGGAATTCCTTCAGATATTTTATCTGAAAGAATTGAAGCCGAAGGACCTCAAAGCCAAAGGTCTTCGAAGACTACCTGAAGGCCACTTGAAGAACCCTAAAGGGCAAGTACCCTTGTGGGGGGGCTCTCGCCAACCAAAAAATGGACCTTTCTCAAGACCCCAAAGGGCAGGTACCCTTCAGAAGTATTCAAAGACTAAGCTCAAATAAAGGAAATCCAAAGGAAATAAAGCTAAGGGAATTGACCAAGGGGTGACGGGCTCATGGACGTAAAAGTTGGGCACCATGAACTAGCCATTGAAATCCAGACATTTGGTGACCTCCCGAAGCTATCAAATTTAGTGAAATAAACTAGCTTTTGGCTTTTAAATAGTGACGGGCACGTGAACATCAACTTTATGGCAATGAAATAACTGTTGATCTTTAAAGGCTTGAGTGCAGACCCAAATGCATTCAAAGGCCTTAAGGCCAAAAGAAAGAACCACTGAGAGGAGCTGAAAGAGCCAGTAAAGCTAGGAATATAGCTTCGAGAGCTCAAATTCTAGGAAAAGAAAAAACTAGAAAGAGCCATTAGAAAGGGAAAAGATAGATTGAGAGCTCAAATTGCAACAATAAAGAGGGAAAGACTAGAAATATCTACATAAAAGTTATTTTCAGTAGGTGAAACAGTCCACCAAGTAGATATTTAAGCTTGCAAATATTAAAGACGTAGCCTATTTTTCTCCCTTAGAGTAAAGGCAAAGTGGATAGCTGCACAGATATTAGGTGACAGACTAGATGACCCGGGCCCAGGAGAAGACATTTGAGATGAATTGACACGTCACAATTAAGGCAGTCGCCTTGTTCTAGCATGGTCCCTTGACAAAACTAAAAATGCATTCAAGGCATTGAATGCAGCATGGGTCTTTTCATGGAACAAAGGGTCAAGCCTTTCTTGGATACTATATATTGTAATCTCCTTTTTTATGCAAGGGAGATCTTTTTGGTTATAAAAGCAAAACTCTGCCAAAATTGAAAGGCAATTACTGAGACTTTGAGCTTAGGTTGTTAATCATATTTCTTTGTTTGAATGAGAAAGCAAGTTACTTTCAGACTTTGTGTTGTTATAGCTTGTGTCATTTTAAGAGATTGTTCTTATGTCTATTTTTTGAATGCACTCTTGTCTATTTTATTGAAATAAGCAGAACTAGTGGAAGTAATCAGGGAGGTGTCTTGAAGCCAATTGTGGAGAGACTTTGTGCTACCACAATTGCCTTTAGTGTGTTTGTTTGTTTTTTGTTCCTGTGTAAAGGACCTTGGGATGACTTTATGCCCTCATTATCCTTCATATTTCACTCTTGAGCAGTTGAGGGGGAGACTTTGTGCTACACCTCATTTTGCTGGTTACTGCACCCCTATTACCAGTTAGTTGTCATTACCTAAAAGAACTCATGCTGTTTGCTGCAAGGCCACTTTTGAAAGAAAAGAAGTGCCTTCAGTGTCTTCACTAGGAGTTCTCCTTTATTTGTGAACATCATCTCTGAAATAAGAGAGATGGATGGTGTTACCCTACCCCTGAGTGTTATTTTCTGCATATATATATATATATATATATATATATATATATATATATATATATATATATATATATATATATATATATATATATATAGCTCCTCATAGTTATAAGGGAACCTCCCCTTGATGAGAGGAGAGATTTGTCCCCTTTTGATGTGGTAAACCCACACATCTAGCTGACCCATCTCCCTATGATGTGGTTGAAGAGACCTATTTTGCCTATCAGTTAGCTGGTGACAAAATATTCACCCAACAAGATGTAGGCTTAAGCCTCATAGTTGTTAGTTTATATCATTATTGCTACTAAAAAGAAAGGGTACCAAGTGACAACATGTAGATTAGGGTTTTTATTTAATGTTGTTTTGTGTTTTTGTTTATTTTTATAGGATTAGAGTGTTTCTATAGCTCAATATTTTCATCGTAACAAATAAGGAGCAGTTACAATCACAATGTGTGATCAAATTATAGAGACAACCTATAGGAAGGACATCTAGAACTAACTACATGATGGTCATGAAATAAGTTTAGGAAGGTGGAGCTCTCAACATAGGTACAATAAAAGGATAGATAATGGTCATTCAAGACCATTAATGACAAGGCACTTGAATATATTGCATCTTTCCTAAGGTAAATTGTGTGGCCAACTGCTAGGTGGCATCATAAAAGAGAGGGGATAGCTAAAAGGATATCACATCACATTAAATAACCATCAATGGATAAATTAAGGTTTATAGACATAAAACGGTCACTATCAAATCAAATAACATCAAATGATATTAGTTTTGGGAGAGAACTCATGTGCAACTTACTTAGTGCATTTAAAAGAGTCGACCACATGGATTTAGGTGCCAAAATCTATATAAAGAAAGACATGGACAACATAAACATTACATACTTATGATAACAAGCATATTTTGTGATCTATTTTCAAAACATCTTCTTGCACACAAATTACATTCTAGATCCATAATAAATAGAGCAAGTCTTTAACTTAGGTTGCAACAATAACCATAGAGGGAGCTCCATTATTGATTCCACTTAAAAACACAAATAAGGAGGAGATAGGGATTGGATTAAGTCTATATCAAACCAAATATAATGATCTCAAACCCTTCAATTTCATCGATCAAGTAGAATCTACTCTATTTACTCCTGGGCCATAAGAAGCTACACAAGTAATAGCCATAGTGCTCCCACATCCATTGTGAGGTTCAAATGTAGAAAGACTGATCAATCTACTTGCATTTGGATAATTTGATGAGGTAATTCTTACTCTTTTGAGTATATTTAATGAAGGGGATATTTATTTATCTTAGGATATCACAATTTTGATCAATGCTCAGACTATGGTACGAGCAATAGGCCTCCCAAATCACAACAAATATCTCCTCTCTTATAAGTCCACTATTCTACAAATTAATTCAAACACCAAGGAGAAGTATACAACAAGGATAGGTAGAGGAATACTAATTGATTCGATAGATGATGCTTTGGTGTGCATTAAAAAGAGGTTTTTACAAACTACAAATTATGCCATATAAGCAATAAAAGTGGTGATAAATATTGTATATCACATGATACGCTTGTGTGAAGACTTTAATTGGGCCAAGTTTTTAGCCTAAGAGTTAACTACCAACATTGAGAATATCCTCATATGTACCTCTTAAACATTTCAATATCATTTCTTGGTGTTACTTATTTGTTTCACACAATAGAAATTACCGTAAGGTCTGATTAATCTAACTGTATAATTTTGGCCTACTACCAAATTCATAAATATTGCATGGACCAAAATGGGGAAATATTATGAGTAGTTAGAGTAGTTCAACACATGGTGGTTTGAGGCTCTATCCTTGACCAAGTTGCACCCCAGAATACCCTCAGATGTCATACAATATCTAGGGCAATATGCATTAGTTATGAAATTACACAATGGCATCTAGTTCAAGGTGCAGGAGTTATCGACTCTAAATATGACCACAATACCATTATTCATCACAATATTGGATGCATAAATATAAGTTTGGAGGCATAAATCTCTAGCTATGAGGTTGGTTCCACCTCTCTGATCTATTCCTCGAGAAGGAAAATAACTAATGTTAAAACACACACAAGGACAATAATAAGCACAACCACATGCACCACCACAAACATCAATAGCTCCTGCACATCAAGATAAAGGCAAGAGAAAGGCACTTGCATGATGAGCTTCACCACCACCATCCAATAAGAGGATGTATCATAGAAAGTCTTAGTTGGATAATCTAAATGTGTCAAAGATAGAAGGTGGGTTAGACTTAATAGAGATGGGAGTCATGGAGAAAGAATTATTGCATACCATGTTGGAAGACATCGATAATGGAATATATGAGTAGGGTGAAGAGAAATAATTCTTTTTTTGGAAAGTAGTGTGCACCTATCAAGTGTGAATTCATGTAAGGCAAGACCTTTGGGTCGATATTACTCAACCTCCCCTTTATTATTGTTGACATTATAGGTAAAAAAGTAGATAAAAAATTATTGGTAGCCTAAATATTCTATAGAGAGCCAGTTTTGGGATCTTTTGTTACGCACCAAGAAGTGAAACCTACATAATAAAGTCCACCTCCATCCTTGACATGCAAACCAAGGACATATCCTTCAACAAGGTTATCTCCCATAGTAAAATATATGATAAAATCCTTTGGAGAATCTATAGAGGTGAGTGGTGCATAAAAAACACAAAAAATACAACAACAACCTCAGAGACAAGCTATAAAGAAGCTCAAGAAGACCCTCATTCCTCTACCCACATCTAGGAAAAAGACATTTGCATGAAAAAGTATGGTTGTGGAATCAATCTCCTTAGAAGATACCTAATAAATTACTGATCTTAACACACCATAGGTCATAGAAGAGCCTCAAGAAATAACTTTACCATAGCCAAATCCAGTAATAGAAGCTATGCAAGAAGCTATGGACCTGAAAGAGGAAATAAATAAGGCTAAGAGGAAACAAAGAAAAGAGGAAGAGAAGAAAAAGAATAAAGAAGTGAAGCAATAAGTAGCTGTGAAAAAAGCCCAATAGAAATAACAAGAAACTACACAAGAAGAATAACAAAAATAAAAACTTATAGAGGAGGAGCACTAAAATCAAGCTGAAGAAGCAGAGGTTATAAATAAGTAAGCTAACAAAGAAAAGGTTGCACATAAGTAATCTGAGTAAGTATAGGCTCACAAAAAGTGAGCCAAAGAAGTGGAGGCAGAAAAAAAGGAATAAGAGGAAGCATAAAGAAAACAACAAGTATAAGCTATATAACAAAATAAGACATAGCTAGAGGCAATATAAAAGGCCAAAGATGAGTAGTGCAAGAAGGAGGAACAAACCAAGTGCATAACTAAAACATAAACAACCAAGGATAGAGACATAGCTAAAGCTAAATCTAAGGCTAAGGTTGAGGTGGAAGCTAAATCCAAAGGTAAAGCTAAACCTAAGGCTAAGGCCAAAAATAAATCCAAAGCCTAAGCTAAGGCAGATGCTAAGGTTAAGGATGAAGCTAAGGCCCAAGTGGGAAAATAAAAAGAATCCAAAGACAAATAATAAGTAGAGAACACATCACAATATAAGCTATGAACACAAGTGGGTGCACAAGATGAGGCTTCACAATCAAAACCTCAAATCACTAGTTAGTGGCTGTGGGATGTTCCCATATCATCCACCCAACACACTACTTTCTTGCTTCCTTTGGCTCAATTCATGCTAGCTCATACAATACTTACAACACATCCATGACACTTGCTACCAATGTGATGGCAACATTTCTAGATGTTGCCTAATTATTGCTGACTAAATAGATTGAAGGCATATCTACATTTCAAGACTCTATTTCATAAAAGGCTTCGACCTTAGAATAATATTTTTTCTTATTGGAAGGAAATAATACAGACTCAAGTCGGTAACTTACCAATGCGTGCTAACTAATCAATAACATCTGACAAATTCTTATCACATAAGTCTTAGGTGACTAAGTGATGTCCAAGGAAAAATAACTCATAACTTTACTGAAGTAACTCAGTAAAGATTGGTTGGCTGCATAACAATTTCAAGCACTGTGAGCATAAGGGTAAGCCATAAAGTTAGAGATAGAGACAATTTACAAAATAATTGAAGAATATCATCAAGTTTTGGACATTGTTATGTAACAAACAAAACAAATCACACAAGGGATGTTGAATTGGAAGCAACACCTTAATAACTCATTAAGCACTGCTCAACTAGAGTTCATAATAGTAGATAAAGCCAAAGTTATAATGGATGATCAAATGTCTACTTCATATGTGATGAATAATACCCTCCAATAATTTTTGGATTCAAGGGATGCTACCATGCACAAACTTCAGGCTTGGCATAATGAGATACTACACACTATACTTGTTGATCTACAAGCTCAAAGACATGTAGATCGATTAGATGAGTTGATTTTGGATATTCAACTCAAGGAATCTAATAGTAAATCACTCATTACCATCATACATGTATATTTTGACAATAATCTAGATTCCACTATGCATAATGCTTACTATGGCGTAAGAAGTGCCAATAAATTGGAATATGCTAAAGCAAGATCTTTTACAGATCAATCCTTCAATTACTCAGCTTATGGATGAGACATAATTCATTCCACCACAACAACTTTAGAAAATCCTATAGTAGAATAATATTACCATGAAACCCAAAGCATACACTCAAAAACAATAGCCTCCACCACTAGACACTACACCACCAAGTGGGTCAACAACCTACCAAGTAGAGTAAGCACAACAACAAACATAGGTGTAAACATTTCCTAGTTCACCACTACCTACACAATAGGTAATGCAAACCTCAATTTTATAGTATCACATATTTTTGCATAATTTTGTTGGATAGCCTTAAGCATTAGGAGTGAGGCTAGGCTGGTTGAAAACCTTTAAAGGGTGGCCACTTGGTTTTGCTAGTCTATTAAAATCCCAATAGGGTGATAGGCTAGTATGATACTTAGTTGAAAATCCAAAAGAGTAGATAAATAGTGCATAAAGGGTGAAAATTGGTAAATGAAACCTAGAGTGATAATTGCAACTCTTGTTTATGGCTCATCTCCTTAGGTTCAAATCAGAGTTCATTCTTGTGACTTTATCTCAGGATAAGATAATGATTTAATTCTAGGAAAGTGTTGGGTAATGAACAGGGCCTTCTAAACTTATAAGCTATATTGGATGGACACATGCAAATTGTATAATTTTGTCTTTTGTATAATCTTTTATATGTATTTGACCTTGTAAGCATAATCAATAGGTTGAAGAATGTGAAGAGTATTTCCTTTTGGCATATCAAAAGGTTAGAATATGAATAGACAACACTTTGTAATACTCTATATATATTTATCATTTATAATAGAAGATGTTTCTTATGTGTGATAAAGATCAATATAATGTTCTTAATGGTTTCCTTATCTATCTTTTTCTTATGATCTATACGCAGTGAGTATTGTGAATGTTTTGATTTGTTTTCATATAGTTTACACTGATTATTCTGTATACATTAACTTTTCATGTATTTTATATAATAAGCTCAACTTAGTAATTAATGGCATCAATCAATCTATATTACTGACAATTGTTATGTTTTGTCATCGGCTGCACAAGTTATCCCTATAATTAACATGTTCTAGAGTTTTCCAGGAACCTCTACTAACAAAACTTTAGTTATTTAAAGATATTTTTGTATCATTTTAATAACTTACCAAGTTATTTTTGCCATAGCGGTATGTGTGCAACATGGTACATTTCAAATGTGCATTTTTTGTCCTACATAGGTGCTTATAGGTAGACCATGAGTAACACAAACTTCTATGTGTGAAGGACAACCTTGTGGCATTGTTTAGTAGAGACCAAAGTGATTTTTCTCGTTGGGGTTGAATCTAAGAGGTTAAAAAATAATTTTTGATGTGAGCAGTCTATCACTTTAGCTTGGATTGATATGTGGCATCACAGTCATACCAAATGGTCTTCTCAATAAGATGTCATATACCTCTAATGGTGTAATGTCACAAGTGACATTTCCCTCTATTGGCTTGATGCATTACTAGAAATTATGCTACTTTTAGACTTGTATATCTTTCCCTTATTACATGTAACCCAAATAGTATGGTTTTGGATGCACAATAGAGGTAATATCAATGCACTGGTGAATACTTTATATAATGATGTTTCTTTGACTTTCATTATCAATGATGACATGGAGAGGCAAACCCTTCACCCATAACTTTGTGTGGAAGATATGCTCTCATTCTTCAAAAATGTCCGTGGCCATGGTATTACTACTTAGACATGTGGTGTCTAAAATAGTCTCATTCATTAACACGAAGCTTGATGTAGACTATGAGAACAAATATTGATGTTGGGACATTCATCATAATTATGTGAGCATATGTATGGTGTATATGATATCATTTTCCACCTTGGTTCTTCTTGCCTTTGCAAAAGATTTTGAAGTCTTTGGTTGATGCATAACCTTCTCAGGCTACTCACCCTTGCATGATATGTTTTGCATATACGAGGTAGGGGTAGATGGTGAGTTTTGTGTGGCAATTTTTTTTCACATGGTGTCAAATGAAAAAGAAAAATATTAATTCATATTTGATTTGTATTTAATCTTGGTGGTAATCCATAATGTTTGTCCCAATGTGTTATAAGTTAAGAGCTCTATCTTTACATAAATGTAAGGTGAGAGTTCACTAATGTAATTCAAAACCTTATGTTGATTTGTCAAATATTCACGTGGTTACATGATGTAGTTATGTAACTCATTGATGTAGTTTTCCAATGGCTGCTCTTTATGCTAACAAAATTATTATAGCTTGATGTATTCATCCTTAAAGTGCTTGAGGAGGTAATACTCATGATTTAGCACATTGACAAAAGTCTTTCAAGACTCGATTAAAATACAATATTGTGTGTATTATAAATTGAGATTTCCCATTAATGAGACACTAAAATTGACATGTTCAACATGATGAAGGTAATTTATCAGCATCAATAAATCAAAAAGTATATCTGGAGTTATCAAACCCAACCATCTAATGTTGTGCCATTGATTTTTCCTTCAAACACTAAAATGTCAAGATTGACATACACTTTTAAGGGAGTCTATTTCTAAAACAAAACATATTCAAATTGTGTAAAATGAGTTATTTGTGGCCCAAGTTACATCATGAGTTCACAAAACTAGCCAAAGAGTTTGTTGCATTGTTCCTTATGCATGTTTTGAATGAGCTTTAGAACATATGAGGATGCCTCAATGTTTATTTGGGTGTCACTCATATTTCTATTATTATAATGTTCTTATAGATATTTTGAAATCAAATCAACTCATAATCCTTATTTTTTGTGTTTATCTCACATTTTTACATGTATATGAGGGTTTTTTCTTCAATACTAATGATCTATAACAATGGGGCCCAAGTTGAGATTTAGTGGACAATGATACACATGGCAAAAATATGTAGATTATAAGAGTGTCGGGGTAGGTAATCAAATAAATAGATAAGTAATAACATAATCATATGTATAATTTTGATATACAATAAAGTAAATTCTATTTAATATACAAAATATGGTAAGTTAAAATGTATACAAAGATCCAATAAGACTGTGAAAGCTAGTGCATGTTGTCATAAGGGATAAACATCATTATTTATTAGTTTAGGTTAGATGTGAAATAATGTAGAGCTATAGATGTGATTGAATAATAGATCCAAAATCATCCTATCAAACTCCTTTCTATTCTAGTTATATGTGCTTTCTTACCTTTGTGCCCTTATGAGACTAACAATTACAATATATACATCATTATAAGAAGTGGTTACAACTAATGATAATTAAAAAGGGTGGTGATTCATCTTATGTTTGAGTCACATAATCCTTGTAGGTGTGAAATTGGACTCCTTGTAGACTTCAAAAGGAGTCATGGATATGGAGAACCCCAATTGATATGTTGCATGGCAATAAAATATTGACACATGGATATTGAGTGTGCACATGTTTCTGCTCATGAGAATATTATGCATCATTCTATGTAGTGTTGTAGTAGTACATAAATATGTTACAATGAAAATCTAGTGTTTGTCATGTGCCACTGAAGAAGAATAAACCATGTGCAATGTTTAAGAAGGTATGGATAGAAGAATTATTTTTTGCATCAAGTGATAAGGCATTATGACAACTCATAGAAGTACCACTAGATTGTGTGCAAACCATGATATGTTGCACACATTAGAGATCCAAATTCCAGTGAGGAGTGTGTAAACACATGCAAAACTATGCACATATTATTATTAGTCCCTATTGAAGGTAATGTGGACTACAATTTTCACTCTTGCATATTAGTTTATGTTTTACAAAACTATGAAACTAAGGGTAACATGATAATAAAAAAGTGGGAAAACAAAGTGCACGAAGGAGATATACAATATAATAGTCTAAAATAGTAAATCATATCTACCCTGGATGTTAAAATGGTAAAAATGCATAAATGAAATGATTTTACAATCAATGACTAAAATAAACAACAAAAGTTATGAAAAAATCACACTTAGGGAGGATCTCGAGATTTTGATAGTGTAGTAGTGGTTTAGAATGATGAATCTACTTCATGTGGAATTTGGAGTGTTGAATGTGCAGGAAAAGATTTGATGATTGCTCCATTGCTATTGAATATGCCCATGTACTGATGATTGTAGATTTTTTATGCTATTTTTAATATGTATTGCACTCTATTTTAAATTATAAGTTTTATTATGCAGTTTTGCCTTCTAAAGTTGTGTATATATATATTTTATAGATGATATGAGGGTTGGGGGGTCCCTCACCCTTTTATTAATTGAAACATTCAAAAGTTTACAAAGAAACGAGGATAACCTAATAGAAAATAGGACACCAAAAGTAATGAAAACCTACAAATGACACACCTTGAAAGGCACCAAAATAGCCTAAACAAAAACACCCCAAAGGGTAACACCAAAAAATAATGCAAAAGAGCCAAACAAGTAGGAAAAAAACCCACTAGAGACCCCCTGTAGCCTTTGTTAGGGCACTACCATCAGTAGAGGTGGGACCACCAACAACTGCCACTACGGAAAATTTTTATTCATCTATGCCATGTCCTCTCAAGATCACCACCACTTCAGCTTCATCATCATTCAAAATACTCCCACATCTAGTAATAGGAGGATAGATCACCTTCCTCTTCTAGAACTCGGCCTGCCTACCTATCTCTTCATCATAACCCCCCAATGCTTCTAATGTTGTATATTAATTTGCTTACACTTCTCTCAATTCATAATTAGAATGGATAAATTGATGTATTATTCATCTCTTGATCCAATTTGACATAACGCATATGAAAATAGAAGGGCAAGAAGTATTTGGGTTAATAAACCTCAAAGGAATCACAATTACATGTGCACTTTTTGATTAAGGTAATGAAAAAATTTTCCTCTAACTTTTGGTCAATATTTCACTCAATCTTGAAAAAAATATTAAATATTTGGATATATTCCCCCCTTTTGAGGTGAGGGATTAAAAAACCTATGCTAGAATCACTCATCTCAAAATAAAGAGTTAAATGCATCATGTGTTATAAAATATAGGGCCAAAGATTTGAAAATTATTGAAACATCATATAAATCACATGCATGTAACCATGACAAAATATCATCATATAAAGATCAATAGGAGGGTGCACATCCTCATATAAAAATGAAATAGATGGTAGCAAATAACTTGCCCCAATGAATGCTTTGTATACATAAGATTTATATGATAGTAATAAACTTGAGGAGATATGGAAGGGTATAACTCCCTCAAGTGGTAAAGTAAGATAAAGACAAATGGTATACACCTAATATAGTAAACATTAGGTTCACCAATTTTGTTTTAACAAATTATGACACTAGGTTATAATGACACTATAAAGTGGCAAAACAAAGTGCACAAGGGAGATCTATAATATAATAGTCTAAAATAGTAAATCACACCTACCTTAGGTTCTAAAAATAATAAAGAAGCATAAATGAAATGATTTGACAAACAAAAACTAAAAGAAATAACAAAAGTTATGATATGGTCACACTTAGGTATAATTTTTAGATAGTGAGAGTGTAATAGTGGTCTAGAAGTGATTAATCAACTCTAATTGAAATTTAAAGTGGTGACCATGTAGTAACAGATTTTATGCCTACTATGATACCATTGAATATGGCCTAAGTATATTTTACTATCAAATATGACCCTATGTTAATGACTAATTAATTTATTCCAATGGATAAAATTTGTATTAGATTCTAGTTTTTCTTCTTCGAGTTTTCCTTGTGATGTTGTACAGTCATGTGTTTTCTCTTCTTTGAATTCATGAGCATAATGTCTAAATTGATGTATTCTTCCTCTATTGAAATAATTATCCATAACAAACATGTAAAAGATAAGGGAAATAAGTAGTTTCACTAGGAAACCTCAATGGAGTTAGGGCTATACATCCCACACTTTGGAATCAATCCTTGTGTAGTTTTATTATTGTGTAAATAAAACCTTGAGCAAAGTCTTTAACATCTTCTTCCTTAGAAGTGATGAATATACTTAAACGCTCTTTTGGTACAAGTGAATTATGTCATAATTGTTTAAATAATATTGAATCACCAAGGTGGGATACTTTATTGCAAGTGTATATATATATATATATATATGGTCAATGAAGGCCTAACTTGATTTTTTAATAAAGATTCACCATTCAACCGATATTTGACAAATGATTTGGGATGGTTTGGTATATATAGGACTCTACAAGATATGACACAAATAATGGACAATCATGGAAAAGTGTAATATGAAAAATTAAAGGCATGGGAAATTAGACCAAGGTGGAAGGTCCCTCAAAGTCATACAAGATAGATTTGGTGGTACACTTGTAGCCATCAAATCCATCCCAAGAGAGACAAACATAATGGGTGAAAATAAATTAAAAGATAAGCAAATAAGTCTCAAAAACTTAAATGGATGAATGCTAAATACATATAGAAGGCTCAAAGGCTAGAATGTGAGAAGTGTGGGCCAGGAGATATCTTAAAAATAGCCAAATGTACACAAGTGGACAAAGTGTAAAAAAATTGACAAAAAGAACTATGAAAAATAGTCTTGTACCAAAATTAGGCATCTATAGTGTTGTCCCCCAAAAATATCACTCATTTTTTTGGGACAACATATGAACCATTTTGGTTCGACAAACCAAAATTGTCTCTTCCCTTTTCAAAATTTGTTCTGAGCATTCAAATTCCTCATTTTTCAAGCTTTTCCAAAAATCTACGGACTCTGCAGGCTTGAATCTATGGACTATGTAGGCTTGAATCTATAGACTCTGCAGGCTTGAATCTACAGACTTTACAGGCTTGAATCTATAGACTCTACAGGCTTGAATCTACAGACTTTGCAGGCTTAAATATATGGACTATGTAGGCCAAGTTCTATGGGCTTCACAGGTTGATTTCTACGGATTGTGCAGGAAAGAAGCAAACTCTCAACACTTAGGTGATTTCAAGGTTGGTTCAATGACAAGGTTCAACCAAAAGGTTTAACGACTTTAAAACACTTGTTAAAGAGAAGAAGGCTTGAACCATTAAACCATTGAACCACTTTGGTTCAAAGGTTCAACGGGTTCAATGGTTCAATGCATTTGGTTCAAAAAGATCAAAAGGACTTAGCCAAATAAAAAGAATGAACCGATTGAACCTTTGAACCTTGAACCTAAAGATTCAATGAGTTCACAAGTTTAAAGGTAGCCTCAGTCAAGGAAAGAAGTAGGAAACAAGTGGTTCAACCAAGGAGCAGGAAAGTGATTGAACCAATAAAGCGATTGAACCAATAAAGTGATTGAACCAATAAAACAATCGAAGCAAGAAAGCAATTCAACCAAGGAGCTGAGAAGGCCACCTGAATCGTTGAAATAGTCAACCAATGATGTCCCCGTGGATGTCAAATTTAAGGTAATAAAATATCTGCTAAGTTTCAAATGTGGTGTGGAACCTAAAAACAAACTCAGCGACCAGCTCAAGGAGCCAAAAGAGCCGACAAAGCTAAGAATATAGCCCCGAGGGCTCAGATTCCAGGAAAAAACAAAATTGGAAAGGGGAAAAGATAGCCCAAGAGCTTAAATTCCAAGAAGAGACAAAGCTAGAAAAGACAAAAGCAAAAAGAGGACAAAGAGGAAAATATCTACGCAGTAGTTATTTCAGTAGCTAGAATAGTCTGCGAAGTAGATTTTCTAGCTTGCAAACATTGAGGATGCAGCCTGTTTTTCTTCTATGAAGTAAAGGCAAAATGGATAACTGCACAGACATTAGAAGGGATAAACCAGATGATCCAGACTTAGGAGATGATATATGGGATGAAATGACATGCCATAGTTAAGACAACTGCCTTGTTTTCAATGCAGTCCTTTGACAAACCTAGAAATGCATTCAAGGCATTGAATGCACAACATGGGCCATTCTATGGAACAAAGTGCCAAGTCTTTCTTGGCTGTTATATATTTTAATCTCTTTTATTGTTTTAAGGAGATCTTCTCATTACCAGAAGCAAAACTATGCCCAAATTGAAAGGCAAATACTGAGATTTTGAGCTCATATTGTAGTTCATATTATTTTATTTGAATGAGAAAGTAAGTGACTTGCAGACTTTGTGCTATTATAGCTTGTGCTATTTTATGAAAATTTTCTTATGTCTATTTCCTAGGAGCATTCTTGTTTATTTGATCTAACAAGTAGAACTAGTGGAAGTAATCATGAAGGTGTCCTGAAGCCAACTACTTTCAGACTTTGTGCTGTCATAGTTGCCTTCAGTGTGTGTTTATTTTTTGTTTCTATGTAAAGGACCTTGGGATGACTTTGTGCCCCCATTGTTCTTCGTATCTCACTCTTGGGTAGTCAAGGTGGAGACTTTGTGCTACATCTCAGGCTGCTGGTTACTCTATTATCAGTTACTTACCAAAAAGATTCTTGTTGTTTGCAAGAACAAGCACTTCTGAAAGAAGAGAAGTGCCTTCTATCATTTCAACAAGATTTCTACTATCCAAAAAGGAATCTGGCTCTTGGTTGAATGTTACTTTTGAAAGAAGAGAAGCACCTTCACCAATCACCTAGGATTTCTCCTTTGAGCTGTGAGCATCATATCTGAAAAAAGAGAGATGGATGGTTTATTTTGCCCCCATGTGTTATTTTTAACTTATTTATATAGTATATAGCCTCCGTATATTTAATAGGGAACCTCCCATTAATGAGAGGAGAGATTTGTCCCCTATTGATGTAGTAAAATTGCACAACTAGATGACCAATCTCCCCATGCTATGGTGATAGGAACTATTTTTCTCACCAGTTAGCTGGTCAACAAAATATTCACCCAACAATTTTTGGTGACTTCGCTGGGGATGAACGTGTAGTCTGAAGCCTCAAGTTTTAGACTGAAACAATTCCTTCCCTTATCCATTATATAAACTCTAGCGACTCTATTACGTGTCTTACCCATTATTCATTATAGCCTTACCATCTTCCTCCACCTCTGTTATTTTATTTGGTCTGCAAAACCAAAGCTGCTGGGAAAGAGTGCACAGTTTGAAGCCTCAAGACTCAAGCTAAAGCTAAGCCAGTCCTTTTCCATTTTTGTTTTGCAATCTGGCCACTCTATCCAGATTTGTTATCTCTATTTTTATTAATTAAATCATGGTAGCTTGAGGCCCTTGGGGTAACTCTTTTGGCCCACTCAACTTGACTCCACCTTTGCATGAACTCCCATGTAGTTTAAGAAAGAATTTCGCCAAATTATTTGAAGATGGGAGAGTTTACCCTGATGAACACATTACAACCTTCAGCATAGCCTGTGGTGTTATAGGGGTGGAATTTGAAGATGTGGTAGTCAGGCTTTTTTTGGAGACACTACAAGGTGCTACTTTAGACTGGTTCTACCATCTACAAGATGGATCAGTGACTGACTGGGATACACTCAAAGCCAAGTTCGAAGCAAGGTTTAAGCCTGCAAAAGATGCACATGCCTTGCTGGCCCAACTCACTCAAATGAAAAAAGAGCCTCATGAGCCTATGAGGGATTTTATTGCCAGGTTTGACAAGTTGAGGCACAGGATTCCCATGGTCACCTAGTCGGCACCTCGGAACCTCAAATGCTTCTTCATCAACTCACAACTACCTAAAGTGAGTTTTCTGTTGAGATGAGTTGGCCACATAGACCTTATTGCTGCTCAGGACTTGGCTATTGAGGTAGAAGATGGCCTTATCTTGGCAAGAAATATAAAGAGAGACCCAAACATAGGCAAACCCTCTTCATCTTCTGAATACTCACCCACAGTCACCACTGACCCAATGGTACAAAAGCTGGCAAATAAATTGCTAGCCTTGAAAAGGCAAATGACACAAGGTATGTCTTTAACTCCTCTATATAAAGATATACCAAGGAGGACATTCCCTAATCAGCCATATCAAGGCAACGCTGCCAAAAGTCAAGGGCAACCAAATCATCTTCCTCCTCCACAGAGGAACCTTGCCCTTGAAGCACCTCCAACCAACTCAGTAGTTATATATCTAGAAACAAAACATGTTTCCTATTTCCAACCTAAGTTTGAGTAAGAAAATGGCACTGATATCTTCAGGGAGGATCTAAAGGAATCAGTTGGCAACTCCCACATTGGTTTCCTAAATTTCCAGGATGAACTCAAAAGTGAAGGTGAAGCAGTCAAAGGATCATACACAGTATTCACCAGGTCTGAGAATTAGTCAGCCCAATAGGTCGACAATGAGAAGATAGAGGAGAAACCCCAACTAGCAATTTCAATTATTGAGTAGAGAACCCCTCTTTCTTTCCAGTCAAAGGACCCGGTGATTGCCAAAGAAGTAAGTACATCAAACATCTCTGCACCTTCTACTTCAAATTCACAGATCAGTCCTCCCCCTCCCAAAAACCAAAAGGATGAACTCCCATCCTCTCTTTTAAGTCCATCTCAGTCATTTGACATGATTGATCGTGTCAAGAAATCTGAAATTCGAATGATTGAGTTTGAATCCCTGCAAGCCAATCCTGAGCAGTTAAACATTGGTGAAGAGCTAGGTGTGAACCTGTCTGAGGCAAAGATTATGGTCACACAAATGTCAACCCCTACTGCTCAAATTTTGTTTGAGCCTTCATGTAGGGGTAAATACTCCTTGACCACAGAGGATGCTCATGTCTCACCTGATCAAAGTCCCATGGCTAGCAATCCAAGATTTGATCCAAATCAAGCATCAAAAGAATTGGTAGGGCATATTACAAATCAAGAAGGATCTTCCATCTTTGATGAAGAGAAATTTAATAGAAGATCAACTTCTGATGATGCTTGGATCCTAGAATCTAATGGTAGTAATTCTTCCACTCATGTTAGATGCAGATCTCTATTGCTTGGATTGAAGACTGCTCAGGATGAAGAGATTAAACTCCTTCACACCAAAGGAGATGCTAAGCTGATGGTTTGTCAGGGGTTTAATGCCGACAATAAAAATATGTGCTAGACTGAACTAGTAGAACAATAAGCTATGGTGGTGGACCATACTATTGTACTCCAAAATCAGCAAAAGGAGCCTTTCACCAAGAGAGCAAGGAGTTATGGTTTTCAAATTGAAGACCACGTCCTGCCATGGGGCAAGAAGAAGAAAAAGCCAAGAGGAAGACACAAAAAATTAGTTTCATGGTGGAGAGCTCTATTCGCACATCACCATTTCTGGGGTCAGAATGGTTTCCTGTTGGTTTATTAGGATGACATCCCCATTTCTTTGCCTCACAAGGAGTAGCATCTGAAGTACTTCAATTCTTGAAGTATCAGATAAGTTCACCTGTACATAGGTATATCTGTATAGTCTTTAGTTTTATTTTGTTCTTTTCATTTTCATTTTTGGAGCCTTTTTTTTTGGGTAGCACGACTCTGTAACCCAATGGCACACTTCAAGGCACTAGCGATTCTGGTTTCTACTCCCCTCAGCTGTGTTTCAAGTTTTCAACTGAAGGAAGTTCCCCAACTAGAGCCAGCTGTTGTCCCCAAAAATATCACTCATTTTTAGTACAACATATGAACTATTTTGGTTCAACAAACCAAAATTGTCTCTTCCCTTTTGGAAATTTGTTCTAAGCATTCAAATTCCTCATTTTCAAGCTTTTCCAAAAATCTACAAACTCTGTAGGCTTGAATCTGCAGACTCTACAGGCTTGAATCTACAGACTCTACAAGCTTGAATCTATAGATTCTATAGGCTTGAATCTATGGACTCTACAGGCTTGAATCTAAGGACTCTATAGGCTTAAATCTACAGACTTTGTAGGCCAAGTTCTATGGGCTTCGTAGGTTGATTTCTACAGACTGTGCAAGAAAGAAGCAAGCTCTCAACACTTAGGTGATTTCAAGGTTGGTTCAATGACAAGGTTTAACTAGAAGGTTCAACAGCTTCAAAACACTTGTCAAAGAGAAGAAGGCTTGAACCATTAAATTGTTGAACCATTGAACCACTTTGGTTTAAAGGTTCAACGAGTTCAATGGTTCAACGTGTTTGGTTCAAAAAGATCAAAAGGACTTAGCCAAATAAAAAGAATGAACTGATTGAACCATTAAACCTTAAACCAAAAGGTTCAACGAGTTCATAGGTTTAAAGGTAGCCTTAGTCCAGGAAATAAACAACAAACAGGTGGTTCAACCAAGGAGCAGGAAAGCGATTGAACCAATAAAGCGATTGAACCAATAAAGTGATTGAAGCAAGAAAGCGATTCAACTAAGGAGCCGAGAAGGCCACCCAAACTATTGAAATAGTCAACTAATGATGTCCTCATGGACATCAAATTTAAGGTAATAAAATATTTGCTAAGTTTCAAATGTGGCATGGAACCTAAAAAGAAACTCAGCGACCAACTGAAGGAGCCGAAAGAGTCGATAAAGCTAAGAATATAGCCCCAAGGGCTCAGATTCTAGGAAAAGTCAAAATTGGAAAGGGGAAAAGATAGCCTGGGAGCTTAAATTCCAAGAAGAGACAAAGCTAGAAAAGACAAAAATAGAAAGAGGACAAAGAGAAAAATATCTACGCAGTAGTTATTCCGATAGCCGAAATAGTTTGCGAAGTAGATTTTCTAGCTTGTAAACATTGAAGATGTGGCCTATTTTTCTTCCATGAAGTAAAGGCAAAATGGACAGCTGCACAAATGTCAGAAGGTATAAACTAGATGATCCAGACTTAGGAGAGGATATATGGGATGAAATGACATGCCATAGTTAAGATAGCTGCCCTATTTTCAATGCAGTCCTTTGACAAACCTAGAAACGCATTCAAGGCATTGAATGCATAGCATGGGCCATTATATGGAATAAAGCACCAAGTCTTTCTTGGCTGCTATATATTGTAATCTCTTTTATTATTTTAAGGAGATCTTCCCGTTACCAGAAGTAAAACTCTACCCAAATTGAAAGATGAATACTGAGACTTTGAGCTCAGATTGTAGTTCATATTATTTTATTTGAATGAGAAAGCAAGCGACTTGTAGAGAGTTATTCCGATAGCCGAAATAGTTTGCGAAGTAGATTTTCTAGCTTGTAAACATTGAAGATGTGGCCTATTTTTCTTCCATGAAGTAAAGGCAAAATGGACAGCTGCACAAATGTCAGAAGGTATAAACTAGATGATCCAGACTTAGGAGAGGATATATGGGATGAAATGACATGCCATAGTTAAGATAGCTGCCCTATTTTCAATGCAGTCCTTTGACAAACCTAGAAACGCATTCAAGGCATTGAATGCATAGCATGGGCCATTATATGGAACAAAGCACCAAGTCTTTCTTGGCTGCTATATATTGTAATCTCTTTTATTATTTTAAGGAGATCTTCCCGTTACCAGAAGTAAAACTCTACCCAAATTGAAAGATGAATACTAAGACTTTGAGCTCAGATTGTAGTTCATATTATTTTATTTGAATGAGAAAGCAAGCGACTTGTAGAGTTTGTGATATTATAGCTTGTGCTATTTTAGAAAATTGTTCTTATGTCTGTTTCCTAGGAGCATTCTTGTTTATTTGATCTAACAAGTAGAACTAGCGGAACTAATTAGGAAGGTGTCTTGAAGCCAGCTACTTTCAGACTTTATGCTGTCATAGTTGCCTTCAGTGTGTGTTTATTGTCTGTTTCTGTGTAAAGGACCTTGGGATGACTTTGTGCCCCCATTGTTCTTTGTATCTCACTCTTGGGCAGTCGAGGTGGAGACTTTGCGCTACATCTCAGGCTGCTGGTTACTCTGTTATCAGTTACTTACCAGAAAGATTCCTATTGTTTACAAGAACAAGCACTTCTGAAAGAAGAGAAGTGCCTTTTTTAATTTCAACATGATTTCTACTATCCAAGAAGGAATCTGGCTCTTGGTTAAATGTTACTTTTGAAAGAAGAGAAGCACCTTCACCAATCACCTAGGATTTCTCCTTTGCGTTGTGAGCATCATCTCTGAAAAAAGAGAGATGGATGGTTTATTCTACCCCTATGTGTTATTTTTAGCTTATTTATATTGTATATAGCCTCTGTATATTTAATGGGGAACCTCCCTTTGATGAGAGGAGAGATTTGTCCCCTATTGATGTAGTAAAACTGCACACCTGGATGACCAATCTCCCTATGCTGTGGTGATAGGAACTATTTTTCTCACCAGTTAGCTGGTCGACAAAATATTCACCCAACATATATATTACTTTAGTATTTGGGCATAAAAAATTAAGTGCAATTATCTAATGTCTTATAGAAAATCATGCCATATATATTTTTATTTGATAAGGTAAATGACCTAGTTTTATAGGGACAAGGAACCATAAATAAAAAGTATGAAATAAAGTAGCAAGCCCCATGGGCCGAAACAACATAAAGTATATAAAACTAGCTATCCCTATGGAAGGCAAAATAATAGATAGAAAAACAAATAACTAGTTCAGGAGGGGGGAACCTCCGTTGGTTCTTTCTTGTCTTGAGTCTTCTTTTCTGGTGTACCCTGTTTGCTCTTTAAAATTTTAGCCCTTTTTCTTTTTCTAGGCCCTTCAATGTCATCCCTAGGTAGGATCATCCATGGTCTCTTTTGTACCTATTCATACACCAAGGTCCTCTTATTATTGGAAAATATGATAATATTATTTTTAAAATACATTTTATCAATTATTGATTGGTCATCATAAAATGCGATGGTTATTTTTCAAGGGAAAAGCCCATTTTTATACTAAATAAAATAAATTTATTAGATGGATGGTACATAAAGATTATACATATAATATTTCATATGTTTACATAGTAACTAGCTCTATATGTAAGTCTTTTATGTCTCCTAAAGAGAAACATATTTCAGAATATATGGACAAGTATTTTAAAATCATTTATATTCATTCAATGACTTGTCTTTCAAAGTAAAAATAGCTTCATCCTCAACCTCAACTATTTAAAAAAAGTGAAATAGATGAATTTACACAATCCAAGCTTACTATATAACCAATACAATGATAAAAATAACCACAACCATGCCTTTGACTAGTAGACAAATGGTAGTATTACTATAAACAACACCTCTCAATGGTATTATAATGTTGATATACAATATTTAAAGAGTCTATTGAACAGGATCCATTTAAAAAATACGTAAATAATGGGTCACACCTGATAGATTCTTTAAATATTCCCTATTGGCCTTACAAGACATTGAGACGTGATGTTGCTAGTATGACACTAAAATTTTGAGATAGAAAGAATAAAAAAAATATTATTTTCAATTATTTTTTCTCACCTAAAAAACAAAGATATTCTTTTTAAAAAAATCATTCACATCTAACATCACAATGAAATTTTCCACTAAAATTTTATCTATATTTTAGGCTTGTTCTTATTTTCTCTCCAATAGTGGTGACTGCCAAACATCTAACAAGATTTTGGTTGAAATAATCATGAGAAATATTGGAATTGTGTGTTTCATTTTGTCGTTGATGAAAGCCTTTATAGATTCCTCCATAGGAAGTGTAATATGGGATTGCCATCAATAATGGTTTAGTCATTGGTAATATATTTAGACTTTCTCATGACTTTGAGGCAACTTATGGAAACCAATCAGGGCTTAGTGACCTAGGGAATCAACCATTGATGTGTATTCTATCAGATTTTGGAAAATTGGGGAAATAGACTACCTAATAAGAAAAATTATTATGCAAAATTAGACTGCTATAGATATGAAATAATTGCTACAAACTAATTTGAGACTTACTAAATTGAGAAATATACTAAATATGTAAAGTGCAAAAGAGAAATATAAATTTAGCTAGAAAACTGAGATGCACATTGTTTAGGATACGAAAATGACTGACAGACTATGTTGACTATGTGTAGATCTAGAATAAGAGTTGGAAGGGTTCCTAAAAAACAAAGTTATAACTAGAATATAGTTGGGGGGGCGATCTTATCTAGATGGGTTGGCCTTTTTTGGTAGATAAAGTGGATCTAAAATTTTTGAGTATTTTTGCCTTTGCCTATTTATTTTAAGGACTATACAGGAACTTCTAATCTGATGTGAATACCACTATGTAACTCTTTATTTTCTTGAAAACCTAACTCAATGATAGAGGAATATGGATGAAACCATGGAATAAAAATGGTTATCAATTGAATTTGTGCTTAACCTCAACACCCCCTATTTTGAGTGATGCCTGCATATCAATACTTCAAAGAGGGATCAAACTCCATGTAGTTCTTCCATGCCATGGTGGTGTATGTGAAACTACTACAAAATGCTATATGCTAGTGTAATCCTAGAGTGATTAAGTGATTCAACCTTGAATTGTGATCTTGGAAGTGTAGTAAAACATTATCTCAAGGCTACTAGGGTTGTATGTAATTAGAATTATGAGAAATAGGGAATTCACCTTCAATGTGCAATTATAATTCTAGTGTTTTTCAATGTGGAAGCCTCTTATGTGCAATATTATTTGAAATGTGCTTTTATATTAGTATTTTTTGAAATTTATTTATATGGAGATTATAAAACTCAAAGGTCCACCTTTTCATAACTTTTAATTTCATAAAATAACCATTATTTGGTGGGAAAATAACAATGGTGGGTTCACATAACAGAGTAGGGTGCTCTTGTCCAACGTGGTGATGTTGTCCAATGAGGAAAAACAACTATGTTGAGGATAAAAAATAGTCTAAGTATGGGCTTAGACTATTTTCACAAGAAATAGGGACATTTTGGGATCATTAGTTAGCTTATAAGAGTGAGTTTGCATGAAAGTGAAGGAAAGTGGTCAAAAGGCTCTATAATAGGTCATGAGCTAAGTGTGTAAAAAGGGTGATTGCAAGTGCAATGTATTAGCTTAAATATTAATTTATGTGTCTAAATTTACCCTCACCCTACCCCTTTATTATATTAATGCAACAAAGTAAAAGTACTAGAGTAAAATGAAAAGTGCATACCTGAACTTACATGTGAAGTGCAGTTTTGAATGTAAGCCACAACATTGAATTGTGCTTCACACAAAACCTGAAATGAAACAGATGTAAAATCATTACTTAATTAAGATTAAAATCAATAAGTAAAAGACAAAAAACTTATAGATAAAATAACAAAAAATGAATACACTTAATTAGGTACACAAACCATTGTGTTTCCAGTGCAAAAAACTAGTGACTGTAGAGGGTTGGACCCTTGGATATTTAATTTGCATTGAAGAGCTTGGATTGAGCTATGCATGCCCCAATCCTCATTGATATGTGAGTGTCGTTAGGAACTCAAGGTGTGATTAACTCCATCATTTCATACCCAAAGTAATGAAATAATTTATAATCCATGTATGAATCCCAATAAATTATTCTAGTGAAAAATTAGTGTAAAAATGCAAACCAATCGCTACAAATGAAATAATGTTCATTTATTTTGAAAAATATGCAAAAAATTTATGCAAAAATATAGAATAATATGTTTCTAATGTATTCAACATGGAGAATGATAAACATTATTGTTCTATATACAAAATTGGTACCAAACTAAGAAACGAGGGAGCCACATGCCATGCACATGCCCCTAATTTGATATCTGGTGTATATAGAGTTTGAGATTAAGTAATAACAACTAATATTCTGAGAGAAAAATTGTGTGTTAACTTGGAACACATGCCATGCATGATTCCCTAGAATTGAGATAATCTAAGTACTTTATGAAAACTAAGACTATAAACTTGTTACAAACTATTTTGAACTACATGAGACTATGATAGATTATGGAAATGATTGCTTTCTATGCTCTAGGAAAATAAAACCATGTTTGTATAATAGTGGGGGTGTCTTTTCCAAACTGGATTTTTGAATGTTTTCTATGTGTGCTATGTGATTCACTATGTGAGGACTGCAAATTTATGATTGTGGTTGTCTGTGCACTATACTGAGTGGGATTAATCTCTAAGACAAACCCATATGGGTGCCTCCTCTTTTGAGGTGAGTTATTGAGTTTGCACAATAATTTAACTCAAAATAAAAAGCTATACAATAAATGTTATGTAAAAGATGGATCATATAGATAAACTGAGCATAATAGTAATGCGAGATGCATGTAAAAACAAGCATACATAATGAATATGTCAAGATAAATGTTATCAATTAGGTACACAAATAAGTGATAAAAATTGAGTATCATAAGATGAATAGAACTTATTAGGGAGGGATACATGATATCCATCATGGCATCAAAAATTATGAGGATGCATGATATCTATCGTGGCATTGAAAATTAATAAAATTGAGCAAATAAGCACGTAAGTGTCATAGCCATGATGTAGATAAACAAAGAGTATAAGCAAAGCAAACAAAACATGAAATAGAAGGCCAAGGGTCCATATACAAGGGACATGTTTAAATGTCACTCAAACACATATAAACATATAATGAAGGCTTAGATCCACACACAAGAACTTGTTCAAATGTCCTCATACACATAGGAACACACACAATGACATGTCCAAATGTCTTCACACGCATATAAACACACACAAGGAATGTTAAAATGTTCTCACATGCATATAAACATAGAAGGAAGGCCTAGAGCCACATGTCAGGACATGTTTAAATGTCCACAAGATAAATATAGAATACATGCAATCCACAAAGTAGGAAATCAAATGTGAAAATCATGCATTAACATATGTAATTAGTCAACATGAGAAATTTGTAATACTAACATATTGAGTAAATTTGATAACCAATAAGATATCAGTGTGTTAGTAAATGATCAATATCGATATGTGTTACGCCATGTAAAGAAATGAGTAGTGAATAATAAGGAATAGCTGAAGAAGGATAAAACATATCTACATGATGCCCCCAGTAGAGCTCACTAATGTATGTAAAATTTATATAAGGCTTTTATATGATTTATAATTGAGCAATATAGATTGTGATCATTGGGACAATAGTGGTGGAAATGGACAATAGAGTGGTGTAATCTTGTACAATAGGGCACTATTATCTAATTGTAATTTTTGAGTTTATGACAATGTAGTAACCTGTAATTGGGTCTATGGATGGTAATGGGTATGCTCTACAAACACTCATGTTCACTTATGAAGCATAGATGATATAAAAATTGGATAGAAATAAATATTGAATATTGCACATAAATTAACTGATGTAAATGAACTAGACATAAGCATGCATAGGTCTTGATTTTGATTTTTTTGAAATATCTATTTTTTTTTAATGTATTTGCATGTTTTAACTTAGAAATAGAAATAAGGATAATAATTAATGAATCCCTTAAGATATTTTATATCAATAGGTCCTGTAAATAACAAAGGAAGGATGAACTCTTGCAAATGGAAATTATCATGCCACTATGGATCTATTCATTGCCATATTCATATTTTGCATAATCAATATCATTAGGATCATATAAATTTATAGTGTTATAATCATCATCATCTCAATTTTGAGCTTGTGGAATGACACTCTTGTCTTCTTTTGTATTTAGATATGTAAAACCAACTGCCCCATATTGTTGTATTAACCTTTTTGATTTCTATTTTACAATATGTATTGTGCCCTTTACGTTTACTATTATTCCATTACTTGTATCTATATATATACTATCTATAGACATGATTTTTGTTTGTTTTTATTTATTTAAAGAAACTTTATATTCTCTTGAAATTATGATCATGGTACTTTAATTTTCAAATGTGACATGGTTATTATCTTCATCCATTTTTCTTCCATTGCTGTAATCCATGATCTTCCTAATTTAACATTATATTGGGCCAAATTAGGATATACATGAAATATCATTAAACATGTTTTTGGACCAAGTGTGAAAGGTAGCTGAATGGATCCAATAACGGATTTAGATATATCAATCTTACTTGAATTTTCCTTATCATATCCAATAAACTGTAGGAGTGTCATGTTGCAAACATTCATTTCAATATTCTTATTGATCACAACATTGGTACATTGATTTCCATCTAGAGGGGATTAATAATCAAAGGATCTATAAATGACAAATGCTTTTTAGTTGCATCCTTTGGAATCACACTTAAAACTTTAGATTTTTTAGGTATCTCTTTCTTTGGAGTCCCTGTTGTTAGAAACCGTCTTTTAAGAATGCTTTTTTTCTTATCTCATGTTTGATTTTGTAAATTCAATTCAATTAAGTTCACTTTTTCCTATTGTAACTTCTATGACCTTTGCTTTTCAAGTTATTCCTTTTGTAATTGTTCTTTTTAATCTGATGCCATTTATAATTTTGCTTGCTCTAATTTTTCGTTTCAAATCTTTTTTTGATCTGAATTGTCCTTTGATATCCATTTTTGTACTGATTTTGATTTTTCCACTTATTCTACTTGCACTTGTTCCATTGTGGGTTGCTTGATTGAGGTGTCAATTTTAGGATCACCACTATCATTTATCTTTTGTATTTTTTCCTTTAAAGAAAAATAATAATATGTATGATACCCATGCATTCCATGATATACATAATACTATTTTGATCTCCTTAGAGGATGTAGAGGAGGTAGATTAATCAACTTGTTTCAAAGCATTTCTCTAAAAAATCTCACTTGAACTTTTATTAGCCTTTCATATGCCTTTTGAATCACTTGTTGTATATGTATTTTAATGTGGATTCCCATTTTTATATGAAGTCTTGTTAGGCACATCATTACTAGATGAATATACAAACACATGATTAACACTAACAAAGTTTGTATTCTTGGCATATGTGAGTTGAATTTCTAATGATGTGATATTTGAACTGAACCATTGATTTTGATTTTTAAACTCTTCTATTAACTTTCTAATAATGATGATTTTATCCTTGAGAGCTTAAAAATCATAAACCTTAGATATTTTATATTGGACATTCATACACACACCATCAATAATAGATGTGGGAGGTGGAGGGGTTTAAATAAGGGTATGTAAGTTACCTTCTTTTAGCACTATAGGATGGGTTACTATACCGTTTGGAGTAGTAACATGGACTTAGTTATAGGGAAAGTATTTATCACCCTCCTAAGGGTTAGGAGGAGGGAGATATTCATTTTTATCCATTTTAATTTTTCCAAAAACTAAAAGGAGAACAAGAGCAAAGAGATATACGAATGCTAACAAACACTCCAACATGACTAGGAAAATTAGAATTGAATTTGAAACCCTTAGAAGGTAAAATTTTAGAAGGATACCCTAGAAAAAGATTAGGGCTTTTAATATTTAATAAATAATATTGGTTAACCAATACATTTTATCGTATTTTGGAAAACTATTGAAATATATTACCTAATATGACAAACTATTATGCAAAATTAGATTGCTATAGATATGGAATAAATATTAAAAATTGATTTAAAAATCACTAAGTTAGGAAATATTTTAAACGTGGAAACTATAAAAGAGAAATATAAACTTAGCTAGATAACTAATATACATATTATTTATGCATTTGAGAATGACTGATAGATTGTGTTAACTATGTGCAGATCCAAAATAGTAGCTGGAAGGGTTCCTTGACAAAAACACCATAATTGGACAATAGTGGGAGACACTATTATTTGGATAGGCCAACCTTGTTTGATAGACAACATGGATTTGATATTTTTGGGTTATGTGCACCTTCACCTGTTTGTTCTATAGATTGTGTAGGAGCTTCCAATTTGATGTAAAGACCACTGAGTACCTCTTTCTTTGATTGAAGCCCTAGCTTAATGATGTAATAAAATGGATGTAATCATATGATAAAATGGGTTAGTGATTAAATTTTTGATTGAACTCAACACCCCCTATATTGAGTGTTGCCTACATACCAATACTATGAAGAGGGATCAAACTCCATGTAGTTCTCCCATGCTATGGTGGTGTGTGTGAAACTGGTATGAAATGTTAGATGTTATTATAATCTTGATGTGATTGAATGCTTCATCTACAACTTTTGACCTTATAAGTTTATTCAGACTTTACCTCAAGGCTATTATGGTTGTATGTAATCAGGGTTGGGAGAAATAGGGAATTTTCCCTTAATGTGCAATTAGAATTATGATGTTTTTTAGGGTGGAAGTCTCTTGTGTGCAAAATGGTTTAAAATGTGTTTTGATAGTAGTAGTTTTGAAATTTCATTCTAATAAGGCTTATAAAACTCATAGGTTTACCTTTTCATAGCTTTGAATTTCAAAAAATGGTCATTATTTGTTGTGTCAGTGGTGGGTTTAGAAAACAGAGTAGGGTGTTTATGTCCAATGGGGTGTTGTTGTATAATGAGGACAAACAAATGTGTTGAGGATTATGAATAGTATTAGTACAAACTTGTACTATTTTCACAAGAAATAGGGACATTCTAGGATCATTATTCAACTTAAAACAATGAGTCCTCCACCTGGAAAGTGAAGGAAAGTAAACAAAAGGCCCTAAAATATGTCATGAGTTAAGTGTGTAAAAAGGGTGATCACAAGTGCATTGCTTTAGCTTAAATGTTAATTTATGTGTCTAAAACATGATTCTTAATATTATGATATTATTTTACAAATTCACATTATTGACTTATTAAAGAGTAGGTTAGGACCAAAAAAGGTTAAATATACATCTAGTTATACCAACCTTTGAGATGTGATTGGAAAAGGAGGATTAATTGGGGAATTAGTTCCCAATAATGTCTCCACTTTCAATTTATTAGCTTAAAAATTTTCAAATCGCATCCAAGTAATCTAGATATTTTAGATTATGTGAAGGAAACTCCTCATTCTTATTTTTTAATGGTAGATATTATCAACTATGTTCAAATGCATACTTTCATGTTGAGTTGTCTCCTTATTGTTGTAGGGATTCAAGGTGAAAGGTAGGAAAAAAACACTATATTATATTTATCTCTATAACTGCATGAGTTTTAAAAAACAACCATAATACCCATGTTTATTTTGTACTTCCCAACATTTCCGTTTTCCCCTAAGGATCTTTGTAAACATTGTATTCATATATTCGATCTAATTCCTTTCTTTGTCTAGTTGCATTCCCTTAAAACTATACCATGACTTTATTCCTCAATGCTTTGAGCCCTTCTATCATTGCATCAAAAAGATGACTCTACTCACAACACACCCTGATAAATTAGTTATATCCTTTATTATTTAATTAATAAACCCTTTAAGATAAGATTTACTTTTTAGGTCAATTAATGAATTTTACTAGAGTGTGTAAAATATATAGTACATAAAATAAAAAATACACATTTGTAAATTTCTGTAAAGAATGTGATGACTCTAATTTACACTCATTATTCCAATATACTCAACATGTGCATTGATTATTTTTATAAATAAATGGAGTTAAATGCTCTATGGACCCTCTCTTGTATGTGGTTGTTATATATTTAAATTTTAAACTCCTCGGTGCTCTCAAACACCTATCATCATAATAGGGAAACAATGAAAATATATTTGCTTTTCAATAGAAAGGTTATTCCTTAAATTATGCATCACATACTAGTTTTAACATACCATAAACTTTTAATTTTATTTATAAATTTCATGAAAGGTCGATAAATTTATAACAAAATCAATTGCACTTTGTTAAAGTGTTGTTTTTGTTACTATCAAATAAATTTATGCTAATCCTAATATATCGAGTAATATAGTGTCTTGGCCAATATTTATTGTAACAACAATATTAACAAACCCTCATTTAATAAACCTATTTATGCAAATTTTAATTTCATAAAACCCAATTATCTAACATATCCTAATTTAAAAAACCATAATTTTGGAATTTGTGAGTAGGCAACAACCCCTAATTATAAATAAAACCCTAGTTTTGTAATCCCTAAATTCATAAACCCTAATTATGTAAAGAAAACCTAATTTTATAATCCTAATTTTATAAACCATAAATACACAACAAACTCTAATTTTTAAAACCCTAAATTAAAAAATCATGAAACCTTAATTACACATCAAAGCCTAATTTTGTAATTGTTGATTTTGTTGTAAACACTAATTTCATAATCCTTGATTTCATAATTGTGAAACTTTATTTATGCAACACACCATAATTTTATAAGCCTTAGTTTTAAATTTAATTTTAATTATGTCAACCTTAATTACACAAGCCTTAGTTATGGAAAAAAAACTTTAAAAGTTAAATCCTAATTTCATAAGCCTTAATTATAAATTAAACCTTAATTTTGCACACCATAATTATGTAACAAACCCTAATTGCACAAGCTTTAATTATGTGAAAAACCTTGATTTTGTAACTCTTATTTTTTTTAATTACTAATCCATAATTTATAAATTATGAAACCATGGTTAATTAGTAAACCTTGATTTTGTAGTAGATTTACAAAAGCCTAATTTTACACATATCATAATCCCCAATTTTACTAATTACTAAACTTTAATTTTGTATTAAACCATACTTTTACAACCTATAATCTTACTAATTATTTATCTTAATTTTGGAATTATGAAATTTTAATAATGCAATAAACCCTAATTTTATAAGCCTTAATTATGCAACAAATACTAATTTGTAAACCTTAATTATACAACAAACCCTATTTTAATAAGTCATAAGAATGCCACAAACCTTAATTTTGTAAGCTCTTATTATAAACAAGAAACATTAAATATGTTAGCCCTGATTATATAATAACCTCTAATTTTTAATCACTAATTTTGGGTTTTTATTCTTAATAAAGCTTTAGTACTAAAGTGTAGCCCAACAAGCTAGAGCGCTAGCCCTGTCATGCAAGACTATGGTCTTGTGCGCTCACTTAAAGTGTGCAGCTAGAGATCAATTTCTACAAGTTATGTTGTGCAGTAGTATTTACTTAGTTATATTCCTATGTTAAACATATATTTAAATAGATATTATATAGATAAAAAGATAAATTACCTTAATCCTAGTATAATCATGTTTAACCACCATAATTATGCAAAATAATGCCATGAAGTTTTGATACTGTTATTTAGATGAAGAAAAGATTTGTATAGATTTCATACTAAGTGTAAATAATCTAAATGCTTAACTCAACCTCTTCTAGATCCTCAACTTGTCCATTTACTATATATGAACACAATAATAGATATAATATCCACAACTTCATATGTTAAGCTTCAACTAAGTATTTATTAAGAAAAATCCATTCTACGGTTCTTTACAATAGGGGTATTTATACTTGTTTTTCCCTGACCAAGTATTTACAACCATAATGACAGGAGTAAATGACCAATAAAATCCATACAAATTGAGAGTCATAGCACTCTATCAACTAACTTCTCCCAAAGACTTGGGCCTGTACACCCCTTATATACTCGCTCTAAGATAGATCCTTGTTACCATGTGTTCATCTCCTTGCGAGCTAGTGTAACACTTTTGATGGATAAGTCCTAGGTGATCCTTATGAATCGCTCCTTAACCACTCCCGATTCCTATGTGTTCCCCAAATCTTTCACTATTATTTTGAGTCCTATGCTCTCGAGTTCCTCGTGACTAATTATCCTTTCAATTAGTCCTTTCATGCTAGTACTTTCATGCTTTAGTGATTTCATGACCTATAAGTTTTGTGCCACAATTCTTCTATGCCTTTCAAGTTCCATGCCATAGTCTTCCATGCTATGTTCCTTTTGCATCGTGCCAGTTCTGCATCAAAATATCAAAATACTTATCCAAAATTTGGGGCCAACATCATTCCACACTACATTATTATTCCATCCTAGACTAAGTCTCAGTGGTGCCCTCCATAAAAAATTAAGGCCCTGAATGCTCAATCTATTTCTTGACATTGTCCCAATGTGACAATGTGTCAAGAAACTTAGTAGTTATTTCCTCAATATCCTCCTTGTGCTTATTCATCTCTTTGGGTTGGATAAATTTCTCATTGGCCTTCTTGACCAAATCATCAAGGGATGTGCTAGCATCATTCTAGGTGTCTTCAAGTTTTGAGACTTATTCAACAACCTATCCTTGGAAGGATATACAACTCACAATCAATTATTCTTGATGTATATTGATCTATTCTTCCATCATCTCAAAAAATTTGAATACTTTGGCACGCTTGACATGGTCCTTTATTAAGAGTTCAACATCAACCATTTATTACCTCTAGGATTTTTCTACTTGGAACTGAGCCTCCAAGATCTTATTCAGGTGCACCAGTTATTCAAAAATTCCATCAAAAATGGGGATGACTCCTCAACTCTCTCTACGGCATGCTTATAGACTTCAACTACCTCAATGAATTGCTCTACCAACTCTAATCCCTCATCTCTTGATATGGTCTACTCCTTACAATGCTTAAATATGAGGTTTACCTAGGTTTTTAGTTTGTCTATGGCATCCCCATCAAGAGGTACTCTATTTGATAGCACTGGCTCCTATCCCAAAATTATCTTACACAGATTCAATGTTTTAACCTTCACCTCAATTGCTTCCTTTACTTGATGTTTCAAAACAACCACTTCCTCAGTGAACACCTTCTTGGTGGTAACTTCCTTATTATACAACCCTACTACCTGGGTATGTTTCTTCTCCATGCTATGTGCATCAAAATCTGATAAAATGTTCTGGTGCGTGACCTCCAAGGCCATCTTAAAAAATGATGCACTTGCTTATAGAGGGGTGATATTTTGGGGATCCACCAATAGTGGTTTAGGTAGTATGAGAGTATCAGGTCCTAAATAAAGGTTGTCTTAGGAGATCTCAAAGGTACACTCCTCATTGTATATGTCTAATAAAAAGGACACATGCTCCTTTATCTCCAATGTTGTAGCATAGGGAATGAAGTACGACCATATATATAACATCACCAAAATGTTGGGTTTTTATTCTTAATAGAGATTTAACACTGTAGTGTATCCTAATGAGCTAACTTGTTGTCCATTTCTTGTAAGACTGTGGTCTTATGCATTCATTCAAGGCATGCAACTAGAGACCGATTCGTGTAGGTTATGTTGTGTAGTAACATTTACTTAGTTATATTCCTTATGTTAAACATATATTTAAATAGATAATATATATATAGAAATATAAACTACCTTAATCATAGGATCATCATGTTCAACCACCATAATTATGCAAAAGAATGCCATGAATTTTTGAGATTGTTATTTAGATGAAGAAAATATTTATATAGATTTCATACTAAGTTCTAATCATATAAATGCTCAACTCAACCTCTTCTAGATACTCAACTTATCTATTTAATGAATATGAACACAAGAATATATATAATATCTACAACTTCATATATTAAGCTTCCACCAAGTATTTATTAAGAAAAATCTATTCTATGGTTATTTACAATAGAGGTGTTTATAGTTATTTTTCCCTGACCAAGTATTTACAACCATAATGATATGAGTAAATGACTAATGAAATACCTACAAACTAAGAGTCATGGTGCTATATCAGCTAACTTCTCCTAAATACCTAGGCCTATACACCCCCTATATACTCACTCTAAGCTAGATCCTTGTTATTATGGGTTCATCTCCTTGCAAGCTGGTGTAACACTTTCGATGGATAAGGCCTGGGTGATTCTTATGAATCTATCCTTAACCACTCATACTTCCCATGCATTCCCCAAGTCTTTAGCTATTATTCTAAGTCCTATTCTCTCAGGTTCTTCATGAATATTTCTCCTTTGAGTGGGTACTCTCATGTTGGTACTTCTGTGCCTTAGTGATTTCTCACCTTGCAAGTTCCATACCATGGTGCTTCTGCACCTTTCACATTCCATGCCATAGTCTTCCATGCTATGATACTTCTACACCATGCTGATTTCATTCCAAAATGCCAAAATACTTAGCTAAAATTTGGGGCCAACAACTAATTTTAATAATCAACAAGATCCATGAAGCGACTTTAGTGCCTGCTCATATCTAGGAAAATAAGCTTTATTTGTTGTTTTATGGAGTTAAATTTTTGATTTGTCTCATGTAAATAATGAAATTAAAACTAATATTTGTTTTAATGAGTGAGTTGTGATGGAAGGTATTTAATGTTGATAATTTATATTAGATATTACACACACACACACACACACACACACACACACACACACACACACACACACACACACACACACACACACACACACACACACACACACACACACACACATACATATATATATATATATATATATATATATATAAATTGATTTTAGGGTTGGTGGGACCCCTACCTAGTATAAATAAAATATTAGAAAAAAAATAGCTTGGATTGAGGAAAAAAACCTCAATGCATGTGACCAAAAACATAGAAGACAATCAAACTATGAAACTCTTCTATTATAGTATTATAATGTTCATATACATCAATAGGCAAGATAATGTAGAAGCCTTATCAAGAGAAGCATACAAAGGAACAAAAAACCAAACTAAAGCCTACTAAACATTAAGAATAACAAGGGGTTTTCCACCTTGACTCACTTCTATCAAAAAAGTTGTTCAAAGGGGACCTTTTTACATCCAAATACTAAGCATACTCCACTACTTTGACTGGCACCACTACTATCTCCATTTGATTGGATGACTACCCCAATTCTATAAGAGACAACTCTAAAATCTAAATAAAAACACTATGGTATTTCTTAACTAAGGCCAAAGACCCTATTGGCCCTGTGACCTACTTACCAAACCAACTAGGCACTGAGAAGTAACCCCTAAAAATACTGTACAGAAAGAATTTCACTACCTTAATTTGAGCTAGGGATCTCTGAGCAGTGCTCCACAAAGATCACTCAATAATTGGGGCTCTGGGCTCATAACATTTTGGAAGAACCACCTTCTTTTCAATATCCTACCCCTAAAATATTATGCAAACTCTTTCCAATTACTTAGTAAATCTAATAAGCTTTACAAAATACTCCTTTAAGGTCCTAAAAAGATGGAGGTTAAAAGAAAATAGAGACCATCTTTAACAGAGAAAGGTAATTCCACAAATGGCCTTGAGTCAACAATCTCCATCTCTGTAAGAAGATTGTTAGAAAAAAGCACAACCAATTTAGAGTTTAATTGCCAACACAGGATAAGACTCACCTCCTCCACTCCCACCACTCAGGATATAGTCAGATCAACCTCCATTGATGGAACCTAGAAGACGTGTTGCAAACGGTATAAAAAGATCAAACCAAGAAACCTTATTCCTCTTTTGGAGCTAGCACCAAAAACCAGGGGTAATAAAAAACTTCAATCAACACTTTCTCCATATATTCCCAAAATAAAACCTACATGTAAGCTATAGCCTCAATGTAAACCAAGAGCCAAATGCCATGCCAAAATAATTGCTGACAAATTTCATCATAATACATATATAAGCATGAGATTTCATTTCACATGCTATATATTAATTGTGATCATCATGAAATCACACCCCCTTTAAATTCTCATGTTCCACTTATAATGATTACATTATAAGTTGATATTGGCTACATCATCAATGCCAAGCCATCCTAATTTGCAAATGTCAATTCGATTAAGCTCTGCTGGATTAATTCCCATAGTTGCCAAAAAATTCATCACCCTATCTGACTAACGGAAGTAATGTAATCCTTTGCAAGATTTGAAATGGCTAAGGAGAGGCTAGGCCTTAGTTAGGATATTATTGATGTCATTGGCTTTGGCTTTTTGATCGATCAGAGAATGAATAACTACCTAAGAATCATTCTAAATGATCATATGTTCAAGACCACACTGCACAGCTAATTCTAGGCCAATACCAAGAACTTATATATAATTATGATATAATATAATTAAATATTATATAATCATATATTATATAATAATATTTTAATTATTTAATATTTGTTATCACTATATAATATATTAAATGATAATTATTAAATATTAATATAGGAAAGAGTTCTCTAATATAGTTTTTGATTAATCTTGTTTAATATCATATTTATTTTCAATAAAATAAGTTTTTTATGTTAGTATTTTTATGAATTCAACATTTTTGTATATTATCATGATTGATGAACAAATTTTATGCTAAAATTATAATGCTTACTTTTGTTTTTATTAGAGTGATGTCTATTATTATTTTTTGTCCTTCACAACTAAACATCCATATATGGCA
Source organism: Torreya grandis (assembly GCA_037957365.1). Classification (NCBI taxonomy): domain Eukaryota; kingdom Viridiplantae; phylum Streptophyta; class Pinopsida; order Cupressales; family Taxaceae; genus Torreya; species Torreya grandis. The sequence goes on along the minus strand of JARHVA010003410.1, from coordinate 630,913 downwards.
ACACTAGAAATAGGTAATTCAGGGAAATGCACCTTGGGTACTGGGTTACGTATTTTTCCTTGGGTTTTATTTGGCTATAGATTTAGGTGTAGATGTGTTTCAAGCAAAAAACTTTCTATGAACATTTCAAACACAAAAAAATAGGTGTCCATTTTCTATTGCCTAACAAATTCTATTCTCAGAGCATACAAATTCTATTAAAACATTACCCCTTTGATCAGGTTCAAGGATACATAATCAATAATGTTAATTAATTTTTTTTATTTGATAGGTTAAGTGCCAGGTTGAAGGGGCCCGTTCCTTTTACAAAAGAAATATGGAAGATAGACATGATAAAGCAATAGGACAAAAAAAGATTAAAATATGAACACAATAGCTAAAACACCCTACCACCAAACTTACATAAAGTATCAACCAACAAACCTAAGATTAAACAAAAAGAGATGAAGCAAATCTGACTAGTCTGAATCAAAATAAAAGACCAAATTCTTGGTCTCGATACTTTCACCTTTGTTGTTCCTCCCTTTGGTATGGCTTCGACCGAACTCTTTTGCATTTGAGATTGGAAGACTGAATTTGTGCTTTCTCTTCCTCAAGATCCTGGTTGACCTCCTCTTCTCTACCACTTTGAGTTGATTTGTTACCCTGGGAGTGTGTATTGAATGATCCTTGCCTAATTTTGTGGCTGTCAACTTGTGACTCAGGAACCCTTTTAACTTTTGAAATTCGTCTGCAATTTCATTGCTCAAATGTTTCTAGATAGAAATATTCATGTGTAACTTTTGAAGAGAATTCATGATTTACACTTTGGAATTGGATTAGGGAACCCCTCTACCTCTACTAGATAATGGAGGGACATAAACAAGAGTGCCCATATCTAATTTGGGCTCCTCTTGCACTTGTTCAATAGAATCCCCAACATTTTATTCCTCCTATTCTTTATCAAAGTCTGACTTTGTGGAGTAATCCTCCCCTTCTTTAGTATCATCCTTCTCACTGGGTATATCGATTGCCTTAGTGATGATTTTGGACCACCATAGTTCCCCTCTTTTAATCAATATTAAAATTAAACCTTGATGAATTAAATGTGTTGAAGGGTTCTTCTTAAAGTGCAGCATCGAGGCTTTCGAGGATTGTAACCATAAAAATGGAATGTTGATAATGTGGCCTTTGAAATGATTGATAAGGAGGAAGTGATGGGAAAAATCATAGTATGTTTTCCCTCTAAAGTAATATACCTCATGATCTGGAAGTAAACTTTTGTCCATTTCCTTTGCATCCTTTACATTAATCACTTTATTTACTAACAAAATTAATATTTTTATTAGATTTGTCTTCGAATCCTTGTTGTATCTAATCTCTGCATTGTGTTATCTTAATGTAGTTTTAGTGTTTTTGTTTTTTCCATTATTGCTTTTATAATAATCCCATTGACCATAGTATATGTAATCTATGTTGTTTGGAATCATTCTGACAAATATGACTTTTGATCCTTTATTTTGAGTTAAATATGATGGGTCTAGCTTACACTGATAAGTGTGCCTCTATTTGGAAGATCAAAGGTTTGAAAAAGCATTAAATCTATTTCAATATCTCACAATTATTCATAATTAGAGTAATCTCTGCCAAATATAACATGATAGATAGGGAAGTTGGAAACACAACTATGTTTTTTGCCAATGTTTTTGAAATAGTCTTAAACCATGTTGCAAGATCAAGATTTTTTTAGCAACTAGAATGGGTGGTAGATCAAAATATATTTTTGTTCTATAAAATTATATATAGGTTTTCAAAAATTAGGTTTATTTGCTTTGGCTAAATTTGGGTAGTGGGTGAAAGGTATATATACATGGTAAGATCATGAAAATCTGAAGATCAAGGCACCCAAAAGAGGGAATTCCAAATCTCTGGATGTCAAGCTTATAGTAATGGGGTATGTGGATTTTTTTCTTTTTTAATTGGGCTAGGTTGCAGGGGAGTCAAAATCCAAAGAGCTTGAGTCTCCAAGTGCCTAGAATTATGACACATGACACATTCTCGAGTGATCAGAGGATTGGCAAGCCAATATAGAGGAGTCAAACATCTAAAACCTATGATGATGCCACATGTCATGTTCTTAGACACTCAGGGTTTTAAGGGTTTGACATCCTAACATTTGCTTCTCAATCCTCCAACCACCTAGGATCATGCCACATGGTAGATCAAGATTTTTGTAGCAACTAGATTGGGTAGCAGATCATTTTTGTTATTTTATAAAATTATATGTGGGTTTTCAAAAATTAGGTTTATCTACTTTAGCTAAATTTGGGTAGTTGGTGAAAGGTATATATACATGATAAGATCACAAAAAACTATAGATCAGGGCACCTAGTGGAGGGAAGTCAAACTCTTGAGACATCAAGTTTTTGGTAGTGGGGCAAGTATATTTTTTTCATTTTTTTAATCAGGCTTAGGTCACGGGGGGGGTCAAACTCTAGAGAGATCGAGTCTCTAAGTGCTTGGGATCATGTTACATGGCTCATTTTTAGGTGATTAGAGGATTGAAAAGCTAAAGTAGAGGAGTCAAACATCTGAGACCCACAATCATGCCACATGTCATGATCTTGTACATTTAGGGTTTTGAGGGTTTGGCATCCTAGAATTTACTTCTCAGTCCTCCAACCACCTAGGATTATGCCATGTGGTAGGTCTTGGTTGTCAAAACCCTCCAATTATTTTCACTTGCTATAAGGTTTTTATGTTGGTTAATAATTGCTCTCAAACTATAATGGCTAGATTTATCATGAATAACTATCATATGAACATAATATTTCTAAATAATTAGATAGGTGGCTTACCATTACTATTAAATGCATCAGCATAGACCCAAAAAACTAGAAAATTCTAGAAATTTATATAATAAATCTCAAATCACATGGTCACAAAATATGCCATATACAATAGATTTTGCATCACCATCAACACATCAAATACCTATATTACTTATGTAAAACCTACTTTCATTTTAGCCTCTATGCTCTACATTGACCTGTGTAATTGCTCTATTGTTAAAATTAAAATAATAGAATAAATGAGCTTTTGGTTTTGATTTCAACTTTAGTGCTCTAATAAATGACATGTGCACAACACATTTGCATGCATATGCTTCCATATTTTACTTAGAAATAAAAACAACTCTCTACATGGTATTATGTCTATTTTTTTTAGGGATATGCTTTTGTATCAAATATAACTAAAAGGTGTCAGTCTATTTATTTATAGTTTCTTTATTTATGTCATAGTTATTTATGATGAAGCCAACTATTATGTCATTTTATTGTTATAATTATTTTATAGTTTTGTTTGAGGCAAATAATTTAATCTAAAATAGGAGGTTAAGTACTTTCAAAAACAAAGATTTAAAAAAAAATTGGTTACAGGTTTAGAGAGCAGTCTATGCAATCGATGGTTTTTTAGTAGTAGCTTTCTTAGTAGTTATTAGCTAACAAGTAAGCATTGTCAAAGGTCATACATTGTAAGCTATGTTTATTATATAACATGGAGGATTTTGATCCCTAGGATTGTACCATGTGGCATAATATCATATGGTTATAGGGTCAAGAAGTGTACATAGAGGAGGTAAATTATTGTGACCCTGAGCATTTGAAATCATATCACATGGCATGTTCTTAGGGTCTCAGTGATTTGACATTTTTTATTTGGCTTATCAATCCTCTAATAACTTGAGATTATGCTACATGGCATGATCCTAGGGACTCGAGGCATTAGATGGTTTGGCTATCCTACACTGGGCCTCTAGTTGACATCATTATGAGATCCTACATCATGGTAGGGTCTTAGAATGATGAAGGATAGAGGGCCCAACATAGGTCAGACAAACTATAGATTATCTTGAGTCCCAAGATCAAGCCATATGGCATGATCTCAGTACTTCAATTGTTTGACATCTCGGATTTGGCTTGTCAAACCTTTGAGCACCCAAGATTATACCACATGGCATGATCTTAGGGACTCAATGTAATGAGTAGTTTGGTTGGCCTGCACTAGGCCTATAAATTCCATCATTATGATATCTTGACTCATGATAAGATCTTGGAATAGTGGAGGCCATAGGCCCAATGTAGGCTAGCCAAACTAAGAATTATCTTGAGTCCCCAGGATCATGCCATGTGGCATGATCTTGGCACTCGAGAGCCTCCATAAGCAAGATAAAAGTGAATTTAATAGTGTAACAACTAGTAATTATAATAAATGGCTCTTGTTTGTTCTTAAATATTTCTCTTGCTAATCATATTGACACATTTATATTTCAATCTAAGGAAGACACAAATGCCAAAAGGTTTGATGTAAAGATTAAGAACAAGTAGATCGGTCTTAAATCTGTTAGTAGTTGGTAGTGATGAAATTTTGTGAAATCTCTTCTAGCTCTATCTCAAGGCATTGTTTCAAACACCTCGTCGATGCTTATAGTGGACTTATTTAGTATGCTTTCAAGTATCTCTTCAAATATGATTTATCTCTTTGTAAAAAGACTAATGGATTTATTGGAACTTGTTTCACCTCATGTTATTCATGAGATGACATGTATATCTTCTATTGTAAGAGCTCAAAGATTCATTTCTAGATGAAAATTTTAGAATTTGCTTTTACAGTTTGATTAATTCAAGCAATATAAATATGTGTTATGTTGTATAATAAATTATGGTTCCATTTTGGTGCACAATTATGCATTATTTTTTCAATTTTTTTTCATGTATACTTCTATTTCAAAAACATAAAATCCATGAACATCAATGTAGAGTAGGATTATTTTATTTTTCTTTTGCCATGTAAAATCCATGAACATTAGTGTAGAGTAGGTATATTTTTATGTTTTATATATTATTTTTTTATTATTTGATCATTGTGAGTGATCTTTTTTTTCCAAATAGTCTATTAGTGATTTGGTTTTAATTTTTTTGAGAATATTGAATGAACATAAATAGTAAGCACCTTATGCAATGCATTCTGCAAGTTTGTTTTGGTGTAGTTTAATAGCATGATTGAATCTTATTACATCATGCCTATAATTGATCATTATGTATGCATAATTAACCTTGTTAGCTATGCTGGCTATGTTGTGGAAACTCTTAAATTTCTCATCAAAGTGCCGAAGATACCTGATGTGGTTGTGTGGATGTGTTTGCTTGGTACTTGCAGGTGTCACAAAATTATATGGCTAGGAAGATTTGTGACAACACTCATTTTGGATTTGGGTCCTAAAAATTTGCACCTCATGTTCTTCTATTAAACACTTATGCAGAAAGAGGAAGGTGAAGTGATGTTCAAAAGGTAATAAAATTGGTGAAGATACATGAATTAAAAATAATTGTCAATGTAGTTGGAGTTATGTCCATAAAGAAGCTTATGCAATTACCTAGATACGTGTGCATTATGGTGACAAGAAGGGATAGGGTACATTCAGATTCATATGAAAATAATTATTTCTATTTAATAGTTATATGCTAATCCATAGATATTTTGAATTGTGTTGGTTATCTCTATATTATTTGAATCCATTTACAAGTACATCCTTGTGCGTTACAATACATACAATTTTTAAGAAACTTAAAAATGTTTCATGTCTAGTTTTTGTCCAAAATTCTTCTTTTCTTAATATTTGTTCTCTTATTCTTTTATAGTTGGGTATAAAATGAAGTCACTAAGTTTTTGCTATTATATTATACATGATAATGCTAATTAAATGTTTGTTGTTGATCTTAAAGAATTTTATATGTGTCTTTGATATAAAAAATGGATAAATTAAACCTTTCGAGGTGAAATAAGCTATTTTGTTAGTATACTTGTTGATAAGGAGATTAGTTTACAGTGAGCTTTTTCATGCCCACATGCTATTATTAATGAGACTCTATAGTCATTTCCTTGGTCTATTCAATCTTAGTCTTTGTATTGGGCTATTTCAATTTTCTAAGTGCTATGTCTTAGATAATAATCTTTATCCCCCTCATGTATGTCCTTATTTTTTTAGATTGAGACATCATTGGTGTTTCCAAGTAAATTTCAAATGCAAGTACAAAATTCAACGTGGCAAATGAATATTATCAGAATTTTAATAAAAGCTGAATCAAGAGCAAGAAAAAATATGGAATAAATGCAAGTCAAAGGTCTAGTCAATTGTAGAAACTAAGCTTTCTCAATGTAACATCTACTTAAGGTCAATGACAAAATATTGAGATCAGTAAAAACACAAAGGTAAAACTTAATCAAAGCATAAACAATCGCATGATTATATATCTATTTTTTTTACAATATTCAAACTTTGTATTAGAACAAATTCAAGACAAGAACTTAATCAATAAAAAAAGTGCTTAAACATCTAAAGATGGTCTAACGAAATGTTGTAAAAGAGCATTGAAATTGCAATTTCAATATAACATAAGCACATTGTCTTGAGATAATGGAAGAAAAAATCAATAATTTATCTGAGCATGAGGTGGTTGTAAAATTTGATAAACATAAGCAAAAGATACACAACTATAGTTTTGATTGACTTTCATAGCATGGGCCAAGGTAAAAATAAGATCACGAAACAAAAAAATGTGCATAAACTATAACAAAAAATCAATGTAATCATATATGACATTTACTTGCAAAGAAAACACATGAATATACTTTGAAAGCTAATAGAAATAGCTATATTTTATATAAGTTCTATTTTAGACATCATTTGACTGCCAGTAGTAATTGTGATCTCTAGGTTTATAAACCATAACATGTTATGATAAAAATTATAGACCAAAAATTAAGTCAAATGTAACAAAATATGTATAAAGGTGTTGTCCTTATCACTTTTAGAATTGGAAACATCTTTTCCAAGGTTACGTCCTTAATCATGTATGCTATAGTTTGTACTGTTAGATGCATGGTGTTCTATATATTTAGTTGGTCAACAATCTATAGAGAAATGAAAAATCAAGGAGGGCATCAGTTTCTATTAGCATGGGCAGTTAGCAAAAAGTTAATAAAAATCACTACAAACATATAACAGCTAACCTTAACTATAATATATTTTAATATTAAAATCAATTCGAGCACTAAACTTGTATTATTTTTTGTTTACGCTATTATTATTTTTTTCACAAAATCAATCTCAACAAAGATTTCCAAAACTGAAGTAGGTAGTACTTGCTGATAGATATGATGGCATTGTTTGTGGCAAGTGTGAAGCTACCATGTAATTGAAATTATCGTAAAAAAAATGTAGTAGCTGAAATGTCATGCTTATATTCATTGAAAGATATTTTAATTAGTTTCAGGAGCTTTTTGTTTAGGAGTGTTTGATTCAAGATGTAATCTATTTGTCCATTTTTTGTCTGTATGATGCAATGTAGTGGATGTTGGTATGAATACATTTGATGTTGACAATTTATGCAATATGTATGATTGTCTATTGAAGGCATGCTATCGATGATCATGTGATTGTAATTATTGTAGAATGGATGGAAAGGTGATGCATGCACATTTTTTTGTCTTTAATATGCAAATCAAAACCAAAAATTGTCATATTGTGAAAGTATTCAAATTCTATTGTTTGTTTGGAATCTATTTTTTTTCTTATCAATAAAGTAATGAATCAGGGATAGATACTGACCTCAATATTAGTTTTTGATAAATTTACAAATGAGATTTTTTATACTTGCCATTTAATATATCTAGAAATGTGGACTAGCCTAGACAAAGCAAGGGAGTGCCTTTAAAGCCGTTCTTAACAATACTCTTAAACAACATTATTGGTGTGTTTGCTATTAAAAATATTTATTAGAGGTGAGGATATAGATGTTTATAGTTATAATTTACTACAAGTTGCAAATAAATTGTTTAATGTCAATATTTTGGAAAAAAACATGCATATGTATATGTTAAGTCAAATCAAATAACATTTCAAAAGATGAAGAACAAGAAGTAAAATATTTGAGCATTAACACTTATGGTTGGCATGTCTTCTTTAGTGTCACTCTCTTTGAGATAGAGCTCAAATTGATTATATAATTTTTGATATCCAACTATGATAACAACTAATGAACGTACTGCATATGCATTATTTGATTGTACAAGATCATGTATTATGATATTTGGAGTGAGTCTATATTTATTGCATATTATTACAATATTTTCCATAGTTGTGTTTGTGATTAATACAATACAACATTTAGCATCACCTCTTTCATATTGAATTCTATTTTTTTATGACAAATTCTATGATGCAAAGACTATTGCCAAGTAAAAAATGGGGTAAAAATTTGTCAATTAATTTGTTGTTGATATCGACAGTTATTGTCAATTGACCAAATTTGTCAATGAGGTATGCATGCACTATTTATGTTTTTGATGGTTAATTTGGAGTTTTTATGAAACTAGGACCATAAACAACCATTACATTGCCTAAAAAAACATTGCCACATTTTTTTGTTGAGAGGCCAATAATTGAAACTGACACATCTTGCTCTGCCTTTGCATTGTAACAATAGTTTTGAAATGGGAGTTATGAATACAAATAATTTATATTATCATATAATAACGTTATTTCTTTATTTGCATCATAAAATTCAAAGGAAATTGCAAGTTGCATGGAAAAAAATAAAAGATTATTTTCTATGGATGACGGTGCCCCACATCAAGCTGGGAAAACCCAAAAAATACTATTTTTGTGGTCTTTATTGCTCTACTTCTATTTGTTGGTTGATTTTTTTATTCTGATTCCATATCTAGTTTTATATTTGAATTTTAAAAACATTATCAAGATCTTGTCTTTTGAGATTGTTAAAAAGAAAAAAATGCAAGAAAAAGAAATTATGAGTGACAAAATACACTAACTTGTCATAACTAAAAATAAATATTACCATTTTGGTGCTTTATTTTGTACTATTTCTATATCTTGCTCAATGTATTTGGCTTGATCCATATCCACTTTCTTGAAAGAATTTGTTTTACAACCCATAAACATATTTTGACTGCAAGGAAAAAAAAAGACAAAAAAGTAATGCATAATATAAGTGGTCTATTTTTATTTATTGTTGTCTATGTTTCTTTGCTTCCATATTTAGTTTTATTTTGAGATTGTGATAAGGGCCTAAAGATATTCTATTTATGAACTCTTAGACCAACAAATAATGACCATAAAAGAGTTGAGATTATTGGAAAATAATAACTTATGATGATTGGAAATAAAGTATTACTATTTTGGCATCTTTTGTTGTGTCGCTTCTGTTTCTTGATCAATGCGCATGATTGGATCCATATCCAGTTTCTTGCAAGCTTTTTTTAATTGCATAAATAGTTTTTGGTTGAATGGAAATAAAAAGACATTAAAGTTATGCATAATGTAAGTGGCATATATTATTATTTTGTTTGGATGTTTTTTTTTGTATTTGCTATTGATTATTGGCATTCATAAATTTGATTTTCCAAGCATATTTATCATATGTCAATAACATTGCATAAGGTAAAGAATAAGTTTTACGTTTGTATAAGGTAAATATTTTTGTAGTGTTAGATAATAAGTTGAAGGAAACTTGCATAATGGTATATCCAATAGAAATTAAAAATGCTAAATTGAATATGTTGGATATCTATATTTGTCTAAAAGTGATCTATTAAAGTACCTGCATGTGTTGTTGGTATGTTTGATTTCAAAGAGTAGCCATGTCTATGCATTATGTTAAAAATATATTATTTGAGTGTTGTTTTTTGAAGCATGTAAATATTGAAATCATTAGTAAATATGATGTTGGTATCAGGTGGCAAATCAGTAGTTTTTATTTCTATAAATATGAATACATCATTTATTAGGGAATTTGGGTCTAAGTATATATTAACTATTTATATTGGTGTATCTAAATATGATATATCATGTGTCATAGTCTCCATGTTTGATGTAGAAAACACCTTGTTACTTCTCAACATAATGTTTTTTCTAAAGCATGACATTATCCCTTGCACATTTATTGATGAGTGACAATCAAAGTTTTATGTAAGAATGGAAGTATTTTCTATTTGCATAGTTCTTGTTTCTTAGAAACATAGAATGTTTGCATTCATAAGTTCATAGTCATGTGTTATGATTTCTAGATGTAAATGCAAACTCCATGTATTTAATAAGAAAATAGTGAGACTATTATATGTTTTAGGGATAGTTACAAAAAGCGGTATCCATTGTGTAGAAGTTTACTGTCTTTGCATCTCAACACTTAATTTATTAGATACGACAAAGTTCTTAGGTTCTGACTTATTCACAAAATACAATGATTTAATATTTTTTACTCATAAAAGTGTAGTATACACAAGCCTATGGCACTTGATGCCAACAAAATTGAATGCCAATGAATCCATTGTAAGGCCTTGTGATATATGTATTATTGGAGCGCATGTTATTTGTATTGGAAGCTATTCATGTATGGTGGCTATTGGTTTATTAATGTAAAATTTACTTGAAATTATTGTTATTAGAGTCTAATTTTTAGAAATTTGGTTATTGTATAAGCTCTATATATTTTTTGTGTTGGAGTGCTCCAATTTTAATGTCATTGAATTGTATCCAAATTATATCTAGCTATCTAGGTGTATAATGCTTGATAATTCCATCAACACCATTTACTAATACATCTTGTATATCAAAGTTTCCACCAATAAATTCCACCAATATGTTCAGTTTCAAATTAATTGTGTCAGGAAAGTAATTATTTTGATTATTTATAATGATTTTATTAGAAAAATTCACCTTTTATCAATATCATTTAATGTATAAGTTTGTTCCTTGAGAAGGGAAAACATTTTAGCATTGTATTTTTTAACATCATCATTCTTGTGAAACAAGTATAGAAATGTTGGTTTATAAGGAAGACATCTATAACTTTTGTTATTCAAGTATTCAATGTCCGATATTATCTACTGGCAAGTTCTGATGTGGTTAAGGATGGAAATAAATTGAATGTTAGTTTGTCGAACATTTTGTTAGATCTAAAAGCACTTTACATTGTCAAGCCAAAAAGTGTATAGATTTGTTTCTCTGTGCAATAATGGCTATTAAAAAAACCCACCTATCTCAAATAGGATATATTTGGTAAAAATATTTGATGAATATAATGTCAATGTTTGCAAATAGTTTTGTGGGTGTATGCATTATTTGTTGAAGCCTTCTATCAATATTGCAAAGAATTCTACTTCTTAGTAAATATATTTAATCAATAAACAACATACACAATTGTTGATAATGTTTGTTTTATATATCCAAAGTGTTTGAATCCAATGACATTATCCATTTAGATGTATATGGAAGTTGAAAAATAGAATGTGCAGTTAGACCATTTGCATTGTATGCTACTTTACCAATGTATGCCATAATTAAACCTTTTATTTTTAAATGATCACTTTCAAGTTGCTTTTTGTATATCCATGCCAAAGTTTCATATATTATTTTTGTAGTGAATGTTTTTCCTAATCCTGATCCTCCCATTAAGAAAAAATAGATTGGGTTATTCGTTTCTAGCACTTTTTTGATCGCAATGTCTTTGATAATAACTTGTCGTTCTTTATTGAGTTGTTTTTTCAAGTTTAAGTATTCTTATATGCTTACTAAAAAAAGATGCTTGGTTGTTTGAAACATTTTTTAATGTTGATTGTTGACTAGTTTGTGATTTTTTATGCAATGCAGATCATAACATATGTCATATATATTGATGATGTTCTCAATTTGATTGTTTTTTCATCATCAACAATACTACATAGTGAGGTAGAAGGAATGTCTAGATTCTCTATAATAGTGTCAATATTGCCCCACTTTGTTATGGACTTTTCAATAAACATGGTTTTAATTCTTGTTATTTGTGTCTTATGAGCGAGTGATGCATCAATGCATGTGTTGAAGTCTTTTTCCAATGTCTCTTCATTGTCACAGTAAGGTATAAAAAACATATTTTTTTCTCTATAGTAGTTTTCAAGATCTATGTGGATATTGTATCTAACATGTCAAATGATTTATGGTTTCTTTTCATTTTTTGTTATTTATAGATTTTCCTAGGTAATGTGCCACAAATCCAGCCAAACATATATGTTTTTACTGTATTGGCCTTACAACATATTTTTTCTATAGGAGAACCACATATTATGTCTTCTAAAGCATCTGGCTCTCGTAATAATAGTTTTGGACTTTTCAAAATGTAAGTTTTTTTTTGTCTCTGACAATGTGTTTATTAAAATTATTTTCCCTAAACTATGAAGTAAAGGAAATGATACTACAATGTGAATGGCTTGGTGACTAGATATTTGTTGGTGTTGTAGAAGCATATTTCCAAATTTTACTATGGCTTGTAGTTTGTTGTCATTTCTATGAGCAATTTCATCATGCACTTTTTGAAACACATTTGTTAGAGTACGATTGATCTTTGTCATATAAGAATAATAATATGTTGTAGGAACATATGCATGAGAAATGAATTATGCATATGTGTTAGAATACCACAGTGCTGGGAAGCTATTTTACAAATTAATTTATCCAAGTATCCGATGGATGCCTTTTTAGAATTATGATGGGTCGTGAAATACAAGATCACAATGAAAGAATGTATTATATTTTAGCCAAATTTACTTTTTGTAAAAACATTTGAACTTTTGTCTTTTCTATATTTTTTTGCTCAAGTTGAGAAATAATTCTTGTAGCATTCTCTTTATAAAACTCATTTCATCCATCCAATGTCTCTAATATTGTGGTTTTTTGCATTAGAGGCAATGGAAAATTGATTCTGCATTGAGAATTTCTATACTTTTTGTATGTGCTTGTATGATGATGTGTTTACATTCTAGCCAAATTACTATCAAGCAATGTCGAATCACAAGATATGTATTTGTCTATAAAATCTTCGATTTTAGTATTGGAACAATTTCCATATATAGGTGGATCATGTACCTAGGGCATGAAATTCAAATGCTCATTTGTTTTATTTTTAAATTCAATCACAAAATAATAAATCCAAAACCTTTCCAAACAATTGTTCATTTTGTAACATCATTTTTTTGTATGTATTGAATCTATGGTTAAAATAATGACTAAAGAGAATAGGGTTTCTTCTTATCATTGTGTCAATATTATCTTATTAAATTGTCTCTTTGTGTTTATTATTTGTTATGGGAGTCATTTTTTTCAATGCATGACATAATGGTTCCCAAAAATGCTCAGTAGTCGCCATGGTAACAAAAATATTGGTGGGCCCAATTGCCTAATCATTATAAAAATATTTTTTCTTGAATTTTCAATATAGTCAGGTGATGTTTGAGTGATTTTGAAAATTCTATAGGCTAATAGAGATTTTAGTATTTTTTCTATGCTAGATTTGTTTCAAACATCTTTGTCATAGAGCTTTTTATCTTTTAATTTGCCTTTGCTTATGCATATCTAATCACAAGATGATACATGATGTATATTGATTTTAGTAGCTTTGAAGAAGATGTTAGTTATAATGTTATTTTCTTTGTGCAAAAACTCCCATTTTTCTAATTTTTGGTATGACATTTTATGTGTCATATCTTCATGATGACTAAAACCATAGTATAAAGTTGGGAAACTCCTCTTCTCGTAAAAAATTGTCTTCAAATATACCTAATGGTTTGCATCTTTTTGATGGGGAAATATCAATGATCTCATCTTATAGATCATGTATCAGTTATGCTTCGACAAAAGCATGCACCAAAGATTTAGTAATAGGTTTTGATTCATTTTCATGTGTTAGATTTGTCATCCTCAATAGGTACAATGTTAGTAATAGTTTTCTCTTTTTTTATCAAAGCTAGTTTTCCAAGATTCATCAATAGTAATGTTTTCTTGCCTATACAATGATGCTTGAAAAAATTGTGACAATGCTTTCATGACATATGCAAGCCTTACATTTCCTATTAAATATAAATTTTTGTATTCTAATTTATGTTTTATCTTGATTGCAATTATTTCTATCTCATTCATTTCTCTAGGCAATGCTTTTTGGATCCAATCAAAGTCTATTAGAACATTTATAATTATTTATGTGAGGCCATATTATGATTTTTTATAGCCAAGTTCACATATTTATGCAAATGGCATTCTTAAAATAACCAATCATTCTTCTAAAAATATTAATTTTTTTACAATAACTTTTTTTCATTTCTTCTAATGTTGAAAGGAACAACAAATGTCAGTAATTTTCTATTTTTAAAGATATCTTTTTGCATTGTTTGCATATTTTTTGGTTTGATCCAAGTTTTTTAATGTTGTATATTTGAAAGTACAATGAAATAATTTGATAATGTCAATGTCAACAAGAATGATATAATTTTTTAAGTTTAGCTGTTCACAAACTATGCAGGCATGAATGGGCGTGTCTTTGATTAATCTTAGATGGTTGTTTATTATTTTGATAGTTAAACGATCATGTTGTGTTCATGTCAAGTATTGATTTTTCTGGCAGCGTATCATTACTGTTGCTGAGCACAATGATTTTCAACATCTGTCTGTGTTATTATTTTTTCACTTTTTCCATTATATGTTTTTATTATATAGTTTTTATTTCTTTAGTTACATATGTTTTGTTTAAAAGAATGTAATGAAATACAATGGTTATTTTTAGGTTGGGATGTATCTATAATAGAAGGTTCACTTACATATTATTTTGTAATTACAAAATATCTTGTTCTTGTTTCAAAACACTTCAAAGTATAGGCACTTGGTAAGCCTCTAGAAACATCCATTGGCATTTCAGATGCAATTTGATATTTATAAATTATTGGTAATGGATCATAGTGACTATGACATGTATCTATCTCGAAGTAGATAATGTTGTATGTTTTTTGTGGGCAAGAATAATTTTAAAATATTTTTGAATTATTTTTAATTTTTGTTGACCAAATCGAATGTTTCTTTGTATAATGTCTGAAAGCCATGAACAACAAAAGTCATTAACTGCAATTCCTCTTTCTTGATATGGCATTCTAATTTTTTCAATGTAATTCTTTAGTAAAAAAATGTTCCAAAATTTTGTCTTTTTAGCTCTTGTTCACAAAGTCCTAAAGAAGTCATTGCATTGATATTCACCACAACATTTTCATTGAAAAAAGGTTGGACCATATATCAATAAAGAACATGACCTTGACTTCATGTTTAGCTAACAAACCAATATCAATGAATAAGCTTTCACCATAATTTGATCCAAAAGTACTTATTTTATACATGTCATATGCTTCTAGTTCATGAAAAATGGCATTCCAATACAAAAAAATATTTTTGCAAATATTTGATAACTTTGTATTAGAAATTGAGTTGTGGTTGCATATTTTTTTGCAAAATGATGGTTCAAAATGTCCATGGCTCAGGTTTATGTCATGAAATAAGATCAAATATAATGGAATGCAACTTTCTTTGTTGAAATGTAGATACATGTTTTTTTGTTAGAAACCAAACAAAAATAAGTATGTTCAACCATTTGCATAACCATTAGATATAAAATATGTCACCCCAAAGACCATCCTCACCTTGATTTGTAAGTTCATTTACATAAACTCTCATCTGAAAGTATGTGCTTTTCTCATGTATTTGATGCAAATCATATAATATATCAAGATGTAATTGGTGCACATAAGAGTATGATGCATCAAAAAGGCAATCACCAATAACATAATTGAATGATGCAATTCTAAAAATATTTTCATGTTTTAAAGTATCATCAATAGTTGTAAAGGCTTGCATTTCTTATCGTTGGTATGCATCCACATTAATGATTTTTTTCGAACAATCTAATGCGATGTAATTTTTTTATATTTTCATTTTTTTTTGGGTTACAAGAAAGAACAAGCTATACCATCAAGAAGTGAAATGCCAAGATCAAAACACCATCAACTTTCTAGTAGTCTTTATTGCCATAGGAAAAAGAATCTATCTAAAAAGATATTTACATTATCATTGAAGAATACAAAATGTTGCTCAATGACTACTATGTTTATGTTGTAAATGATCAAAACAAGTGAATATTATTACAAAATACTTACCTATTTTTATATAACTTGTTCGAAGCATCAACTGTCAACTAGCATGAAAAAAGTTACATGTTTTAATAATTAATAATATTATTATTTTTTTAAAAAGGGAAAACATTTCGTTGGTATTTTTTTTTCAATACAAGAAAAAATGCACCAAACAATAACACAGTCATAAAATATATTAAAATGATTACAACAAACACATATAGCTATCTTAATCCCATCAACCACAACCCCTTATATTATTTAAAAAAGAAAATCTATTTTTCTCATGTCTTTTTTTTTCAAACAAAAAAGTGATCAACTATTTCCCAAAAAATTGTAAAAAGAACACAAATCATATAAAGATATTTTTAAATATAATTAACATTATTTTTTTTGATTTAAATCATATGGAAACAAAATATAAGTTTAGGTATACCATTTGGCACATGAATTGATAAATGGATCATATGTGCGAACCAACATGCGTCATTGCACTATATTTTTTTGTTTTTTTGTTTTTTTAAATATATTCTGATAAATAAATTGTGGCAATAATATATAACTTGTTATACTATAAACATATATTACATACTATGTTCTATTACTATAATAATTTAAAAAAGCTGATATATTTTTGATAGATTAGGGGATAATTGGCCCTTACCTGAGATCTAAAAAAATTTGAATAAAATAAAAACTAAGGGAGAATTGAAAAGAAAATGGTATTGATCCACTCAGAGAGCCAAAAAAATCAACGAAAGAAAAATTAAACAAGCACACATGCTCGAAATACACAAACCCAAATGTAGAAAGGAGTAAGATTACAAAAAATTTAGCAAAAAATGGTAGCATGACTAGAAAATATGTTTGAATTTGGTCTTCTAACATGGTGGGACTATACAATCATCATCTATCATAGAGTGAAAAAAACCAATAAAACTGTAGGAGGGCATTATTTATTGCATGCATCACTGCATAGCTCTGGTGATTACCCACTTGGAAAGTTTGCCAACTCCACCAACAAAGACATTATGGTTAGCTTTGATCTCTACCTTGGCACTGAGCCTTGAACATAATTTGACAAGTGTTAAAAACACCTTTACTAGTCTAATATATTTAAAATGACGCATTAGGAGGTCTAAAGAAGGGATGGGAGCCAACTAATAGTCCAAATAAAATGCCGTGGGAATAACCATAGATTGAGAAATAGAGTACAGATGAAGGGTTTCCAACATAAGAACATAATATTCCTCAATCTCATGGAAAACACAAAATGGAATTAATCCTAAACATTACTCACCATAGAAGGGTAAAGGTAGGCCCTAAACTATTTAAAAGCTATCCAACCAACCCGACAACCCACCAAGGAGCCTTGACCAAACCAACACTCATACTACCTTTGAAACAACAACAAGATCTCGAACTACATGTAAAATATTGATGGTGAATATTGAAACCAATTATGTGTTAGATTTTAAGTGTCTAAAAGAATGGAGAAAAAGATCCCTAATTATCTTGTAGATTACTTTAGACATTGCTAAAGAAAGAAGCCAAAAAATATGGCACAAAAGAGCAATTGAAACATGATCATGAAATGCCATTTCCCATTTTTAAATAAACACAAGGATAAATGGCAAGAGTAAGGCATGACTAAAAACTATATAATCCATTTTGGAATGAAAGAAAATGTGCAGAGGAGAGCATAAATCATGAAGTGATGACACATGATAATAGAATGATCAGGTCCAATCAATTATATGTTATCCCATGCCAGATTTTCAATCAAATCAAGCACCCCAAATACATATAGATCCATAATTATGGTTCCAA
Organism: Torreya grandis; assembly: GCA_037957365.1. Classification (NCBI taxonomy): domain Eukaryota; kingdom Viridiplantae; phylum Streptophyta; class Pinopsida; order Cupressales; family Taxaceae; genus Torreya; species Torreya grandis. Next base: position 613,042 of record JARHVA010003410.1, on the reverse strand, counting down.
GAATTATGTGAAGGAGAAAAACATCTCTCACACATTACTGAAATCAAAGGCTTCCAAATGTGGCCAACATGTAGTCACATTGTCAATTATTTCCTCCACCACTCGATCAACCCCCTAATTGGCCAATAAGTTTGCATATTGATTAGCTTGTCCAAAACAATGATGCACCGACCATGACTCAAATTCAATAGAGAGTGGCCACACAACATAAAATGTTATTAATTTGTCATGATTTTCCATGGTTAGAATTAATGGCATCAATGATGATCTTAGAATCCCCTTCTATGACAAGTTTCTCAATAACACATGAACAAACAAGTTATAGTTCCATTACCACTAGTTGGGCCTCTGTTTCATTATTAGTACCATCTTGTAGATGCACAACTATTGATACTAATCACCAACAACAACACCCCCCAAAAAATCTTATATATTCTTATTATAATTCTATCACTAATAAATTCTATATTTAATAATACAAAATATAATGTAAATATACATTGTGCAATATTATAGGTAGTATTTAAGTATTATCATTGTTTATTTTTTTATAAAAAAAATTGAAAAAAGTAAATAAACCAATCCATGAATAATTAAATATAAACTAACATACAAAAAAATCAACCTAAACTCATAAATATTTATGTATAATTAGAAATTTAATATTCTTAATCTCACACTTTAGAGTTAATTAATATGCAGATGCATGTGCTATTTTTTTAATAATTACCCCATATAAGAAGGTAAATACACAAATGTCACACCAAAAACATCTATTAAACTCCTCGCACAACACTTGATGAGTCAATTATTAAGCCTACCACATATTGCTCTCATATAATATTTAGTTAAAACATAAAAAACTACAATTTTGCCACCTACATGATGATTAAGAGAAGGGTTACTACATAATTGTTGTTATTGGTTATTAGTAGCTTAGTTTTGCAACTGGTCACATTTTTTGAATTATGATGGGTTTTCTTTGATTTTAATCACACTTTTTATCTTGATGTGATGCATCACCACAAGGTCTTTATCTTAGAGAGCAACCGATGCTTTGATAGGACTTCTTAATGGTTTGTGGGAGTGTTATAAAAAGAATCAAACTGCATGAGATAGATGCAAAGCTACTCTAGATGAGCTAGGTAAAACTAATTGTTGCTCTGTAATAATGTTAGGTCAACCCTACAACTTGGCAATCACAAGAACAAATCAAGGTTACCTATTTTTTGCTACTTATCTAGACCTATACTTTGAATAAACTTTCAAGTAGAAAGGAAATATGAAGGCATTCCTATATGATCTATTACACTAACTAACAACTTGCATTTCAAGACAAAACTTATATTTCTAAAGAATTTTACTTAGATTTGGGATTGTAGTTCAATTTAACATCCTATTGAGGTGAAAAACTTGTCCATATGTATTATTATTTTGATTGGAGACACAAATGTTTCTAGACTTGAAAAAATCTATGGTCAAGTTATCTGTTAACTAACACATATTTGTCTTCACAAATGTTTTGTTGCATTTTGTGTAGCTAATATTTCTACACAAAGCTAGCACTATTTACTTTTTCCCCCTTTCCCAAGGCATTTAAACTTAGACCACCATGCAATGCAATACCTAGTGCAAAACTATTGTAGGTTATTTGTTCTAAAGGTTGTTCTATTATATTATTACACTATCCCAATTTTTTTACCTTTTAAAGAGATGTTTTTTTTTCTAGGTTCATTTTATACTCTACTTGCATTGCTATCAACATTATCATATATATATATATATATATATATATGTTGGCTAACCTTTTCATTATTAAAATTTAGTTAACATACCTTTTCAACTCGAACACTGGTTCTGTAGAAAATTTCTTAAACATTGTAAATTGATGATGACCTAGCTTGTTACAGATTGAAAGTGATACAACTTTAGTTATCTATTAACTAACACATATTTGTCTTCACAAATGTTTTGTTACATTTTGTGTAGCTAATACTTCTACACAAAGATAACACTATTTTCTCTTTTTTCCCCTTTCCTGAGGAATTTGAACTCAAACCACCATGCAATGCAATACCCAGGGCAAAAATGTTGTAGGTTCTTTGTTTAAAAGCCCATTCTATTATATTGTTACACTAACATTATTTTCTTACATTGTAAAGTTTTTTGTTTGGTTCATTTTACACTGGACCTGCACCATTATCATCATTATCATATATACATATGTTGCCTAACTTTCTCATTATTAAAATTTAGTTGACATACCTTTTCAACTCAAACACTAGTTCTATAAAAAAATCACATAAATATTGTAAATTTATAATGACCCAACTTATTTCAAATTGAAAGTGACACAACTTTTTTTATGTGAAGTCGTAGTCAAAATAAAATAATAAATGAAACAATGATGCATTATTAAATATAAACCACCCCCTCATATTTTGATTAACATTTCTATGTAGGTACTTTAAAAAAATAATAAATTTGTCTTTTGATTTAATTTTCCCAACTATTACAAATGTATTTGATTAATAGTTTGACAGTGACTGCATGTGTGAGAAATTATTATTGAAAATTATTTTTCCAATGTCCCTATGTTTTTTCCCTGGTATAGGAAAATCCATATTTTTAATACAATTTTTTTGCATTTCCCCATATTAATGATCACATAAAATGATTTTATTCAATGATAAGGCATTAAATTAATTAATTTTATATTTTTTATAATGAAGGTATTTGAAGTCTAATGTTATAAACAAAAAAAAAGAATAAATACTCAACCTCCATTGGATGCCCACTGTCCAAGATAAAAATAATAGTTCAACTGATTACAATAGATACCTTCTACCCAAGTAATAATAAATCATAATATTATATCAAACCCTAAAGTTATAATCCCTAATTTTACTAATTATTAAACCCTAAGTTGAAAATTATGAAACCTTAATTATAAAGTAAACCCTAATTTCATAAGCCCTAATTTTACTAAAAAAACTAATTTTATAAGACTTAATTATCAAATAAACCCTAATTTATAAGCCATAATTATATAATAATAGCTAATTTAAAATATATAGTTATGTAATTATTTTACCCTATCTTGTTTTATGAACCTTAATAAGATATAAACTAATATATCATTTATATTATACAATATGTTATAATTAAGCACCAATCTGAATGTAAAAAGTGAAAATTGATTTAACACTTGCACTTATGATAGATGAAAAGTAATAAAAGATATAAGATACTTAGTAGTTTTATATATTATGCACATCTAAGTCTGAAGGTCGACAATAAGAAAGGTAGAAAAGTGGACTATAAGTCACTCAAATTAGAAACTAGAGTTTTGGGCTCCCTTGGACAGTATCATACTCTAGTTATTGCCATCAGACATTATACTCCAAACTTTATGGTTTCATTTGTGTGAATCTTACTCTTTTTTTGATGTAGGTTGCTATGAATATTTTTCTTATGTATATATGTGTAATCCCCAAGTCTTACTGTGCATTGAATACCCAAAAACCTATCTCACCTTTAAACTTCAGGTTCACTATCGACACTAGGTTTAAGCTTGTAAAATGGGGAAAAAGGTGGGTTGAGCTAACCCCAACCACTCCCCATTGAATGGCTTAGCATTACCTATATATCCAATAACCAACAAAGGAAGTCAAAATTGTGTGTATTTCTCCCTATTGGGTGCATGTGCAATAATGATCCTTCGATGTATGTAACTTGTGATCTAGTTTTAAATACTTGTAAAATAATTGTGGCTTGGATTTGAGGTGATTTAGACTTGGATAGGACCTACTCCTTGTGATTGATGGTAAAACTATAAATATAAAGGTAGTTCCTTTGAATGTTCAAGTATTCAAGTATGTGTTGATGCCTAAAACTCTTACTTTAGGTTTAACACCCTCCTATGGGAAGCTTTACAGGCATGGGACTAAATTGCAGTCTGTAAAGCAACCTCCAAGATTTTAGAAGCTGGCTTTTCATTCCAAGTTGGGGGTGAAAAAGGATAAGGAAAGAAATTAAAATAATATTGAAACAACACTAAATAAGGTGATACGCTGAGAGATTTAAAGCATTAACCTATTATTGTATAAAATAAATAGAATCCTTAAGTACTACAAACCATAAAAGAGCATGAAGCATGAATTAAGATCTATAAGGCAACAAAGATGAAAACTATAGAAGTAGAGAAAATAAATGATAAGAAAAGATAACTTTCCACTCAAATTAACATAGAACATCATTTCCTCTTCATTGTTATATGGATAACATAATATGGAAAGGCCTCAAGGGCATAATATAAAACATCCAATCACACCTGTAAGGAACAACTACTAAGGTCATAGAATAAAATATTTTTAACTACTGCTACTTCTATTCTATTACAAATGGTTATCCTTACAATAGAGAAAACTATAGAGTAAATGATAACAACCCTTCTGAAAGGGATGAGCCTATAATATATAAGTGAGATGACCTCTCATGGGAATGACACCTAGAAATCTTGGCACTCAAGCCCATGATGATGCCATTATAACAGAATGAGGGACTTAGGCTCATGAGTGTAGTTAGCGTCTAGATCTTGGATATTGCATGACCACTTTATCTTATTAAGGCCACGGCACTCATGAGGAGCGTAGTGATACCACATGTATATCTCCAGAGTTGCTTCTGATATACCATGACCCCTTGACCCTAGTCCTTCAAATTTAATAGATAACACTTTAAGATAGCTTAAAGTGTTCTAAAAGATTTATTGAGAGAGGGAAGGGCCCACATTCTTGTCTAATGGTGTTGCTCTGTACCTTGACAAGAAAACCTTTGCCTTTGAAGAGAACCATGGTGCCATGTGGAAAGGCTCATCTCCTTCTTGTTATAACTACATGGTGGGTCCCTCTCTTATTTTTTCTAGCCAATGGTGTAACTCCAAGGTCTGATAGACTAAAACCACTCATGGATAAGTGTAGGGATGACACATGTGGAGCTAGTGTTTCTCTAGGGAAATTGGGCACTTATTTGGTAAAGTTGAGTGCAAGGATGCCACATGTAAAGTAGATGCTGCTCAGGGGGGAAATCAAGCATTTATTTGAAAAATTGAGTGTGAGGGTACCACATGTTAGAATCGTGTTCACTAATAAATGGTTTGCTAGGCCCCATCTATTCATCCACTAGCTAATGGAACTATCTAAAGGTTTGATCGAAATTAACTAGCCTTGGATGAGCGTTGGGCTACCACGTGTCAAATTCATGCTATAACAGAGGGAAATGAGAGCTTCTTTAGGCCAAAGAAGTGCCAAGTTGACACATGGGGAAAGAGGAAGGAGGTTGACAATTAGACAAAATTTACAAAAAAGGATCCCAAGAAGGAAGAGGCCAAAGGAAGAACTGTAGAAGGTGCCAAACAAGCCTGAGGCAAAAATGGTTGACTACTCCAAAATAAGAAAATGTGGATTTTGATCCATAGTTCCTCATGACTCACAGGGGTGTCCCCCTATAGATGAGAAAACCCATAACTCTAGTACTCAATCCAGTTAAGCCAACTTTCAAAGGAGGAAGTTATTATAGACTTACAACTTTTGAAGAGCCACCTACAAAGGCACCTACTTTTCCTCCTTAGGTTAGGTCTTCTTATCAAGAGCCTCAAAGCTTCTATCTAAATCAATAATCTCCTTGAAGGAGATGTTACCCAAGCCTTGAGAAACCACCAACATTTAGAACTCCAATTGGGTGAGTGGTTACAATATATTCTCCACTTCAGAGACACTAAGTGATTGACTGTGCACTATGAATATAGTCTGATCATTTTTTATATATTCCAACATAACTTTATTTTGGTCCTCTAGGAGGATGCTATTGTCTACCAAGAATGGGGAGGGGATTCCTGATTGGACTAGTTGTTCAATGTGCCCCTACCTATCTTGGACTACCTACTCTAAGGCATTACAAAATGCCTTGCATTTATTAGCTACCTTGTTACAGCCTAAGAATTTATTTACCTTTGTCACTACCTACCTTCGATCAACCACCCCTACTACTTGTAGTGTTTCATCCAAAGCACTGTAAAGCTTTTGGATGAAGAGCTATGAATCTAAGACCTTAGGGGACACAAAGGTGATGACCTAGTTGATAGATGTGCTTACTTGAGAGCTCAGTTTTTGTGAATCCATGACAAAAGTGAGCATGGGATTTAGGTTCATGGTCACATCCTTGATCCTTTCCTAGTAAGATTTATATAGCTATTAGATCATGGGGAGGATTTCCATAGTCTATAAGTGAGAAATTAGATCGTTCTATAGTTTCTCAATTTCTTGATCCTTGACTGAGGATTCTTTTTATGCTTTTTATTATAATTATTGAAAGACCCAATTAGAATATGAGAGTTTTTCATGGATCTACGTCAGTTCAGTTTCTCTCTCCTTCAGCTTGGTCTCAATAACCACTCATAAATTAGCTTCCACTTGGAATATTTCATTAGAGATGTGGCTATCAAGGTTAGACCTTACTTTATTAAACTCTGTGTCTTTAGCCTTAGCCTCAACATTGAGGTAGTCAATCGAAGCCTTCACTTTCGTGAGTTCCAGCTTGGTCTTCTCTAGCTATCAAGTCACTTTGATGTAATTTGTGGTTATAGACCTTTTCATATCCTCCATTAGCTCCACCTTATTAGTGGGCCTATCCTAGATGAGATTGAGGCTGAAAACTTATATAACATAGTCCCCCAGTTACATCTACTCTTGGGGATTGACTACTTGAGGGGCTAAATGAGAAATCACAAAGAATTACTATGTAGGGTCAAAAAATGACTGAATGTGAGTCTTCACTGGGGCCTTGGCCCACTTCCCCCTTTTCTTCTCCATTTGGGCCTCTTAGGCCCTTCTTATTATGTCTATTTACTAATGATACTACTCTAGTTCTTGAATGTTGTCCACTGAGAAGGGGAGTCCCTATGGTAAGATAAATGAAATGATCACTTACTATTGTGAAGCAGTAGATGTTTTTCTTTCTAATGCAAGTGGATGAAGGGTGAGGGTGTAAGGAGAGAAAGGTGGGAGTCCATGGGCTAGGGTGAATGGTGATTGTGCCATGATGGAGGATGAGGTAGATGATTAAGGCATAAGAGTGAGGAAAGGTAAATGGGAGGAGATTAGGATCATGGAAGAAAATGGTATGAGATTGACGGTGGGTTGAGTAGATGAAGAGGAGAGTGGGGCTAGGGTAGTACCTGGTTAGGTAGTGGAGAGTGCTATAACTTGAAGTGAAATTGTGGGGGAAGATGAGGAGGTGACAAGAGAGGAAAAAGTGGAAATAAGGGGCTATGAGAATTGTATCTTCTTCCACACAAGATTAGGTAGAGGGCTAGATTTTGGTGCCTTGGATTACTTGTACTAGGATGAACCAATCATGAGTTTCCCAAAGGGGGATTGTTGCTATTGTGGGGCCATAGGATATGGGTCCATGGAAGGTGACCAAGTTGAAGGATTTTAAACCTTCAAGAATTTGGCCTCCTTTTATTGTGGTACATCCCCTGCTTCTTGCCTAGGGGTATATTTTTCTTCTTCTTCTTCCTCCTCTTCTTCTCTTCCTATCTTTATCTCAAGAGAGAATCTTGATTCCACCAAGATTTCCTCTAGGTGATGCTCATCCTAGATACTCTTGAAGGTTTCATCTCCTTATTCATCATCAAAATTAGAGTATGGCTTGCTGATCTCATCCCTATATTTTGTAGAAGGGGTGATTTTCTCTTTGCTCCAATCCCTCTGGGTGAGCTACATCTTTAACCCCTTTGATAATTTATTAGATGGGTCATACATTTGGACCATGTTATAGAAGGATTCTCATGATTTGAGAGAATTTAATAAGATTTGAGATAGATCTACATAATTTTGGAGGATTTCTTCCATAGGTGACCTCCTCTACTCTAGGTACAACTAAGTATAATGCTTGGGAGCACTGGAGGTGTTCAAGGATGTTATGTATCTACTTGGATCATAGTTTCATTTGTGATCACTCATATCAAGGCCAAGCTCTACCAACTTGGTTATGAGTAGGCATCCCTACTACCTCTTCATCACTGTGATGCCCCTCTTGTAAAAGGGACATCATATAGGCCTTTCTTCTTTTTTCTTATTCCATAGATGAAGTCTACTGCATCAAGTTAGTGAGCCAATTCTAGGGATAGTGTCCTATCTATTAGTAGCATGAGATATAAAAGGGTTCTCCTTAGAACCCATACACTCAGATGAATGAAAAATGGGTTCCCTAAAACTATTTGATTGGGAACCTACTCTCAATGAGCCATAACTAATGTGTACCCATCATTTTGAATGTAATGGCCTCGATGTTGAGGTAGATGAGAATTAGAGATATAAAGAGCTTTGAAAACTCATAGTAGTCTTAAGTGACTGATAGGATGTGGGTCTATATAGTGATTGGGGTCACTACATTTGGGAAAACATCTATATCAGAGGATTTGAGGTTGAGATATGCAAAGAAGTAATGGGAGTACTGGTAAAAAATGAGATGCACCAAAATGTACCTAGCATTAAATTTTTTCTAGCTCATTCTTCATGGTAGTGGTGATGGACTCTATAAAATCCATCTTGTACACCTCCACCTTTTCCACTATGGTTAGGAGGAAGAGTGCCCCCAACTAAAAGTCATCGATGTTGGCATCAGAGTCCATCCTAAAGATGAAGGCCAACATAGATAGGGTATCCTTCAAGTATTGAATGGGGAAGCTCACCAGGAGGATAGGTAGAGGAGGCATCTCTGTGATGTTTCTCTTAAGGAGAAAGCTAAGGAAGTGTGCCATCTCATAGACTTGGGAGTCTTCAACATCTTGAAGGATTTCTATGCTACATATATTAGCCTTGGGGTCACTTAGGAGCCATAACATCTCTTTGATAATGTTTGCACTAATTTTCACCCTTAGGTAGGCATTTTAAGTAATTATAGTAGTGATGACATCATACCTCTCTACATAAAGGGCAATGATTTCTAGGCATAGATGAATATAAGGCACCATGAAATTTACCAACATGCAATCCCACATTCTATATCTAAATGAGTCATACTCTTCCCTGTAGACCCTTTCTAGCATTCGAGTGTGAGCACCCTCTCTTAAAATTTTGGGATTCTTGGCTAGCTTAGGATTGAAGATATTGACCATGAAATTAGTGACCAATGTTTGGTCTTTGTAGTCTCCTTTGGCTGCCTTATCGATGTTCAACAATTTCTCCTTTCATTAAGTAGGAGATGAAGCATAAGGTTTACTCATCACATATTTGGGGGGAAGGTCTCCCCAACTACCCTAGCCATGTGTTCTTTGTCTTTTGGGATGAATCTCTCCCCTAAAAGATGTGGAAGGCTCCATATCATGGATTTTTATTGAAAATAACTTGCTATCATGAAAAAGCTACTGGGATAGAAAATTTTCTCACAAATTTCTTAGTTTTAGGCTTGACTTTCTCTGCTCTTTTGTGCTCTACTCAATTGCACAATGCTCTTTAAAATATCTAATGTACCTAACTTTTGGGCTCAAATGAGGTGAGGGTATTTATACACTGATGCTATTAGGCATGATCATTATGGAAACTTTGAAAATGGGTACACCCATAAATGATAAGGGTGGCACACACAGTCAAAGAGCCACTCACAAGAGATTTACGATGATCGTTATGGGGAATCACACAAAATGGAGTATCTAACATTAATGATAGGTGAAGTGAGTAGATAACTATATTTTAGATAATGTTTTAAAGATTTAGGAGGGTTAGGGTGCATACACATGGTAAATAGACAAGCCATTTGTGCCAATGACATTTATGCAAAGGGAATAACAATATAAAAGGAAACAAAGCTAAGGGAAACTAACTAATTATGTACAAGGAAGAGGTAGGTAAGTTAGTTAAAATGTTTCAAATAGATCCCATTAATTGAGATCTCCAATACATTTCCCTCTTCATATTATAACTCAAAAACATTTCCTTACCTACTGTTGATGATGCAAAATGGTCCTCTCCTTAAAGAGTCAAACTTCGCAAGTTGGCCTAGCTTTGTGGCCCATTGGTCATATTTGAGAACTAAATCTCTAGGTTTGAATCTTAGGTTCAAAGTTTTCTTATTGAACCTCCACTTGACCACTTACTGTTAAGTGATTTTTACATTGTTTTCATATTCTCTTGTTTCTTAGAGGTTAAGTAGCTCTATGAGTCTAACCTCCATTGCCTCATTTTCCATAATCTCAATAGCTTTTAGAAGCTATAAGGTGGGGATTTCATATGACACCATATAACCACCTTTTTTTTGTATACAAGTTCATATAGGGAGGTTTTTAGGATATATTTTAGATTGATGCAATTCACCCATAGAGTTTTTCTCATGTGCATGTGCCACTCCATTTACTAGTCAGTGCCCATCCTTTTGATTAGTCTTATAAGGTCCTTATTTGTCAACTTCATCAACCTGTTCCCTTATTGGTATTAATTGGATGAAGTTTTTAAGAAGATACCATTTTAGAGTGCAAACTCATATATCTTAGACCTAAGGAAGGTTTTTTCATTATCAGAGGTGATTGTCTTGGATGGGCTGAATCTTGCTACAAGCTCTTCTAAGAAGTTGAGAATCATAATCTCAATCACTTCCCTCATTGAGACTGCTTCGATCCACCTGGTGAAGTAGTTGATGGCCATCAATATCTATCTATGAATAATTATTGAGATAGGATTGATCATATTGATGAGGTATAAACCCCACTACATGAAGGGTTCATCGATCATGATTGGGTTTAGAGGCATGGTTGAATTCTTTCTTTTCCTCACAAAGAAATGACATTTTTAGCATTTTTTGACTGCTTAGTAGTAGTCTATGAACATGGTCAACTAATAATACCCCAAATGTATAATCTTGGTCATGGTGGTTTTAGCTGAGAAGTGGCCACCTAGGGGAGCAAAGTGCATATCTTAGAGGATCTTTTTGGCTTGGTGTTTTTCAACACACTAGAGCAAATATTTATCAAAGTTCTTTTCAAACAAGACTCCCAAGATTATCATGTAGCTAGACCCCTACAACCTATAAAAAAACCTTTTATGCATGGGAAGGCCATCAATATACTGACCAATTTGCATGAAGTGGGTCTATTTGACCACCCAATATCCATTGACTTTGAATTGGTTGAGTAGGACCGATTTCAGTGTGCTTTATTCTTCCAATAAGACATCTACACATTGGGATAGGTACTCATAGATTTTCCTTCCTATGATCACCTTAGTCGACCTGAATTTGATGTCATACTCTAGGATCTTGGTGATCTGATTAGCTTATTTTTTAATGATTTTTCCTTCTAGTATGTATTCATAGACGCTAGAGTGGGCCATGCACACCATTACTTTATTGCCTGCCACAAGGTGCCTGAACTTCTTGAGGCCCTTGATTATGACGAAAGCCTATCTCTCTACAAAATTGTATTTGAATTCATAACCATGTAATGTTATTGAGTAGAACATGATCACGTACTCATTTCTTCCTTCCTCTTCCTTTTGAGTTAACACAGTCGCTAGGCTATACTCACTCCCATAGGCATACATAATGAAATCTTCGGAAAAGTCAGGGTTAAATAATATAGGCATGGTAAATATTTTGTCTTTAATTTCATCAAATACTACTCTTCTTTTGGGTGTCCACTTGAAGGCCTAGTCTTTCTTTAGCATTAGGGTGATTAGTCTCACCAATCCTGCAAAGTTAGATATAACCCTGTTGATAAAATTAATCTTTTCAAAGAAAAATTTCACTCATTTCTTGTTTACCAGTAAGGCTAAGTCTTTGATTGCCTTTATTATATTTGGATTAATGGTGATCCCTTATTTGGATAATACATATCTAAGTAACTTACCTTGTGGGACTCCAAAGACACATTTCTTGGGGTGAAGAGACACCTCAAATTCTTGACATCTTTGGAAGACCTTCTCTAGATGGTCAAAGTGATTCTACTTTTCCATAGAAAAATGATGAGGTAATTGAGGTAGATAGGGATGATCTTATTGATTAGGCCTTTGAAAGATACACCCATTAATCACTAGAATGTTGCCCTAGTATTAGAGAGGCCAAAATGCATCTTTGTCTATGCAAAGGTTTCCCACTTCATGGTGAAGGTGGTCTTATGCTGGTCTTCTTCATTTACCCATACCTAGTTATACCCATAAAATACATATAGTAGGAAAAACATCTTTGTACCCACTACTATTTAGAGGATCTAATCCATAGAGGGGATGGGATAATGGTCCTTTAAATAATCCTTATTCATATCTTGAATGTCCATACATAGTTGGACCTCTCCACTCTTCTTTTATACAAGAACTAGATTGGACACCCAAGTTGAATGCTTGATTGGGTATATAATCTTTGAGTCGATTAGTTTCTTAAGTTCTTAAGCCATGAGGGACTCAATTTTTGGATTCACAAGTCTTTTCTTCTGTTAGACTAGTTTGGCTCCTTCTACGAAGCCTATGGTGTGCTGAATGACCTCACAATCATATCCCTTCAAGTCATCATAAGTCCATGTAATGACTCCTTTATATTTGTCATAGAAAGAAACCAACTAATCCTTATCCTTTTGAGAGACTTATTTTCCAACCTTTAGCTTCCTTCCACCTCTAACATCAAGATCAAAGCAATCATCTTTATCTATAACAAACTTTAGCTTATCATTCTTTGCATCATTAGAGTCAAAAATATTCTCTAGGGTGATGAGGCCCTTTGGCATCTTGTTCATATTTAATTACATGATTTGGTCCTTGTAAGCATCTTTAATCCATGGTACAATTATTCCATGAATTTACATGATTGTTGGAGGAACATGGAAATTTGAGCATCATTTTCAAACACCTACTAGTTTTGGTCATTATCCGAGATAACGGTCCTGATGATTACCTGCACTGCTTGCTCATTGGTGAACAAGTCTATTACTTGGTCAAATTGGGAAACAATCATTTCTGTTCTATTAACATCCACATTTGTGACCCTTGGGATGATCTAAATGTTGAAGTCTTTAAAGGATTTAATTAGATCTCATATATAGTGGTGGTAAGATCTCATACACATATTTTTTGTGGCCACTACCTCCCTTACCTATTTTACTACTAATTAGAATTATCGAATACCTTCAACTATTTAATTCCCATCAGCTCAGTAAGGTTGAACCCATAGACTAGAGCCTCATATTTAACCTCTAACACTTTTTTATACAATCAAACTAAAACTGAAAGGCTTGAAGAGTCTCTTTTATGGAAGGAGATGTTAATCGAATGCTAGCTCTAGAGCTGGTCTTGCATTTCACACCATCAAAATGTAGAGTCTAGAATATAGACTTATCTTCAATCCCTTCACTCTTATCTCCTTTTTTCTTTATGATCTCAAGAATGGCCTGGTCTTCATCATGGATTATGTGGGCTCCAAGGATGGTATAATCAAAGTTTAAAAATGGGTCATTCTCAATGAATTTGTTGATAAACAATTCTTCCTCTAGAATTCTAATATCTGTAACCTTTTTTCCTTTGAGCATCTCCATGTAGTGCATCTCCATTCTTGAGAAGGAGGTGTGCATTTCTTCAAACTTCATCATAACTTCATCCACTATGTGTTCTAGGTGAAATGGTTTGGACAACACTTTCAACTTTGAACCATACTTGGTCTGTAGGATTAGATGGGACGAATCCAATGATAAGTATTGGCCTATTTTTATGGTAAAGCTCTTGAAAAACATAGCTTGAAGATAGGTAGTATGTCTATCACTATAATGTCTTGTGGTACAATAATGCTAGGACAAGAATATAACATGAGGGGAAGAGCCTTGATGATACCTAAAGTTTAAACCTTTTTCCTATTCAACTACATCACTCTTTTATTCAATGAATCATACTTCAATTGTAGTGCATCTACTATTTGTTTAGGCATCATAATCATGATTTTAGTTGAATCGATCATGGAGTTGTGAAATAATTTCTTCCCCATAATTAGTGTCAAATAGAATTGGGTATTTTTTATTTTGCTTACCCCCTCTTTGGTATTGATGAATATGGAGGGCATCTAGGGTTGTGTGATTGAGCTAGCTTCCTTCCCCTTTGTCCTTGTGGACTCTATAGTCAACTTTCCTTGCATGGGATTTTATTACTTCTCCAAGGCTTCCTTTAATAGAGACTTCTACTCGAGTATTGATAAGACATCCTAGAGGGAGATGTTGGCTGGAACCCTCTTCAGTTATTCTACCATGTTGTATGACCCTTAAAGTGAGACCTTAGGATCTTTTGCTTTGTTATACTCTACCTCTCTCTAATTTGGATATGTCAGACATGAGGGTTGAGTGCTGGGCCTTTCTCAAAGGTCACTTTGGGCCTTATAATGGCTTTGGGGATTTTGACCAATCTTTTCTTTAAGTGAGTGTAGTAGTCTGATTGAAATTGTAGGGATCTATACATGAGAACTTTGCTCATGTAGACTACTTCTTCACCTTCAACCCAGGAGAATAGTATGTGCTTTGGGGCTATTCATTCTTCATTTTCTAAGGACATCCCCTACATTTTTGCCATCAAAACTATGTTCTTGATCCTTAGAGACTGGTATATGTAGGCTACATTGGGGGCTTTCCCTTGTCACTATTATTTAAAAACCTTTTATTTTAGGTTTCCCCTTAGATAATTTCAACGTCCATAAGCATCATTTTAAGGAAAGCACCATGGATTAGAGCCATCCACCAAGTTGTTTTGGCTAACAACTAGCTCTTTGTTTGCATTATGTGATACTGTATGTAAGGGATCAGGTATCATAACCATTTGATTTGTGGGTTACATCCAATGGTTTAGTGCTTTGTGATTAGACCTTTGTCTCTCTTAGTACTAGCTATGTTGGTATGGTGATCTCTTTTCTTAGAAGCTATTAAAAGGGGGCTTCAGAGGAATAGCCTACTTCCTTTTGAGACTGATTATCTCATTAGAGAAGTTTCAAAGGATACTCTTCATATCATTTATCTCCATGATCACATAGGATTGAGAAAACATGTTTTCTTGAGTGGGTAGATATACACACATAGAAGGTAGGGATCCTGAGGTATTTGGGGATTCTTCTTGTGAAGGATTTAATATTTCTAGGAATATTAGCATTGATGGATGTAAAGGTAGCTTTCTTGCTTCTATCAAATTGTTTTCAGCCCTTACTACCAGATCATCAGTGTTCAACAACATCTAGCTTCCAAAAGATTAAATCATAACCATAATACTTGAGTTGAAGGCCTTGAGCTAGAAAATAATAGCCATGCCTACAGGTGGTCAAACCATTATTGGGATCCTTTGACAGGCCTTTTTAAACTTGGTATTGAAATTGATAATGGCTTTTTATGGGCCTCTCTTGATGGTTATTAGTTACTGTAGGAGGGATGACCAATCCACTTTCTTGTTGAATTTCTCAAAGAATTTATCACCCAGGTCATCCCAAGTATTGATGGAGTTGTGTGGTAAATATCAGTACTAATCAAGAGCCCATCCTTTTAAAGACATTGCTAGTATCCTTAAGGCTACGTTCTAAGCATTAACATAATACACGATGCACACATTTGAAACATCTTGGAGATGTTCTACCATGGTGTTGAAATATTCTCCCAAGATTTTAGGGAGTGCCTTCAGGGCATTCATGGGAAAGGGATCCCATGTGATTGGGGGTGTCAAAGGGATAAGCGAGATGTTGCTATCCCATGATGCAAAGTTATTTGGTAGGCCTAGAAGAGCCATTTATTATAATTTTTGTTGAGTAGCATGAGGTCCTAAAGTCCTTTGGTGAGTTAGAGATCCTAGAGGTGGGGTTAGTAGACTTAGATTCTTCACTATTTATGACCTTGTTATGGGCTTATGGTTCATAAACTCATGCTTCTGACTTCTAATCAAGAAATTATGATCTGTCCCATTTGGCATGGTAAAAAAAAATTGTTGATGCCTAAAACTCTCACTTCTAGTTTAACTACCTCCTATGGGAGTCTTTACAGGTGTGGGACCAAATTACGATCTATAAAGTAACCTCTAGGATTTAGAAGCTAGCTCTTCATTCCAAGTTGGGGGGTGAAAAGGGATAAGGAAAGAAATGCAAATACTATTAAAATAACACTAATTGAAGTAATACATTGAGAGATTTAAAGCATTAACCTATTATTTCCTAAAATAAATTGAATCCTTATGCACTATAGATAATAAAGGATCATGAAGCATGAAGTAAGATCTATAAGGAAAGCAAAGATCAAAACTATAGAAGTAGATAAAAGAAATGACAAGCATAGATAACTTTCCACTCAAATTGACATAGAACATCACTTCCTCTTCATTGTTATATGGAGAACAAAATATAGAAAGGCCTCAAGTGCAAAATACAAAAATGTCTAATCACACCTATGATGAGCATCTACTAAGATCGTATAATGAAAAATCACTAACTATTGTTACTTCTATTCTATTACAAATGGTTGTCCTTATAATATAAAAAACTATATAGTAAATGATAACCAACCCCTTCTGAAAAGGAATGAGCCTAGAATATATAAGTGATATGGCCTCTCATGGGAATGACACCTAAAAATCCTGACACTTGCACCCATGATGATGCCATTACAATTGAATGAGGGACTCAGGCTCATGAGTGTAGTTAGTCTCCAGATCTTAGATATTGCATCACTACTTTGTCTTGTTAAGGCCACCATGATCAAGAGGAGCGTAGTGGTACCATGCATATATCTCTAGAGCTACTTATGCTATGTCATGACCACTTGACCCTAGCCCTTCAAATTTGATAAATAACCTTTTAAGCTAGCTTAAAGTGTTCCAAAAGCTTTATTGAGAGAGGGAGGGGCCCACATTCTCATCTAATGGCATTGCTCTGAGCCCTGACAATAAAACATTTACCTTTGAAGAGTTCCATAGTGCCACATGGAAAGGCTCATCTCCTTCTTGTTATAACTACATGGTGGGTCCCTCTCTTTTTTTTGCTAGTCAATGGTGCAACTTCAAGGTCTAACAAACTAAAACCACTCATGGATAAGCATGGGGATAACACATGTGGAGCTGGTGCTTCTCTAGGGAAATTGGGCACTTGTTTGGCAAGGCTAAACATGGGGCACCACATATAAAGTAGATGCTCATTTGGGGGAGAGTCGAGCATTTATTTGTAAAATTGAGCATGAGGTCACCACATGTTGGAACCACATTCACTAATAAATGGTTTGGTGGGACCCATCTATTCATCCTCTAGCCAATGGTGTTGTCTAAAGGTCTAACCAAAATGAACTGGCCTTAGATGAGTGCTGGGCCACCACATGTTGAATGCATGCTACATTGGAGGGAAATAAGAGCTTATTTGGGCTGAAGAAGCATTGGGATAACACATAAGGGGAAGCATAAGGAGGCTGAAACTTAGACAAAATTTGTAAAAAGGATCCTAGGAAGGAAGAGGCTGAAGGAAGAATTGCAGAAGGAGTTGAGCAAGCTTGAGGTAAAAAGGGTTGACTACTCCAAAATGAGAAAACATGGATTTTGATCCACAATATGCTTTATAAATGATTTCTAAGTGGGTAATGGCCTTAGACCTATTTTGTATTTATATGAGACTTGTTAGGAATTTTCTCACACCATTAACATCCAAAACATATAATCTGACCAATATGAATGTTTTGATTTTTTTTATTACTTGACATGGGATAAAACTGTAAGTTTTATATGGTAACATAATTATTATATATTATGAGTTTTAAGGGTCTATTTAAGAGTCAATAACATTTATTTGAAGATTTGGAGATATCTAAGTATGATAATTAACTAGTTTAAAATAGACTGGGAGCATTCCTATAGGTTACTAATAGAAACTAATGAAGATTGGATCCATAGAAGACATGTGGATGTGAACAAATATCAAATGAGAGTCATATATTTACACACAAGTTATGTAGAGTGAAGATAGGTAAAAACTAACATTTCCAAATATCTAATACCACATTTTTGTATTTAGAAATTCCTTTTTTTATTTTAGTATTGAAATGCAATATAAAAACTAGAGTAAAATGACAAAGAGATATACTTAAGTGCATACAACACATATTTTCTTTGGGAGATGCTTTGAACGTGTATCTTGGTCCAAGCAAACCTAAAATGAACATGTAGTAATTAATTTACATGAGATGAAAATATGAAATGAATTTATTGAAACTTTGAAGCTTAAGTGTAAGGAAAGAATACACTTGTAAGTGGGAGAACCATGTTGCCTTATAACTTGTTAGAGATGATGCTTCTTGGTTGAAGTATTAGGTTATTATGCTTTCTATTGAAGCACATAGATAATATTTACTCTTGTTAAACCCTTTATAGAATTAGGGGTGATCAACTCCCAATTTTTATAACTAAGGCAAGGCCACATGTTGGGAAAATAAATACACCAACCCTATTTAAAAAGGGAGTAGTGCTAAAGTTGTTGAGTGTCACAAAATACTCAACCATACTAACTATATGGATAATATTACATTGATATTATAAGCCCAAGATTAAAGGTGGGAGCAACATATTGGGCTCATGGAGTAATGTCAAGGCAGTTGAGGACATGAATCTCAACTACATTTGTTATTTAACATGAATCAACTGATACAAACTAACTTATATATTCAGGGTGCTCAGAGCTAGGTACCATCAAATATGTTTAAAAATAGAATCTAAAAAACTATCTATATGCATGAACAAGCTTCAATCCTCATGAATGTGTGTGTTGGGATCCCTTTTTTAGAAGACTTGATCCCACACCAACTAGACCAACCCTAGTGCATGGAGACCCATAGAGAAAGTGAAGGACCCATTTTACACACCTTGGCACTCACTATAAAGACTACTAGAGTCCTTGTTCCAGTTGGGTGATGGTTACATAGAATCATGAGTCTCAAGGCATACCTACCTAGTCCTACAGGTGATGGTTTGAGGCTTAAGGAGCATGGAGATCTGAGTAATGGAGTAGGTAGGTGTATAGCCCTGACTAATAGCCTAACCCTTGACATGCACGCTAGTTGTCCTATATGGCATAGTGGAGCTGACAAGCTCACAACTACCTATCCTTTAGCATGTGCCTATCCAGTCTACAAGAAGAGTGGCCAATGCCTATATAAATGAGGCAACCTCTAAGAGGAAAAAGAGAGAGAACATTAATAATGAAGCTCTAGTGAATTTGAGAGCGATAAAGGAATTAAGTCTTGAGTGATAAGTAGTTAATGTAAGCCATGCTTGTCTGTGAGCCTCTAGCATTAGTAAAAATAAGATTGATCAATGAAATCTACTACTAGTTGTTGTAATGTATAAAAAATATTAATGGATGAATATTGATCATTAATGTTATATGTTATTGTGTTGTAGATTGTTTGAGTTGTGAAGTTCTCTCCCCATGAATAATGTTGATGAACTAGGACTCAACCCTGGTAGTAAGTGGCACCCTCGAGCCACTTAGCCATCTTACCCATCACAAAAGGCCATTATGCTATAGACAACACTGAATGATGACCTTAGGATGAATAGACATCCCCATGTGGACTCCCTTACCTATATGTGCCAATAAGGTCTTGACCCCCTCTATTTAAGCATGCATCAATGGACCTATCCCTTTGAGCCTCTATGCCAGAAACCCAATGGATATCTTAAACCACTACACCCTATATATCCCTCAATTGTGCCATGATGCAACTAGCCCAACACAGACTTGGTCCCTTCATTGTCATGCTTTGGGTGAGCGCATAAGGTTTGTGCCTTATGTGAAACTAATGTCAGCACACTAGTGTGCTTAAATGTTATGCATCAGACCATGCTTCCCTTGCACCTAACTCCTTTAACCCTAAGAATGCCTAATAATCAGAGTTACACACATGATCAAGCATCGTACCTACTTAAATGACACACTTCACTAAAACATTTTGGTTCTATTATCGGGACATGTTGAATTTCATTGCTAAGATGTTACAATAGAGTGATTATATGACTATCACTCAAGAATATTGAGCACTGGCTAGATAAAGTTAGAGATTGTTTCACATAGAATCATCCCATATGTGAAAGAGAAGCCACAAAAATGGGTGTATACTTATCTATATCACCCATTATACAAAGTGTTCTTCTATGAGCTACCTGAGCACATATATAAATGGCTAGCTACATATGTTGATAATATATGAAGAAGTTATGGATAACACCTTGAGTGGACCATAGAGTGTGTAGAGAGGTTAGAAATCCTGGATGAAGTGTGGATGCACACTGTAGATAAGTGGTGGGATGACACTTTGAATAGCTATATGTTTGAGTTCATAGTGTTCAACTTTTCATGCCTAGAAGAAGTAGAGCACAAGTTTCTTTGAGAACTAAGGGGCACATTCATCAGAGGACTTCAAACTGAGCTAAAGAAGCTCATGGTCGATTATGGGATAGAAACCATGAGGATGAAAGGCTAAAAGTCTTTACGTGTATGGGAAAACATTAGGGGAAGAAGGGGGAAGTATAGGAAAGGTGTCATGGAAGAGGAAAAATAACTTAACACTTGAGAACTCTAGAGGCTGAACTATAATAAGCATAGATGAAGGTTGATGGAAGACCTGGAACTTGAAAGTGTCGAGAGGACCTGTAGCGCATAAGAAGGGCATGAGGAAGGATCTTTTGAAACACCATAATGCATTGAGATAGAAGAAAAAAGAAGTGGTCAAATTACATAGATGGGTTTTAGGATATAATGAGTTCATACAAGATGAGGTGATTGAGGATGTGCTATAGGCACCTACCCCCTTTAAACCTAAAATGCAAGCCCATGCATTGGATTCTTCCTTTGAGAATAGAAGAAAGGTAACTGAACTTATTACCCTAATAGACTATGATTAGACTAAGATTTTTGATCAAGGGTTTGTGATTGAACAAGTGATCCCATATAAGGAGCCGAGCAATGGTATGGAAAATTGAGAAGGCACTAGTCTAAGTGCCGTGAACACAAGCACACATATTCCTATGCAAGGAATGTCAATCATATCAACTAGGTAATAACCTACAGGAAGTGGTATAATACCACCAATAAGCAAAGCCATGCCATCAAGCTCTAAAATGCAACCTACTCCATTAGGGTCAATGCTCAACCCTACTAGTGGGGCCATTGGAGGACCATCCCCTATGTAGATACAAAGAGGTTAGGCATCATAAAATCCAATGCCACCACCTCAGTAGATATACTATGAGATAGCCATGCACCTACCTGAGTATCTTGGAGTTGAATATGCTATAGAGCATGTGATAAAATGTGAGTTACAATAACATTCTTGAAGCATTACTCAGCCTAAGCACAAGGCAACATAGTTCATGATAACCTTGCTAGATCGTGCCCATACCTAGCATCAAAAGTTTAATCTAAACTAGGCTATGGTTGACTATGATGTGCTAAAGGGAGCATTCTTGAAGGAGTTTAACATTCTTGAGTTTTAAAAATAGAGCATCATGACACTCAAAGAGATCATTTAAAGGTTATCTGAGAGCATGCACTTGTATAA
Organism: Torreya grandis; assembly: GCA_037957365.1. Classification (NCBI taxonomy): domain Eukaryota; kingdom Viridiplantae; phylum Streptophyta; class Pinopsida; order Cupressales; family Taxaceae; genus Torreya; species Torreya grandis. The sequence goes on along the minus strand of JARHVA010003410.1, from coordinate 591,453 downwards.
TGTATAGTTCAAAACTCTCCTCACCAAACTTCCTTATGATATCCACCCCTACTAGCATGCATAATGGTTATTAGAGGTTTATTGGTGCCATTCAAAAGGGTGATATCCATGAAGACCTTCATGGAACCCCATGAAGTGCTTAAAGCCACATTATGAGCTGAGGTGGTAGGCAACACTAACACTAGATTAGTCCCTTCAGAGAGGTGCAAATTGTATTGATGGCTTCTCAACTACATAAGCTTACTACTGGATAGGCACATGACTCTTATGATGGGATTTGGTGCAATAACTATGAGATAGAGGGGTACAATAAGAATAACTACCTGCATAAGAATATCCATGTAATACTGCCTAGTTGTGAGGTTTGCCATGGAACACATGACTCTTAAAACTATCCCTTGTTGTAGTGTGCTAGTCAAGTAAATACTATAGTTTACTACAAGATGTGTGATGCCTACACACATGCGATGATAGACTATATATTCATTGATGAAATGTGCCAAAACATGGAGAGAGATGAAAAACAAGCCATGACTTTAGGTGGTGACCAGGCAGGCCAAGGGAATGAGGGCTATAACTAGAACAATATGGGTTATGGCAACCAAAGAGGAGTGTGTGGTTGAGGAGGTAGACATGGTGGAGGGAGATTCCCACCATGATCTTGTTATAAGTGTGGGTCAACTAAGCATTATTAGTGTGACTTCCCCACACACCCAACATGTGGGTACTATTGAGGCCCACACACAGTTGAAGACTGTGTAGATCTATATAATAAGTTGATGTAAGGTTAGCTTGGCATGGATAGAGGAGTCACTATGGTGTGGTATGAGTCTAAATAATGCAGATAGGCCACCAAGCCATAATATATTCCCAAGGGCCTCTAAAGGTGTAGGCCATGATGTGGAGTGGGCTCACCACTCAACCACCTACCATGCCAAACCAAGACTTATGCCTGGAATATGATGAGTCAAGCCACACTAAGTGCATGACATGGCTAGATCCAAAAGTAACACCATATCCTAATCTTGTATGCCAAAGGGATGTCTTATAACAAGTAATGATCATGATACAAGACCTATAAGGTGAACTCCAATTGGCTAGAGACTTGGAAGCATAGGCCACCATGATGCATAAAAAGCAAGACCAGTAGGAGGCTAAAGACTAGGAGTTAACTGAGATCTTGCGCCTCCTATAGATGGAAAGGGTAATACCCCTACTGAAGGACTTGCTTTTAAGGCATGTAGAGAAATCACCAATGTGAGAAGACAACCCCCAAACAATAGAGATACAGTGCCACATATGGTGTGGATGTGATAAGTGAGGTATACTTAGAACACTGAGTATGACAAGGAATTACTAATAGACACCACCATCAATGGGTGGTCAGTTTGTGAAGTGCTAGTTGACACAAGTATAGAGGTCAATATCCTAACCAAGAACGTTTGGGAGAAAATGGGGAAGCCACACTTGAAATCATCACCAAACACATTATTCATGGTGAATAAGACTTGAGCATAACCTATAGGGATCCTAAAGGGTGCCATAGTGGACATCATGGGCATCGAGTTATAAATTAACTTTGAGGTCATAGAGCTATTAGAGGAGGACAACTACCTAGCACTCTTAGAAAGACCATGGTGCTATGTAACAATGCCAATATGTACTTTAAGAAGTGTTATATGACCTTCAAAAATGGCAAGGAAAGGGTGGTGATACCTCTTTCAAGTGACTAAGGGCCAACTTACGTTAAAAGCATTAACCTTGAGGATGAGGTCAACCATAGTTATAGCATCATGGTGCAAGGCATCGAGGCTCTCAATCCCAGTGAACAAGGGGTACTCACTTGGGAAGATAGCTAATCAACCTCATGTACAATTGATGTAGCTTACAAATGTTGGGTTGAAGAAGCCTATGAGGTCATTGGGCACAGATGCCACCTAGTACGCAAAGCTGGATCTGGACTATTTAGCATAGGCTTGATAAGAATTACATGACCTTAACAGAAGTTGACTCTTCATGCCAAGAAGATAGGAAAGAGAGTACTCTAACATAGCCAGGGAAAGTTCACAACACTCCCTAAGTATGAAGGAAACTAGCCTATTGAGAGGTATATATAATATATTGAGGCTTGCATCCTAAAGGAAGTTGATTATATAGGTGCATTAGTGTATACACTAAAAATTACTATTATGCACTAGTGGGCCATGAGACTTGGCTTGCCCATTTGGTGAGATGTGAAGGTAACCATGTGCATCAGATTTAACAAGAGCAATAAGGATCTAAACATACCCCCCTATGATGGCAACTCTAACCCAATTGTGCACATCTAGCTTTGTAAAGAGACTTGGGTGATCTATAGAGAAAATGCACCATGAGGCCTATGGGTGCATGCCTTCCATAAAAATATAAAGACATGGGCATGATCATGGTACATTGTGAATGAGATGAGCTAGGAAATAAGAAATTGGGACACTTTGAAGGAGAAGTTTATGCACATTTTCTCCTTCTTTTCACAAAACCTTAAATTACTAGAGTCGCTACAAGTCATTCGACAAGCTATGTTTGAAGACACAACTATCTTAGAGGAGTACTTAAAAGAGATGCTCAGAGAGAAAAGACTGGTGCTTCTAACTTTCTTGAAATAAATGGTGCTTCATAGTGACTCTAGTGAAGAAGATGATGAGACTTGGAAGGAGCACAATTAGAGGGACCTAGTAGGTAAGCAAAAGATTATGCACCTCATTGATGACAACTCTCTAGATGACAGAGACCCAATACACCTTTGGGTTGAGATGACAGAGGGAATGAGGTAAGTCGAAGACTCCCACCAAGAGAGCAATGAACCCTACTACATACCCCTCAATACCACCTAGGTAGACATCAACGTAGAAGGAGAGCCTAAGATGGCCACTATAGGCACATAATGGTCTGAGGTAGAACTCGCATGCATCATCAACCTCCTAAGGCAATTTCAAGATCTCTTCTCATATAACTAAAAGGAAATAAAGGGTACCTACCCTTCATTAAGAAAGATGAGCATCAAACTAGTGGATGATGTAAGACCAATCAAGAAGCACCCTTATTAGATGAACCCCAATCTCTACACCAAAGTGAGAGAAGAGATCAATGGAATGTTGGTTGCTGGTATCATCTACCCAATGCAAGAATTAGAGTGGGTGAGTTTGACGATCATCAAAATCAATAAATATGGGTGAATATAAATTTGTGTCGATTATAGGATGTTGAATACCACCTATGTCAATGACCCTTTCCCAACACCATTCACTAATGAAGTCTTGGATGGGGTCATAGGCTGTGAAATCTACAGTTTCATCAATGGGTTCTCAGGTTACCATCAGGTGCAGATAGAGGAAGAGGATAATCCTAAAATAAACTTATTGACTAAATGGGGTTGTTTCACTTATAATGTGATGCCATTTGGGCTAAAAAACACACCAACTATATTCTCTAGAGTGGTGACCACCACTTTTAAGGACTTCATCCACAAGTTCCTCCAAGTATATGTGGATGATTGGACCATGTATGGTCTTGTAAGGGACCACCATGACAACTTGTGCATTATGTTCAAAAGGTGCAGACAACTCCAGATATCATTCAATTTAAAGAAGTGCATCTTCATAACCCCATTTGGTACACTACTCAAGCACATCATTTGCAAAGATGGATTTCTCATTGATCAAGTGAAGATTACAATCATCATCTAGCTCCAGACCCCTTTCATACAAAAGGATGTTTGCACTTTCCTAGGCCATTGTGGATACTATAGGAAGTTTATAAGAGGCTACGTAAAAATCACCATGCCTCTAGAGGAGGTCTTGTGCAAGGATGGCCCATTATACTAGGGCAAGGTGCAAGAGGAGGTATTTGACACTTTAAAGCTAAAGTTGGTGAGTACATCGATAGTTCAGTTTCTTGAATGGATGACTCCTTTTCACATCTACATCAATACATTAGGGTTAGCCATCAGTGTCATTTTGGCACAACTAGGTGAAGGCAAAATAGACCACCCCATTTCTTTCACAAGCAAAAAGTTAATTTAGGTTAAGCAAAACTATACCACCACTGAGCATGAAGTGCTGGTAATGGTCTACACCCTACAAAATTTTAGATATTATCTTTTAACAACACCATTAAATTTCTTCACTAATTATGAGGCACTAAAATACCATGTGATAAAACCTATTTTGCATGGGTGCATTTGTACATGGGTTGTCCTCTTCTTGGAATTTCAATTTTCAGTCATGGTTAAACCTAGAAAGAAAAATTTGGGGCCAGACCACTTGTCCCACATCAACTCTGACAATGTAGTGGTGCCAATTAAAGATGATATGCCAGATGCACAACTCTACTAGGTACATCATGCTCCTAAAGACTTGGTGGAGATTTATACTTTTAGAACCTTAGGGGTAGTGCCACCAACATTGTCCTCCAAGGAGAAGAAGTAACTTGTTATTTGTGCCTCCCCCTTCCAGCTCATTGAAGGGGAGCTATGCAAAATGAGTGGAGATTATTGGGTGAATATTTTGTCACCAGCTAACTGACGACAAAATAGGTATATCAACCTCAACATAAGGAGATTTGATCGGCAAAATGTGTAGTTTTACCATAGCATAATGAGATAAATCTCTCCTCTCATCAAGGAGAGGTTCCCTATAAACTACTATATACTAATATAAACTAAAAATATACTCGGGTGAGATAACACCATCCATCTCTCTTTTTTTAGAGATGATGTTCATACAGTAAAAGAAAATTCCTAGGTAATTATTGAAGGCATTTCTCTTTTTTCAAAAATGATGTTTAGAAAACTAGAGGAAGACTTCCTGGGTAGTAATTGTAACCACAAGAAACCCATGAAAGCACAAAGTCTTTCATTGCTTCTCCTAATGGAACAGGATGTAGTAACACAGTAGAATGAAGTGTAGCACAAAGTCTCCACCTCAACTACACCAAGATAAAAGGTTATGAAGGATAATGGGAGCTCAAAGTCTCTCTAATATCCTTTTCACTGAAACATAAAACACAAACTAAAGACAATTGTGGGAGTAAAAAATCTCCCATAGTTGGCTTCAGGACACCTTTCAGATTATTTCCACTAATTCTACTTATTTGATTAAATGGACAAGATTGTATTTAGAAAATAGACATAAGAAAAATTTCCTAAATAACACAAGCTATTTCAACACAAAGTCTGAAAGGTCACTTGCTTTCTCATTCATTTGATAAAATATGATTAACAATTTGAGCTCAAAGTCTCAGAAATGCCTTTCAATTTGGGTAGAGTTTTGCTTCTGATAATCAAGAGATCTCCCTTACATAAAATGAGAGATTACAATATATAGCAGCCAAAAGAAAAATTTTGGCATTTGTTTCCAAGAAATGGCCCATGCTGCATTTAATGCCTTGAATGCATTTGAAATTTTGTGAAGGGGCCCTATTGGAATAGGTCATCAGCCTTAACTTTGGCATTCTAATTCATCTCAAATGTCTCCTCCAAAGTATGGGCCACATGGTCCTCTTCAAGATATTTACACATCTGTCCATTTGCTTTTACTCAAAGGGAGAAAAATAGGCCACACCATTGAATGCTCACACTCTCTAATGTCCACCTGGTGGACTGCTCCACCTACTGGAATAACTCTTTACAGATATTTTTGGATTCTTTATATAGTTCCCTCTTTCCTTTCTATATTTTATCTCTTCCTATTGATCTAAGCTCTCAGGCTATCTTCTCACTTTCTTCTAACTCTTTCGGCTCTTTCCTTAGCTGGTCACTGAGTTTGTTCTCAGGTCTGCACCATATTTAAAAATCAACAATTATTTCATAACCCTAAATTTGATGTCTTGGGGACATCATCAGTCACTGGTTGCTTGAACCACTTTGAACCTTGAACCTTGAAGCTTTCAGAGTGCATCAATTCAATGGTTTAATAGTTTAGGTGGTTCAATCAGCTTGTCGATTCAATATTTCTTTCAAAGAGCCGCATTCACTTAGTCTATTTTGGGAGTTTAATGTACTGTTGAACCAATTATTTGAACCTTTAAACCACTTTAAACTCCTTAGGAGTTTAATGGTTCAATGGTTCATCAGTTAATTAGTTCAAAGGTTCATTCCATATTATTTAAACTCTTTTGAACCTTCACTTGAACCTTTTGCTCAAACTTCTTCTGAAATCTTGTGCTTAAACTTTGAACTTTGAACTCAGTGAAGCTTTCAGAGTTGTTGAACCTCTGGGAGTCGTTGAACCCATTGAACCTTTGAACTTGTTTAAACATTTTAGAGTTCAATGGTTCAATGGTTCAATGGTTCATTCCAACTCTTTGAACCATGCCGATGAACCTTTTGATCAAACCTCAGTGTTGAACTATCCTTGCAACATTTAGGAAATGCTTAGGTGTTTGGAACTTTATTTATGAAAGCCCACCTATTAAAATTTCCTTAGCTGAAAAGGCTTGATTAACTAAAAAAATTGACTGCTTAGAACATTTTTTGAGAAAGAAAGAGATCATTTTGGCCTGTAGGACCAAAATGGTCGACATGTTATCCACAAAAATAAGTGACAAATTTTGAGAACAACACCTAGATCCAATTGGGGAACTTCCATGAATTGTAAAAATGATCGAAGGGAGTAGAATCTAGACTCTTAGTGCCTTTATCTATGCCATTGGGATACAGAGTCATGCCACCTAAAAAGAAAGATGCCAAAAGATGAAAATGAACATCACAAAACAAAACTAAAGACTAAATAAATATACAACCAATCTTATCTAATACTTCAATGATTGAAGTGCTTCAAATGCTATCCACTATGAGGCAATGAAAATGGCATGCCATATTGATACTTCAGCAAGAAACTATTCTCACCATTTACTCAGTGATTGGCAAATGGACCTCTCCATAGGGAATCCAATTTTCCATGCATCCCTTTTGGTTATCTCTTCTTGTCCCATAATAAGACTTGATCTCCAATCTGAAAATCATGAATCCTTGCTCTCTAGTCGAAGAGCTTCTTTACCAGACTTTGACGTGCTACAATACAATCTATCACCATAGTTTGCTGCTCATTTAGTTTAGTCAAGCACATGATTCTCTTGTCAATGGAATCTTCAAATATTTGATCTTTGACAGCCTTTGCCAACTTTAGTGTTGGTAGTTCTAGGGTGATTAGTATCTCTGCATTCAAACTATACAGAAGTTGAAATGGTGACATACCTATTGCCCTCTTGGGTGTAATTCTGTCTACCCATAAAGCATCAAATAATGCTTTATGCCAAGTTCTCTGATTGTCATCTACCAGCTTCTTGATAATGGTCACCAGGTTCTTTTTGCTTGATTCTACTTGACCATATCCTTGGGAATAATAGTCAGAGGAGTGGGAGAGGGTAATCCCATAATTGTAGAAAAACTAAGTAATCTCATGAGAAAAGAAACAGACTGCATTGTCTGTTACAATCTTGGTTGGGACCCCAAATTGAGAAATAATATTTTCTTTGAGAAAATTACATACCACCTCTAAAGTAGCATGCTTGGCTAGAATGGCTTCCACCCACTTGGTAAAGTAGTCTGTGGCTATGAGAACATAGTCATGTTCAATACTTGAGGATGGATTTATAGCACTAATAAAATCAATACCCCATTGTTGAAATGGCTCTTTGATCACCACCAACTTGAGAGTCAATGTGGCCAACTTGGGTCTCCCAATGAACTGTTGATACAACTCACATCTATGCACCTAGGTGTATGTATCTTGAAATAGAGTAGGCTAATAATACTTAGCTCGTAGAATCTTATGAGTAGTTACAAATGCAAAAAAATGTCTACCATAGGCTAGATTGTGGAAAGACTCTAAAAGTTTGGATTGTTGTACTTTGTCCACACAACGAAGGAATACCCTATTAAGGCTCCTCTTGTACAAATTGTTGTCCCACAAGACATATTTAACAGCCTTCAATTTAATAATTCTCTTTTTTTTATGAGACAAGTGGGTAGGACACTCACCATAGGTAAAGAAATGAGTGGTATTGGAATACCACTCATCTGTAGTAGTGACAAAGAGAACTGTAAGCATGCCTTCAACCTTTGTTTCTTCATGCCCTATTTCCTCTGGTATGTTATTAGCAATTAATTGAAAAAGGTCTCTTCCTCACACAAGCTTCATAGGTTTGATAACAAGATCAAACTCCAGAATTTTAGCAATCTAATTGCCCCTTTTGGTACTAAACTCCTGTTGAGTTAAAATGGAATTTACTGTGGTATCAGGTACCAGAGCAATAGTGTGTGAGTTTAAGATGTAGAAACATAAGTGTTTCACCACCTTAACCACAACATAAGCATGCTTCTCTATGTTTGAATATTTTAATTCATGAGCTTTAAGAGGAAAACTCATGAATGAAATAAGAGATTCCATACCTTCTTTGTTCTACTAGACCAGAATGGCTGAAAGCGTGTGTTTGAAAGCATACATATACACTATGAAGTCTTTGGTGTAATTTGAGAAAACTAGGACTGGAGCATGGGCAATAAATTTCTTGATATCTTGAAATGCTGACTTTCCTTCTTCAGTCCAGTGAAAAGTAGCTTTTCCCTTCATCATGTCAATGATGTGGTGAGTCTTTTCTGTAAACTCAGGAATGAATCTTTGTAGAAAATTTACCTTTTTAAAGAAAGAATAAATTGTAGTCTTACTAGTAAGCAGAGTAAGTTCTTGGATTGATTTAACTCGGTTGGAGTCAATTTTTATGCCTTATCGAGATATGATGTGACCAAAAAGTTTCCCTTTTGTAACCCCAAAAATTGATTTTTTAGGATTAAGGGAAATGCGATTCTGTCGACATCATTCCAGCACTTGTTGTAGATGGTGCACATGATTAGGGCAATGTTTAGAAAAGATAGTCTAGTCATCGAGATATACCATAATGAACTTCCCCATTTCATTCTTGAAGGGTAAGATCCATGGCTCTCTAGAAGGTGGCACCAACATTGATCAAACCAAAAAGCATTCTACGATATGCAAAGGTGCCCCAAGGTGTAGTGAGAGTAGTCTTATGTTGGTCTGCTTCACCAACTTCCACTTGATTGTACCCTAAAAAACTATCTAACATTGATAACATCTTTGAACTAGTCACTGTCTGCAGGACTTGATCCATGATGGGCAGGGAGTAGTTGTCCTTTAGAGAGGATTGATTCAAGTTTTTGAAATCAACACAGAGGTGAATTTCCCCATTTTTTTCTGACAGGGACTATGTTATAAATCTAGGTGGAATGATGGATTGAAAAAATTATCCTTGCATTTAACATTTTTTGAATCTTATATAGAATAGTACCTAATATCTTGGGGTTCTACTGTCTTGATTTTTGCTTGTGAGGTAATGAACCAATTTTGAGAGGAATTTCATGCTAGATTTCTTCAGGCCTGAGAGACTTCAGATCATCATAAGAGTATGCCAAAACATAAATGTAATGGTGAAGTAGAGTAATGAATTTGAGTTTTTCATCAGGAGTGCAACACTTCTCAATGTTGACTATCTTAGAATTTTCTTCAGTACTCAAATTTATTTGATCAAACTCCTGAGAGGAACTTGAATCTATTTGTTGCTACTTGACGAACCTGTCATGCTTATCAAACAATTTTTCAAGGGAAACTAATCCTTTTAGGATTTTATTCCCTTTGAGATGAAGGAATTTTTCACCAGCATTTGAATTTGTTTCATGAGCAAATTCTTGCAGTGGAGACTTACTGCCTTCAAAATAAAGCTCCTCAAAGCTATCCATTTGTTCTAGAAAGGCAATGATTTGGTTATCACCATTAAATACCTACCAATGGTTGGCATCATCAGGCACACTTGGTCGAAAGACCAGTTTGATAGTGTACCTATTTCCTTTGAAATTAGGGTGAGGAACCATGAGGGTCACAAAAATAGCCAATGAATCTGCTTGATCATTAAAATCTTTAGGCACGGTAGAGATACTGAAAGCATCAAATCTTTCAGTGTAGTTCCATACCAGATTAAGATAATGGTGCAATCTTTTATTCTTGGTTTGATATAGGTTCTTCACCTGACAAACCGCCAGTTCAACGTCTCCTTTGGCATGAAGAAGTTTAACACCTTTATCTCAAGCTGCCTTCAACCGGAGTAACAAAGATTCATACTCGACAGTGTTGTTAGTGTTGCTAAATTATAACTAGCATGAATAGGGAAAAATATCTCTTTAAGGAGATATCAAAACAATTCTTTCTCTAGAACTAGTAGAAGAACAACTACCATCAAATTCTAGAATCCAAACATCATCAAAAACTGATCTTTTCTTAGATTTCTCTTTGTTAGGGAGGGAGGATTCTTTTGCATTTGAATTGTGCTCTACCAGTTCTTTCATTTTCCTATTTTAACTTTTTGGATTGTCACCGATAGGACTTTCATTTGATGATGCAGGAACATCTTCTTTGGATAGGAAGTAATTATCCATTCCTAAAGATTCAAACAAAATTTGAGATTCAGGGGCTAATGTTTGGGTGACAATGTATTTTGACTCCTTCTCAGGAAGTAGCCTTTGCATGACACCTTTCACATGTATCCTCACCTCAGATAGGTTGATGCTTAAATTACCACCAACATCCTTGCAAAAATTTCATCCCAGTAGAATGCCATAGGAAGCTGGAATGTCAGCCACTAGAACTGTTATTTTAATCCTTTTTTTTGGAAAAGCTACAAATGTGAATTAGGCATCTTTGATCTAACCCAATAGAGGCACTTATTTATTTTCCATGGAGAAACATCTCCCAAAAGTTTTAGTCAGAGTGAGGCCAAGAGATTCTGCCACCTTGGTAGGCATGACATTATCTGAAGCTCATGAGTTAATTATGCAGTTGCTCAACTTGTGTCCATTTATCAATAGGGAAACATAGAAAGGTTCTATTTTCCTAGGGGAAATAGGAGGAGTAATGATAAGGTTATTTGGGGTAGATGTGGGAGTCAGCTTTGAAACATCTGGTCCTACAGGGATGGATTTATTCTTCACATATTCAACTAACCTCTCCAACTGCTTAGGGTTGGCTTGTAAATGTTCAAACTCAGTCATTTGAATTTTGGTCTTCTTAGTATGGTCAATTATATCAAATGATTGAAATAAACTAGGAATAGAGGAAGGAAGTATATCATTTTGGTTTTTAGGGGGTGTGGTACTAGTCTGAGAAATTGAAGTAGAAGGTACATGAATATTTGAGGTACTTACTTTTTAGCAATCACCAGGTCTTTTGATTGGAAAGGCAGAGAAGTCCCTCATTTAGCAATTGAAATTGTTGGTCAAAATTCTTCCCCTATTTTTCTCTTATCAGCTTATTGAATTGATTGGTTCTGGGACCTAGTAAATATAGTGTATAATCTATCAAACATTTTCCCCTTATTTCAAGCTTCATCTTAGTAATTTATGAAATTAATGTTGGATTTGCTAGCTAATTCTTCTCCTCCTTTTGTGAAGATATTAGTGTCATCTTCTTGATCAAACTCAGGTTAGAAAGAAGAATCATGTTCAGATTCATGATAACCAATTGCTGCATTAGCTGTTGCTAATTTAATGGCAAGCTTTCCCTGTGGGGGAGGAAGATGATTTGGTTGCCCTTGATTCCTGGTAGCATTGCCTTGATATGACTAGTTGGAAAATGTCCTCCTTGGTATATCCTGATAAGGAGGAGCAGACATCCCTTGTGCCATTTAATTTTTCAAAGCTAATAATTTATTTTCTAGCTTTTGCACCATAGGATCAGTGGTGCCTATAGAAGAATATTCAAAAGATGAAGAAGATTTATTTCTGTTAAGATCTCTTCTTATCTTTCCTGCCAGGATAAGATCATATTCAACCTCAGTATCCAAATCCTGAGCTATAGCAAGGTCTATGTGGCTAGCCTATCTCAATAGGAAACTCACTTTAGGAAGCTAAGAATTTATGAAGAAGCATTTAATATTTTTAGGTGTTGGTTGAGCAATTATAAGAATCTTGTTCCTCAGCTTGTCGAATTTAGTAATGAAGTCTCACATAGGCTCATGAGACTCCTTCTTCATTTGTATAAGTTGAGCTAATAGGGCATGTGCATCTTTTGTAGGTTTGAATCTAGCTTCAAACTTGTCTTTGAGAGTGTTCCAGTCAGTTATAGTCTATGCTTACAGATGATAGAACTAGTCTGCAGCAACACCTTGTAATATTTCTACAAATAGTCTGACTGCTATGTCTTCATATTCTACACCTATCACACCACAGGATATGTAGAAGGCTACAATATGCTCATTAGGATGAACTCTCTTATCACCAAAGAACTTGGGGAAATTCTTCCTTGAACTGTGAGGTAGTTCGTGTAAGGGTGAAGTTAGATTCATGAGACCAAAGGTGTTATCCCAGGGGACTTGAGATGCCATGATATGACAATGGAAAGGAGGGATAAAAAATCTTGGTGGGGTATGTATAGACAAATCTCTGCTATCAGAGAAAAGAGAAGATTTGCCTAGTATTAGAGACCTGACATTGGTAGGAGGAAAACTCCTAGTTCATTGAAGGTGAGTTTGTGGAGGGGAAATATCAAAGTTATTTTGCCTCACAAACTCAAATACAGGGTCAACAATACCTTGAGATCTCTGGCTTTGTGTATACCATGGATTTTCTAGAGTGTAAAATGGAAATGGAAAAGAACTAGAACTGCTTCAATTTGAAGCTTGAGGCTTTAAACTGTGCATTCTTCCCTAATAGAGTCGCTAAAAACTATTGGGTGAATATTTTTTCACTAGCTAACTGATTGCAAAATAGGTATATCAACCTCAACATAAGGAGATTTGATCAACAAAATATGTAGGTTTACCACAACATAATGAGATAAATGTCTCCTCTCATCAAGGGGAGGTTCCCTATAAACTACTATATACTAATATAAACTGAAAATAGACTCAGGTGAGATAACACCATCCATCTCTCTTTTTTTAGAGATGATGTTCACAGAGTAAAGAAAAATTCTTGGGTAATTGCTAAAGGCATTTCTCTTCTTTCAGAAATGATGTTTAGAAAACTAGAGGAAGACTTCTTGGGTAGTAATTGTAACCACAAGAAACCCACAAAAACACAAAATCTTTCGTTGCTTCTCCTAATGAAACAAGACATAGTAACATAGTAGAATGAAGTGTAGCACAAAGTCTCCACCTCAACTACAAGATAAAAGGTTACAAAGGATAATGGGACCTCAAAGTCTCTCCAATGTCCTTTTTACTGAAACATAAAGTACAAACTAAAGACAATTTTGGAAGCACAAAGTCTCTCACAGTCAGCTTCAGGACACCTTTTAGATTATTTCCACTAATTTAGCTTATTTGATTAAATGGAAAAGACTGTATTTAGGAAATAGACATAAGAAAAATTTCCTAGATAACACAAGCTATTTAAACACAAAGTCTGAAAGGTCACTTGCTTTCTCATTCATTTTATAAAATATGATTAACAATCTAAGCTCAATGTCTTAGGAATGCCTTTCAATTTGGGCAGAGTTTTACTTTTGATAACCGAGAGATCTCCCTTGCATAAATTGAGAGATTACAATATATAGCAGCCAAAAGAAAGACTTTGGCATTTGTTTCCAAGAAATGGCCCATGCTACATTCATTACCTTGAATACAATTAAAATTCTATGAAGGGGCCATGCTAGAATTGGTCATTAGCCTTAAATTTGGCATTCTAATTCATCTCAAATGTCTCATCTAAAGTATGGGCCACTTGGTCCTCTTCAAGATATTTACACAGCTATCGATTCACTTTTAATCAAAGGGAGAAAAATAGGCCGTACCATTGAATGGTCATGCTCTCTAATGTCCACTTGGTGGATTGTTCCACCTATTAGAATAACTCTTTACAGATATTTCTAGATTCTCTATATAGTTCCCTCTTTCCTTGTTGTATTTTGTCTCTTCCTGGTGATTTGAGCTCTCAAGATATCTTCTCACTTTCTACTAGCTCTTTCAACTCTTTCCTTAGCTGGTCACTGAGTTTATTCTTAGGTCTGTGCCATATTTGAAAATCAACAGTTATTTCATAACCCTAAATTTGACATTCATGGGGACATCACCAGTCACTAGTTGCTTGAACCACTTTGAACCTTGAAACTTAAATCTTTTGGAGTGCACCAGTTTAATGGTTCAATAGTTTAGGTAGTTTAATTAGCTTGTCAATTTAATATTTCTTTCAAAGAGCCACATTCACTTAGTCTATTTTGGGAGTTCAACGTATCATTAAACTAATTATTTGAACCTTTGAACCACTTTAAACTCTTTGTGAGTTTAATGGTTCAATGGTTCATTGGTTCATTGGTTCAAAGGTTCATTCCATATTATTTGAACTCTTTTGAACCTTCGCTCGAACCTTCTGCTTGAACTTCTTCTGGAATCCTTTGCTTGAACTTTAAACTTTTAACTCTGTGAAGCTTTTAGAGTCATTGAACCTTTGGGATTCATTAAACCCATTGAACCCTTTGAACCTTTGAACTTGTTTGAACATTTTGGAGTTCAATGGTTCATTCCAACTCTTTGAACCACGTCGATGAACCTTTTGATCAAACCTCGGTATTGAACCATCCTTGTAACGTTTAGGAAACACCTAAGTGTTTGGAACTTTCTTTGTGAAAGCCCGCCTGTTGAATCTATGATTTTCTTAGCTAAAAAGGCTTGATTAACTAAAAAACTTGACTGCTTAGAACATTTTTTGAGAAAGGAAGAGATCATTTTGGCCTACAGGACCAAAATGGTCGACATGTTGTCCACAAAAACAAGTGATGGATTTTGGAAACAACAGGGATGAAGTCTTATATTGTTGTGTTTTGGAGCATGAGCGAGACTCCATCCTTCAGGAAGTGCATGAAGGGATAGATGGAGGACATTGTGTTGAAGATGTAACAGTGTGAAAGATTCTACAATCAGGGTTATGGTGGCCAAGCCTATTCAGTGATGCCAAGGAATATGCATGGGCATGTAATGTATGCCAGTGCATTAGAAAGCTGACCCATCAGGATGAGATGCTTCTCATCCTTATTTTGGCCTAAGTGCCATTCAAAAAATGGGCCATTAACTTTTTAGGGCCAATCACCCTTGCAACATAGCACATAGGAGCCAGTTATATCCTCACGGCAACAAACTATTTCATGAAGTGGGATGAAACGTCACTTACCAAAAACTACATAATTGCAATATCCACATGATTCATTTAGGAGAACATCATCAGCCGATATGGGTACTCATTAAGTCTGACTAGTGATAGGGGTACTCATTTCATGAATGAGATGGTGTACATCCTTCTGACAAAATACATGGTGGTGCACCACAAGACCTCCCTATATCATCCCCAAACTAATAACATGGATGAAGCCTTCAATAAGATCCTTGGAATTTGCCTCATAAAGAGATGTGATATAAGTTACAAGGATTATGATGATCATGTCTCTACAGTACTATGGGCCTACTACATGACATACAAGCACCTAAAGAAGGCTACACCATTTCAACTAGTGTTTGTCATGGAAGTGGTTTTGCCCATGGATTTTTTATTACCTTCTTTATGCATCATGTGAATTGGCTACCTTAATGACTAAGAATATCTAAGCGTAAGGTTGGAAGAATTGAAACATTTGAATGAGATGCATGCTCAGGCCAAGTGGGGTTAGTAAGTTGAGAAGGCATGCCAAATGAGGTGGCATGATAAAAATATCAAATGCAAGGTGCTGGCCGAAGGAGCCTTAGTCTTGTTGTATGACTCCAAATAATTTTGGTACCCAGGCAAGCTATAGATTTGATGGATGGGTCCTTATGTCATCCATCATATTTTAGAAATTGATGTATGTAAACTGTTCATGTTATTTGATGAAATAATTCAAGGGAATTTCAATGGAAATAGATTGGAGCCATACTAGTAATAGGGTGGTTCTTACACCAAGGATACTCTAAATCTTTGGTCAATAGTTAATTTGAATTGAGTTGACCAAAATAAGGTTTGGCATAGGCCAAACCTTGTGACTCTTTAAATTGTTTGGTTTTTATTGTATAGTTAGGAAATAGGCAGTGTGAGATGGCCATAGAGATCCCTATATTTTACCACTCCATACATAAATCTAATTAGGTGAGTCAAGCACTTACACCAAAAGTTCATGAGGCTAGACACCTAAGTTATGGGCATGTGAGGCCTACAAGTCAAGTAGTAGCAAAAAAATAAACAATTGTGTAAGAGGTGCATGGTGAGATGGTAGGAAGAGCCCTTGAAAATGATAAACCACTAGAAGGCTAGTGTAAGAGAAGACTCTTAACTATGTTGGGTAAAAAACTAGATGAGAAGATGTTCAACTAGGTTGGATGCAAGATGAGAAGAGAAGACACTCAAATCAGTTGAGCACAAGATATGCAAGAAGATGCACTTTTTATGAAGTGTGCAAAGTAGATGAAGATACCAAGCATTGGAGGGCTAGTGCATGGAATTTATATGGGGTAGAATAGGCCAAGGCAAGATGACATACGAGAAATTGACCAAGATAAAAGAGTGTACTAAAAGAGGAGTGTAGCTAAAAGAAGTGGAATCAAGGACGCTGAGTTACATACATGTGAGGTGTTGCACCCAGGTTGCAACAAGAGAGAAGAAGGTCATGCCAAGGAGACATGTAGAAAGAGATCATTGACAGTTGGTGTCCACCTAGAAAAAGTGGGAAGTAACCATTTGAAAAAGGATGTCACATCATCAAAAAGTTGTTATAAGTATTTACTATGATGGTAGAATAAAGATACATATTTAATGCAGACAAAACATGAAATTTTCCAAAGATCTCATGACCTCTCAAAAAATCTATCAATCAAGTCTAGATGACAACATTAATAATGGTGGTTGACATATCAAGCTATAAATAGGGAAAATGGTGAATGAATAAGGTTACAACTTACAAACTCATGTAAAATTGACTAAGAAACAAAGTCAAACGACCCCAAGAGAGCGAATTCTCATAGAGTAGATAGCACATCAAGTGAGAAATTGGTGTAGCAAAGTAGAAAAGAAAATGCATAAAGAGTGAAGTGGTGAAACCAAATTGGAATATAGAATGTAGACTATAATAGATGCCAGGCTATCATTAATAGCTAGAGAAACTTAGATAGACAACTCATACCAAACCAAAATTAAGGGTTTTGTTAAGCCACACCTCCCACACTTCAATTCTAGTAGATTTTTAATGATAAATAAGTAGAAGGCATTGAGATATGAAGAGGTATGACTTGAACCCCAGTGGGTTTGAATAGTATAGGAAGTAGCTACCACCAAGACAAGGGCACATGTAGTGGAAGTGGTCAACATTGTGATGATGGACACTTAGGCACTAACCAATATTTCTTAATAGTACATGCAGTTCCCACTTGAAGTGTTGGTGGATGAACCTTGGTGCTATTTTTTTCATGTATTTTAGTTATTATGATATAACCACTAGACATCAAATCACTTTTAAGACTTGATACAAGACTAGATGGTAGACACTGGGTGTAAGACCCCAAAGGGAGATTGAATCTTTGACATCTCAATAAGAGATAGATTAAAGGCTTTAGGCATAACTCAATTCTATGAGTTTTCCTATTCCATAAAGATAGAGGAATTTTTTTAGTTCCTCCTCTTAGACATGCACGAAGACTGCATGTACTTCACAAGGTGATACATGAAGATATCTACATGCCTGATCAACAAAATAACTAGACTGCCAGACTTTAGAAGAGACATCCATCAAATGATGGGTGATGATGAAGAGGTGGAACACATCCCAAATCTCCTTAATTACTTTAAGGGGGGATACACTTTCCCCATCATTAGGTGTGAGGACCCATGCATAAGGGTAGTGGTATGACTTGTCAACTCAAAGCTATGCCTAAGAAGAAGATGGACTGATGTGTCTAAGGCATACCTCTGCTTAGCCTATCACATGGCATATGGGGTAAAGTTTAATATGGAATAATTCATCACCATAAAAATGACCAAGAACATGTTAGAGTGCCACAACATGAAGGGGACATTTAGATGGGGCTATATCCTCATCTTGATAGTCATGAAAGAGATTGAGATCCTCGATGGTGGAGAAGATAACTTGTGGGTATTCTTAGAACACCATAAAAACTTAACATATAAATACAATGACTTCACCTACCCCACATCCTTCAGCACTAAGTATAAGACTCACGTACTAAAGTGGTGTGAGCATTACATATAAGCCTTCACGTTAGAGTGGTGCATCCCAAAAGGGCTCCCAACAAGTATGTTTGGAATGATAACATTCACCATCATGTAGAACTACTGCATCATCCACCTAGCACTCAAAGATGGGAACACGTTAGGATAGTTGAATCTTCCCTTTGCTTTCTCATTTGAGTTCTTCCTAGACATGCTCAGCATAATCCCCAATGTGTAGGGTATTAACATTCCAGTCAAAGACTTGGACACAAAGAGCCAACAAATGAGGTTAAAATTCCCTTGTGTAGATGGAGGCATGATAGAGGATGAAGAAATGCCTAAGATAAGATAGACATCAATCTTGTGTAGGAGGTAACAATTCTTGGCTTTACCTATAGACTATACTATGCGATGAAGCCCAAAAGAAAGGATGACGATGTGGGGTCTAATGCCCAAAAATGAAGAGACCTCCTAGTCTTAGTTGGGGAGGAAGGAACCCCCATGCCTCAGGAAAAGAAGAAGCTTCCAAAAAAGATGAGGGGGGAGATGATAAAGGAGATCAAGGAGAGGCTGAAGCTAAAGATAGATTTAGAAGGGGAAGCCTCGGTGATAGGATTATACTAGAAGTGTATGTGCTTTTCCTTTCAATTCCCTACAAGCCCAAAGGGGAAAAATAAATTAAAGGTCCCTTCCCCTGCACTAGAATAAGACACATCAAAATAAGGTCCAAACGAGGAAAAGTGGGGATGAGGCACCTGTATTGTGCCTAAGTATGTATAATCATCCCTTAGTGAATAATATCCTTCACCTCCACCACAAGTGCAGCCAAAAACTTAAGGAGACTTGGCTCTTATGAGGCTGAGACCAAAAAGGTGTGGGAGATAAGGGAGTAGAAAGAGGAGATGGGCAAGGCAAGGGTGGCTACTGAGGTCTTCCAAATGGTATAGGTAGAGGAGTAGAAAAGAGAAGTAGTATGTAGGGTGTAAGAGGAAGAGATAAGTAAAGCAGGTGAAGCACCTAAAGAAGAAAATCCCTCCACTATAGGTAATAAAGAGGAAGAGCTACTAAATAAATGGAGAGGAATGGGCCTAGACCAATGACACATTGACACAGTGCTTGCCTTACACTAGAGGAACAAGTAGTTGAGGGCCTCAGGCCTAACCCAGGCTAATATTAACCAACTCAAGGTTAAAAAAATTGAAAATAAAGAAGAAAAGTGTGCCACACAAGTAGTGCAATGAAAGGAAAAAAAAGAAAAGGCCAAAAAAGAGGAAAAGATGGAGAAGTTAAAGGTAGAACATGCTCAGAAGGAATAAGAAGCAAAAGTGGCACAAGAAGAAAGGATGCACATGTTAGAGGAATGGGAAAGAAAGAAAGGTTCCACTGGAGAAGAGCCTAGGGAATAAAAATCTAAGGTAACACTCGGTATTTATACCCAAATAGCAGAAGAAGCCACACAGAAGGCATGCCCTAGCTCTGAGGGGGCACTTGAGGAACACAAAGGTGATGCTAGTGCCTTAGAAAAACAAGCAAAAGAAAATATACCACACTAGGAAAAGGATGAGGGGGAAAAGTTTGTTGAAGAACCCCCACAAGAAGAATGAAATGGTGAATATAACACCAGAGAGGAATGAGAGGAAGAAGAGAGAGTTAAAGAAATGGGGACTAACACTTGTGCTAATGAAGAATAAGAGCTTGAGAGAGTTGAAGAAATGGGTATTGGCACCAACACTAGCAAAGAAGAAGAGCTCAAGGAAAAATTAGAGGTTGAGCCTAGGAACTACAAGAAAACATAGATGGGGTTCAAGGAGGATGATGATTTCTACATGATGGAGTACATGCCTCCAAGAACTACCGCAACCTTTATGCACCATCAAGTATCATGGGCCATAGATTGCTACATGAATGAGTCAAAGTTTGAGGTCCCTAAAAAGGCCATCTAACATGCCAAGAAGCCAAAAGAGGGCCATGAATACCACATGATGAACCCCTATGACATGAATCCCATACACTCAGCCAATGCTTTGATCAAGATGACAACCTATGTGGTATACAAGAACATCATTAATGATGTTCACACTAGTAACTGGAGGAAAATAGCTAAAGACATGAACAAGGAGCTTGAGGAACCCAAATTCAAGATTTGGTAATTGATTGAGTGCATCAATGAAGTGGATCCCTCCCTTGGAGACAACATCAATAACTCCAGCATGAAGGAGGTCGACTACACCTATGCACTCAATTAGCAGATGATCCCTAGGCTAAAGTTGATGCTGAAGGAGAAGGAAGATCCCTATGAGGATATACAGGGGGAGATGACAAAGAAGATGGAAGAGGTTAAAGACCTTTTCACCATGCTTAAACATGGCACCAAAAAAGCAGACACCATTTTTTACAACTTCACAAACTAGGCAGAGGTCATCAATGTGTGCCTCAAGTAAATAAAGGAGGAGAAGGATGCCTTGCTCCAACGTTCCTTCATGGTTTCAAGGACTAAGCATATGCAATTGATGGTTCAAGTTAACTCCCTCAATGCCCAGCTAAAAACATAAGAGTAAGACCTAGAGGTAGTATTTCATAGCTTTCAGATAAAGGCCAACAAGCAAGGCAAAATTTTGGATGGAGGAGTGAGGATGGTGAAGGAAAGGCTATAAACCTTTAGAAAGGAATTGAAAAGCATAGATGCACTTGGTCTATAAGTAGCATCCTTAGAAGTAGATGGCACCATTGAAGAGTTGAAGGGTACCATCCATGGATTTAAAATTTTGAAGGAGGATATACGGTAGGATGCACCTAAAGCTCTTCAAGACTAGTCTAGGGCAGACTATCAATTTTGTATGGGGTGATGTTGGGATCCCTTTTCAATAAAAATTGATCCCATGCTAGCTAGACCAACCTTGACATGTGGAGACCCATGGAGAAATCAAAGGACCCCTTTTTCACACCTTGGCAATGACTAGAAAGACTCCCAAAGTCTTCGTATCAGTTGGCTAATGGTTTCATAATGTCACGAGTCTCAAAGAATACCTACCTAGTCCTGCATGTGGTGGTTTGAGGCTCAAAGAGCATAGAGATTTGAGTAGTAGAGTAGGTAGGTGTACAACCTTTATTGATAGCTTGGCCCCCAACATGTGCCCTAGTTTTCTTATATGGCATAATGGAGCTCACAAGCTCACAACTGCCCATCCTTTGGCATGTACCTATCCAGTCAGCAAGAAGAGTGCCTAGTGCCTATATAAAGAAGGTGACCTCTAAAAGAAAAAAGAGAGAGACCATTAACAATGAAGCTCTAGAAAATTTTGTTAAGCATGAAATATAATGAGAGGGGCGGTGAATCAATATATTATATATCTTATATTTAAATTGATTTATTTTCTTTAACCATTCCATCATACATTCAAGATATGCAATAAACTGAAATAATAATTTGCACTACACAAGAGAGAGAGAGACACCAGATTTTTACGTGGAAACCCAAAGTGGGAAAAACCATGGAGAACAATCTTAAGTATATGAATGAGCACCAACTCAAAATATAAAGTTTTCAAGCACCAACTTGTAGGAGCACCAACCCCTTTTCCAAGCACCAACACAATAGTTATTTGTGAGCACCAACCCACAGGAGCACCAACTCACAGGAGCTCCAACTCATAGGAGCACCAACCCCTTAAAAAATTCATGAGCACTAACCCACAAGAGCACCAATTCCTTTTGTGTATAAAACACAACTATCTCTCAATGTTGCCTACTCAACAAATGATAAAACTCTACAATATATCCTACTTTTCTCTCTTCAGAAAAAAATACAAACCATGCACTCTCTTGCATATTCTAAATGGCTTCTCAAGCCTTTATTTATAGCTTTAAAAATGACCTTTGGCCTTCACCCTTTGTGACCCTTCAATCCTCATTAAAAATGGTGCCAAACTTGCATGACCCTTCATATCCCTGCATTTGAAAAGTCATATGGTGACCCTTCATAAGCAAAAGCATCCTTTCCTCTTTTGTCTTTATCTTGGTGACTTTTCATATTCCTCATGGTGTCCCTTCATAGAAAAATGTGCCATACCTCTTTTGTCTTCACATGGTGACTCTTGGAATTCCTCAAGGTGACTCTTCATGAGAAAATGCATCCCATTCCTCTTTCATCTTTTACCCTGTGACTCTTTGACTTATCCATGGGCCCTCTTTTGACTTATATGCAACTAAAAATATATTCATTAATATTAAATAAATATTAACATGCATTATCCAAGATATGAATATTAAAAACACCATTAAATGCAATGGGGCTTTTATCACCAATAATTCTAGACTTTTGACATCAATGATAATATTTCTAACAATCTCCGCCTTTGTCATTAATGACAACCTCAAACTAAAACTACCACATTCTAAAACTTTCACACAGTGCCATTTGAAAAACATACAATAACTCCCCCTTATTGTAGCAACCTGTATCTATTCCTTGTACCTATTTTTGCACTTATACCTATACCTATTATTCGCCTCCTTTGACATTAATGACAAACGACCTACTTGGAGCTAACACTTAGCTCCCCCTCAACTGATATAGATCCTCAATGGTAGGTTGTAAAAGAAATTACTCCCAATTTCTCTCATAGATACTCAAATGTCTTTTGGTAGTGACTTTGTGAAAATATCTAAAATCTACTCTATAGTACTGATATATTCCATCTTAACCTATTGATCTACAACCTACTCTCTTAAGAAGTGATATCTAATGGGAATATGTTTTGTTCTTGAATACATCACTAGATTCTTTAAAATATTTATAGCACTTGTGTTATCACAAAAAATAGAAATAGGTTCATCATACTTTACCTTGATATCTTCCAAATTTTGGTTCATCCAAAGCACTTGAGTACAACACAATACTACTGCAATATATTCTACTTTAGCTGTAGAAAGTGATACTAAATTCTGCTTCTTGCTTAGCCATGATACTAAGCTATCACCAAGGAAAAAAGCTCCTCCACTTGTACTCTTTCTGTCATCCAAGCACCCTACCCAATTTGAATCTGTATAAGCAACCAAAGTGAAATCTCTACTTGTGGGATACTATAATCCATAATCCAATGTCCTCTTGATTTATCTAAATATTCTCTTCACCAACTGAACATGACTATCTTTTGGAGATGACTGCTATTTTGCAACTATACCTACTGCATGTATGATGTCTAGCCTTGATGCTATCAAATATAAAGGACTACCAATCATAGATCTATATAAAGATTGATCTTTAATAGGTAAATCTTCATCCTTGCTTACCTTATTTATTATACACATTGGTGTGCCAACTGGTACACAATCCTCAAAACCAAATTTCTTTAACATTTCCTTGACATATTTACTTTGAGATATAAAAATTCTTTTATTTGACTAAAATATTTGCAATCCTAAGAAAAATGACAATTATTCAAGCATAGACATCTCAAATTATTTTTGCATTCTATCAAAAAATTCTTCTATCATCTTTTTAATATTTCCTTCAAAAATGATATCATCAACATATACCACAACAATCAATTGATGTTCACCTTCTATTTTGATGTAGAGATTACCATCAACAAATCCTCTCTTGAAACCTTGATCTTACAGGAACTTATTAAGTCTTGGATACCAAGCTCTGGGAGCTTGTTTCAATCCATACAATACTTTCTTCAATCTGCATACATGGTTACTAATATTTGAGCGAATAAATCCCTCAGGGTGCTCAATGTAGACCTCTTCTTTAAGATTCCCATTCAAGAAGGCATATTTGACATCCATCTGAAACACTTTGAAATTTTTAAACATTGCATATGCAAGAAACATTATAATAGCCTCTAACCTTTCTATTGGTGCAAAAATTTCTTCAAAATCTATTCCCTCAATCTGAGCATATCCTTTACATACTAATTTTGCTTTATTTTTGGTCACTTCTCTATTTTCATTCAACTTATTTCTATAAACCTATTTTGTTCTTATCATATTGTGATCTTTTGGTCTAGGCACTAATTCCAAAGTATCATTCTTTTTTATTTGATTTAATTCTTTATCCATAGCCTTAACCCAATGCTTATCATGTCTAGCTTCTAAAAAAAGTTCTAGGCTGAATTTTGGATAACAAAAAGAAATTAACTTGCTCAGATTCACTTATCATCATTCTTCTAGTGTAAATTCCTTCATTTATGTCCCTGATGATGTCACTTTCATTATGATTTCTTCAAATATATTTGGATGGAGTTTTGGTGCCCTTTTTCTCCTTCTCCTCATCTTCATCTGATTCTTCAAAACCTTCTTCTTCAATGATTTCAAGAATGTTTACTAGATCACTAATTCTTTGTGTTCCATCTTCTTCTATCTTGACACTTGCACTTTCAACAATTTTATTGGTTCTTTTATTATAACATTTATAAGCTTTAATTTTTCAAGAATAACCAAGAAATATACCTCCATCTGCTCTAGATTCAAACTTATCAATTTTTTTATCAGTTCTTTTTATAAAGCATCTACTATCAAAAACTCTAAAATAATCAACTGTTGCTGGTTTGTCTTTCCATAGCTCATAAAGAGTCTTATCACTATTTACTCTTAATAATGATCTATTTTGAATATTAACTTCTATAGTAACTACCTCTCTCCAATATTTATCTGCTATCTTAGATTCATTTAGCATTATTCTCACCATCTCCTAAACTGTTCTATTTTTCCGTTCAACTACTCCATTTTACTGTGGAGTTTTGGCTGTTAAATAATGTCTTCTTATTCCATGATCTTCAAAAAATTAAATAAATTGATCTGACATGAATTATCTTCTTTGATCTGATCTTAGACACTTAATCTTTAAACTAGTTTCATTCTCAACTAATGCTTTGAAATATCTAAAAGCTTTTGATTTTTTCTTTAAAAACATTACCCAAGTCATATGTGAAAAATCATCAATAATCAACATGAAATATTTTTGACCTTGAGTACTTTGAGTCCTTATAGGTCAACATAGGTTAGTGTGAATAAGCTTTAGCATCTGAGTGGTTGAGTACTCTTTTGTTTTGAACCACCTTCTGGCCTACTTCCCATGCTGACAAGGTTCACAAAGCATGCCATATGGCTTTGTAATCTTTGAAAGATTTTTGACTGCTTACTTTTTGATGATGTTTACAAGATTTTTAAAATTTATGTGCTCCATTCTCTTGTGCCATAGCCAAATTTTTTCAATTTGACTCAAATAACATCTTTGACTTTTGATGTCTGATAGCATATATAAGTTATCCCCTATTCTCTAAGCATTTGTAACCAATACATCTGAATCTTTTCTCCTAATTTCATAGCCCTCTACATAAAAATTTAGTGTGTACCCCTGATCACACATTTGACTTACACTCAAAATATTATGCTTAAGACCTTCTACATATAAAATATTTATAGTTTTAGTTATACCATTATCCAAACTTAGTGTACCTTTTCCAATAATTTTGGCAGTAGTATTGTCTCCAAATTTTACTATGCCACCATTGATATTCTTCAATGTTATGAACTTGCTCTTGTCTCTTGTCATGTGCCTAAAATATCCACTATCAATGAACCATGGATTTTCTTTATTTCTTGCATGCAAAGCTGTCTGCACTAACATAGATTTTTTAGGTTGTTTCCTTTGCCAAGAACCTGTATGAACATTTTTCTTAATAAATGGAGCCTTGAAACTCTGGTCCTTCTTGACTGACTCAAACACATTCCTAAATTACTAAGATATGTGTCTAAAGTTGTTGCACTTATAACATATTAAGGCCTCTTCATGAAATCTTGATATAGGAGCAAAAGAGTTGTGGCTTCTACCTGATTTTGCATGACTTTTCTTCTCCTTATTTCTGAAACTATTAGCTCTTTTTTGACATTCTAATTTCTTATGACCATATCCATTACAATAAAAATAGTAACCATAAAAATAGGACCTATTTGTCTATCTCTAACCTGATTACCTTTTGTAGCTTTGTTCCCTCCAACCTTCTTTGTTTGAGATGTCCTCTATATTCTTAACTTCTTCCCTTTTTATTTCTTCTTTTGTAAGAGCTTCAACATAGCTCTTTCCTTTTTCCTTGTCTTTGAAAGTAGATACCTCCTTTTTCTCCTTTTCAAATCCAATATATGTCTTATCTGACATTAATCTTTGATTTTCTAAAATCTTATTCAACATATTAGTGCTATTCTCAAATTTTGAATCATTGGTGGCTTTATCATTGATTACTTTATTTGTTTTTATCAAGATCTACTTTTAAAGAAGTAATTTCAATAACGTACTTTTCACATTCTTTACTTACTATTTTTATTTGTGCCATTAGATTTTTTTCATTATTTTTAGCTTCTTCAAAGTATGCTTGTAGATCTTCAATTATTTCCTTTGACTCCTTTTCATTTTTCTCAATCTACAGCTTTAATCTTTGATTCTTCTTTTCAAGAGCTTTTAACTCTTCTAAGGCACAAATGAGTTCTCCTTCCAATTTCACTTCAAATTCATCCTTTTCTTCTTCTTGATCATCTATAATTTTGCTTGTAGAGGCATATTCATGTTTGGCCATGAATAGAATCTCTTCTTCTTCTGAGTCACTGAATTCGCTATCTTTGGCTGAGCTAAGATCTTTAGAATATAAAATCTTATTCTCAAATCCCTTCATGAATTTTCCTTTGAAATTATTCTTTTATGTAGACTTTATTTCTTCATTATCATCATCACCCTTATTTGGGCATTTAGCTACAAAATGTATAATATTTCTACAATTAAAACATTTAAAAGGTAATTTTCCTTGATATTTCCCTGTGCCTTTTTTCAGCTTGCGAATGAAAAGAGCTCTATTGTCATCTTCATCATCACTAAAACTATCACTTGATTCTTGAATCTTAGCCTTCTCTTTATTTGATGTCTTGAAATCCACTTCTCTCTTTGAGGGTTTATCTTGTTTAGTTCGCATCTTATATACCGTAAGAATACCATGAAGCTCATCTATCTTTAGCTTGGCTAAATTATTCATCTCTTCAATTGCTGAAACTTTTACATCAGATCTCAATGGTAGAGATCTCAAAACCTTTTGAACCATAGTCAACTCTTCTAAATTTTCTTCAAGACCTTGAATATGATTGACTATTTGATCAACTTTCAAGAGATAACTTGCTATATTTTCTTCTTCTTCCATCTTCAAACTCTCAAACTATCTTCTGAAAGTCTAAAGCTTACCTTGCTAAACCTTTCCATCGAATTTATAAATATTCTCAAGTTTTACCCAAGTTTCATGAGCATACTTACATTGCATAACTTTAACAAATTATAATTCACATAAACCATATAAACTAGCATTTAAAGCTTTAGCATTATTTTCACTTGTCTTATTTTCTGCCGAAGTAGTTACAAGTGTTTATGGCTCTTCATATTCTTCCACCACTGCTTGCCATATTTCAAATCCAAGGTCCATTAAATAAGTCTTCATCCTTATGCTCCAAAAAATATAATTCATTCCATCAAACAAAGGTGCTTTATTTGTAGAAAATCCTTCATGTAATCCAACCATCGTGCTTTCCTATTCTTTCTTCAAGCTATAATTTTTTTTCGAAAGGAACCTGCTCTAATACCAATTATTAAGCACAAAATATATTGAGAGGGGGGGGTGAATCAATATATTATATATCTTATATTTAAACTGATTTCTTTTCTTTAACCACTCAATCATACATTCAAGATATGCAATAGAATTAAAATAATAATTTGCACCACACAAGAGATAGAGAGAGAGACACCAAAATTTTACATGGAAACCCAAAGTAGAAAAAACTATGGAGAACAATTTCAAGTATATGAATGAGCACCAACTCAAAATACAAAGTTTGCAAGCACCAACTTGCAGGATCACCAAACCCTTTACCGAGCACCAACACAACAACTATTTGTGAGCACCAACCCATAAGAGCACCAACTACTATTGTGTATAAAACACAACTATCTCTCAATGTTGCTTACTCAACAAATCATAGAACTCTAAAATATCTCCTACTTTTCTCTCTTAAAAAAATATAAACCATGCACTCTCTTGCATATTCCAAATGGCTTCTCAAGCCTTTATTTATAGCTTTCCAAATTAACTTTGGCCTTCACCTTTTGTGACCCTTCAATCCTCATGGAAAATGGTTCCAAAATTTTATGACCCTTCATGTCCTTGCATTTGAAAAGTGATATGGTGACCCTTCATAAGCAAAAGTGTCCTTTCCTCTTTTGTCTTTATCTTGGTGACTTTTCATATTCCTCAAGGTGTCCCTTCTGGAAAAATGTGCCATACCTCTTTTGTCTTCACATGGCGACTCTTAGAATTCCTCAAGGTGACTCTTCATGAGAAAATGCATCCCATTCCTCTTTCATCTTTTACCCCGTGACTCTTTGACTTCTCCATGGGCCCTCTTTTAACTTATATGCAACCAAAAATATATTCATTAATATTAAATAAATATTAACACACATTATCCAAAATATGAATATTAAAAACACCATTAAATGCAATGGGGCCTTTATCACCAATAATGCTAGACTTTTGACATCAATGACAATATTTCTAATAAATTCAAGAGTGATAGAGGAATTAAATCTTGAGTGCTAAGTAGTAGATGTAAGCCATGCTCATCTATGAGCCTTTGGCATTAGTAAAAATAGGATTGAGTAGCGAAGGATACTATTGGTTATTGTAATGTATATAAAATATTATTGGATGACTATTGATTATTAGTGTTATATGTTATTGCATTATAGATTGTTTGAGTTGTGAAGTTATCTCCCCATGAAGAATGTTGATGAATTAGGACTCAATCCTAGTAGTAAGTGGCACCCTCACACCACTTATCCATCTTACCCACTATGAAAGGCCCTTGTGCTAGAACCAACACTAAATGATGACCTAAGGATGAATAGATATCCCCATGTGGACTCCTTTACCTACATGCACTGATAAGGTCTCAACCCCCTCTATTTGAGCATGTGCTAATAGACCTATCCATTTGAACCTTTATACCAGAGACCGAGTGAATCTATTGAACTACTATACCTTACACAACCCTCAGCTATGCCATGATGTAACTAGCCCAACATGGACCTGGTCCATTCGTTATTGTGCTTTGGGTGAGCGCATAAGGTTCACACCTTATGTGAAAATAATGCTTGCATGTCAGTGTGCTTAAATGTTGTGCACTAGACCATGATCCCCTTTCACCTAACTCCTTTCACCTTAGGAATGCATGATAACCAGAGTTTGGTGCATGACCGAGTGCCATGCCTACTTAAATGACACACTTCACTACAATAGTGTGCTAATATAATATAAGATATCATGCATATATATGCCATATGTAGTGTTAAATATGATAATTTGTATCTCATAATCCTATAAATGTGTGTGTAGCTCCAAGAATTTAAATGGAACCACTAGTGTTTGGTAGGGTGCTAAAATAAACCACTAGGAGGCTAGAAGGCTAAGATCTTCTATGGGCTACATGAGATCTGTAGTGGCTATCTGGTTTACTATATTACACCAAGATATAGATAGAATTGTAAATTAGGTTAGGGATATCATGATCAAGTACATAAAAAATGTAAGTATCTATAGTGGATCCAACCATAGTAAAGCAAGTAGTTAAGACTAGACTATTAATTGCATATAAATTACAGAAATAACAATTCTGAGTAAAGAGAGCTAACAAATGAAGTGTAAACTTACAAACAAAGGCACTTTTATGAAAAATAAAAGATGTTTTAAGTAATAAATAAATTTTCAAACAAGGGTTCAATAGCATGCATAGTTTAAGTTTGAGTTATCTTTCCACTTCAACACTATTATTTTCTAACAATACAATGTTCTAGTTTAGAAAAAGAGAGAGATTGTTTAAGCAAGTTGTCTAGTTTGTTTTGAGCATGTATATTTCTAGTATGCAATGAGGAATAGCTTATAAAGAGAGTAATAACATGTAATAAAAAAATATTTCAAGAAATGAAAGTACTCTTTAACCATATACAACTTTAAGAAACGTCAAAAACTACTCTAAGCAATGCACAAAACCACTAAATCACTAAAACAAATCAAACCCTAGCATGTATACTAAAACAAATAAACAAAGAAGTTTACTTTGTAAAGTAAAGTTCCCTCATATCAAAATCAAGATAGATGTATAGAATTTCTATCAACTGATTGTCTAAGCTTGGAGGCAAGAGAGGAAGAAGACCAGGTTGTGTGTAAGTTGAGTCCAGACCAAGAGCCAAAAGCTGTGGAAGAGGTGAAGGAGAAACTACCAATATGAGAGATCCAATGCAAGTAGCACAAGATATAGGTGTAATAGAGTCTTGAGGGAGTAAGTAGTAACCAACAAGATTTAGGAACACTGTAGATAGTAATGTGAATCACTAATGGAAGCTACAATAGAATTGGGCATCCCCTATCATAAAGAAAGCTATTGTGCCAAGCAAGAACCAAGAGAGATTCAAAGAGGTAGATAAGCTTTGAGTGTGCATAATCAAGTGATAATATTAGAGTAGATATGAAAGAGAGTGTGAATGTAGAGGCTCAAATGACTAAGGAAAAACATATATATCTTAGCCCTAATCTGTCAACAAGCCAAAAACTAACCATTTTTACCATTTGAGACCAAAACGGCCCTTTTTCATGCATTCTACCTAGGTTCTAGCTTTAGTGAAGAAAACATGTGGCCTAGGCCATGGGTTTCTTCCCTAAGCCATGACATAGGTCAAATAGGGACCTAGGGTGGTCAACAAGCCCCTGAAAAGGTCCTGGGGGTCACTAGAGAGCCCATCTAACGTGAGAAAAGACCAAGATGGTTGGAGGGTGTGTAGGGGATGAGAATAACATGCGAGAAAGGTCCAAGCAAGTGGTAGATGTCTCTAAGTGGAATAACTAGGGTCGGTATTCTACACGAGCTGATGTGTAATCATAGAGAGGAGTAGGGTCATGGGAAGTTTGATTACATATGCCCCTAAGGTATAAGCACTCAGTGTTCAAATGAATAAGGAGTGTTATCTAATACCTGAAATCCACACCAAATCAAAAGAAAGTAAGAACTAAAAAGATAAAAGGAAACATTATCTATACTTACCAAATAAGGATGGTGATAGAAATAGTCAATGACAAAATCCACATGTGAGAGTGTAAATGCTGCATAATCTAAAACTAACTCCAACTCTTAGAAAGAAATGACACAAGTGATATAAATTCAAATCATACTATCTAGAATGTTTGACATTCACTAAAGCATTAGCCCTAGTGTTCTTTTTATGAGGGATGTGGGCGAACTAGACATCCTTGTAGAAGGAGAGAAAATCATGTGTTTCCTTAAAGAGGGGGAGAAATTCAGATTTAAGGATGGCTTAAACACTAGTGAGTTGAGACAAAACTAAGGGTGAGTCAGATAATAACTACACATAACATGCACTTAACTCATAGGCATCGATCAAGGCACCAATAATTACATAGTACTTGATGACATTATTCATCTCACTGGTAAGGAAGAAACTAGTTGAAACAAACTCATGGCCCCATGAATCATTGATACCCCAAATTGTAGCTTCCAGTCCTAGGTTTCCCTAACTGCCACCATTTGTGTGAATCACCACTAAGAGGTGTACCATGGTGGGGGTGGAGGACGTAGGATTAACAACTATTGAAAGGTAATCTCAAAGTAAGGTGGTGTAAGCAAGTTATATGAGGGAAATAAATAATGAAACCAATCCAAAACCAAAGTGGTTGACCAAAACTGACCATGGTAAGAGGTAATAAGGGAAAGTGGGTGGAAATTCAGAGAAGATGAAAACTAGTTGGCAAGACTAGAACAAGTCTTGAACCACTATAGCCAACTAACAACCCTACCTACAACCATGATGAAAAAGATAGAGAGGAGTTAGAATGGATAAAATGTGGAAAAAGTAGAGAAATAATTAACTAAAATAAGTACAACAAGTGACTTCTATCCCTAGGTGCCCATGAAATGGGGCACGGGCCCAGGAGGTCAACAGGGACCCAGAAGGGTCTTAGGGACCAAAATGGGGCCAGATCAGGCCCAAAAAAGCCTCATATAAAAAAATGGAGGATACCAATGTAGTTAAAACATGCCAAAACCCTTAAGATAGAGGTTTCATGGCTTGGAATGCAAAAATGGGTAAAACACCCAAAAAGGGCCCACAAAAAGCAAGAAAAAGGGCTAAAAAGAGGGAAAAAGAGGGAAAAAGAGAAAAGTGAATCATTTTCTCTCTTGTTTTCACTCTGAGAGAGATAAAGGAGATCCCATGAGCAATCAAAGCCCAAGTTAAGTGAACAAAGACATGGGAGCACACCAAAGATGTACAAGATGGTCTGAGTATGTCTTTTGAATGGGTTTTTGCAAATTTATTCATTTTTTTGGGGTTTAAGAGGTCTTAGATGCATTTTGGCTTATTTAGAATGATTGGATCAATGTATTAGATGAAACAAGGACTCAAAATGGTAAGCTAGATGAGCTAACCATTACAAGACCAATGGAGGTTCAATTCATGGCCCATAAAGCAAGAAATGGGGAGCCCTAGGGCTCCCCAAAGTGCCACTACATAGGTCATGGCCTGGATGGGTTAGGTTATGGCCTAAGGCATTGCCAGGACATAAAATCTGTGTCCTAGCTCACTACCAAGATGTAAATTTAACCAAAAAGCCATGGCTTGGGGTAGTGAGGCCCCAAGATAGGCCTTGAGGAGCTTGAAAGAGCCTAGGCAATCTTGAAAGGGGCCAAAATATGAAGGAGAAAAGAAAAACAAGCTATATAGAGAAAAACATTAGTTTTTAACCAGCTCTTGCTCATTTTTTGGCTAGTCGACTAATCCATTTGCCTATTTTCTTTCTTGTGTAGACATGTAGATGATTTAATATACCAGAGGCGAGAGAGGCATCATAGGTGTGGGAGCAGCTGACATAGAAAGATAGACTATATGAAGTGACCAATTAAGAGAGAGTCCCATCATGGCTAGTGGAAAACGCAGATGCTCTACCTATGGAGGACCAAGATCACTTATGGAGTACAAGAATTTGGATACTAGTACATATTCCCTCATTACATTACTCCATGGACTTGGTAAATGCATTGGTGACCACATGGGTACCAAAGAAACATGTGTTCTAGCTAGGGCCCTAGCTAGAGACAATCCTTAACATTGAGGACATCTACCAACTCTATGGGGTGGAGCGTATAGGCAAAGAGACAGAGATGTCATAGGTACATGATATAGTTATAGTAGAGCTCTATTTGGTATGACCTTACCCTCAATAGAATAACCATGGAGTGTAGATCACATAGCTATCACTAGGGGTACTCACTCTTAGGATAGTGATAATAGGGACAATGGTCGAGAGGATCTATGCTGACCAGAGGATAAGATGACTACCACTATCTTAGATAAGAGTTGTCCAATGTGTGAAGGGAGAAAAAAGATATGCCTGGGGACACTATATCCCTAGTGGATTATACCAATAGTTGGATCACATCTTATACACAGGGGCAAGAAGATTGACACAACCTAGTTTACTCATGTCCCTGGCTTATGAGGGGCTCCCACTGACATGACCAAGGACACCATGGGGTAGTGATGTGTACCCTACACTAAAGGAGGGCACTATATTAAATACACAAATTTTAGATAGGGTTAGGCCCATAAAAACCACCTTAGAGTTGGATGTAGTAGGTATCTATGTTCATGATCACTAAAGATCCATAGTGTGGCTAGAGGATACAAGGGTAAAGCCCTACATGGGACATGAGAAGATTTAAGGTACATAGGGGCTGTACCATCATCTAAAGAGATAGGATCTAGTGGTGAGGGAGAGATGATCATAACCTAGGCTAGCTAGGGCT
The DNA here is from genome assembly GCA_037957365.1 of Torreya grandis. Taxonomy (NCBI): domain Eukaryota; kingdom Viridiplantae; phylum Streptophyta; class Pinopsida; order Cupressales; family Taxaceae; genus Torreya; species Torreya grandis. Next base: position 557,309 of record JARHVA010003410.1, on the reverse strand, counting down.
GAACATGATTGATAGTCAAGGTAGAGTGAGGGGGCAACGGTAGAGAGAGGCCACTATAGTGAGGACCACCACCACCAGGAGGAACATGACTTGTAGGGGGGTCATAGAGGCCATCAACACTACCATGTAAGATAGGTGTATTTTTTAGGAAATACTTTATCTTTGTACTCATCCTTAGTGAGAGATGATATGTGACTAACATATATGCTTTGTGTGTGTTTACAAGAGACCAACCTAGCTAGATTAGATCTCAGGTGGACCTATTACTGAGGGAGCTATTCCATAATGTGGTAGTGACACTAATAACAGAGTGGGTGCCACATCTACTAGTGGGGGTAGAGCCACATACTCACTTCTGGTAGGTGGATACATAAACCTCACTTGAGTTGGCGAGGGCATGACATAGGATACCATAATTAGATATAGATTCAACATGACATGAGACATCCATGACATGATTATAGATAGCTACAACACAACATGAGATGGATACATCATGAGTCAAGGTATGATTGGATGGAAAAGAGGTCAAGATAGATCAGATATGGGTTGACATAGTTTGAGAGCAAATTAGAGGAGTAGACATGCCTAGAGATAGGGTAGATCGACTGATGGCCCTAGAGTAGATGGTGGATCAACTAGTCTCTAGGCAAATATCAAGGTCTCTACCTAAGGCATGACTACCATAGATGTAGCCCAACAATAAATTGAGTGGGATAGTACCATATATATATCCATGGACGTGGTAGTTTTGGAGACTATGAGCCCAAGATCAAAGGAAGCCATGTGATGTACCTAGAGAAAAACATGTATTTTTTGTGATATATATATATACATTCTTTCTCATGATTAGCACATGTGTGTATATGATTTTGTGGGTGATGTGTATGCTTCATTTGATATATACTACTAGATACAATGTGATTAGATAGTAAGAACTGCTAATAAAAAACCCATAAACACACATAAATACCAGTGACATGAAGGTTATTGGTGCTAGAAGAGATGAAAGGTTAACCCAACCACCATAGGTGACTTTCTTAGAGGGCCACACAGGCCCTAGACATGAAATGTCTTGAGGGTAAAACCCATTAATCAGGTGTCGAAGGGGTTTGCCTTTGAGGGTCAAGAGATGATAAGCCCCATTATCTAGAGAGGCATTGATAACAAAAGGGCCAAACCACTTGTGTGTGAGTTTGCCCTTATTATAGTGCTCCTTATTGAAAAAGAACCCCGTATCACCTACTTTGAATTGATAAGGGTGCACCAACTTCTCTAATTGGTGGCATTTATGGTATTAATAAGCATGATTATACTTAAGAGTGGCTAGACATCGCTTATCTAATCACTCAAGATTTGTGAGGCAAGTGGTGTTTCTATCTCATCAAAAAGAGATCTAAATGTCTTAACCCACAACAAAAGGATTAAGACTTCTAGGGGAAGAACAACCTCAGAGCCATACATGAGAAAGTATGGGGTTGCCCCTATGGTCATTTGAAATCTAGTCTGATAGGCCCAAAGGAGACTTTAATCACCATTGGTCATTGATTTTGGTGAATAGGTTAGGTTTCATCATCCATGATGAGATTATGGACAATGATGTTAGGATCTATGCCCTTCATATCAACATATCCCAAGTTAATACATCTAAAAATTTGCACAAGAAGGTGACCAAAACATCCCATTCCTTTGGAGTAAGGCTAGCAGTGATCTTGATGATCTTAGGCCTTGTTAAAGTGCCAAGGTTAACATCTATGGATCCTTAAACATCCATAACATTGACTTTCTTGAAACACTCAGGCATAGGAGGGAGTGACTCATTTAACACTTCAGGTTCAACCACTAGGACATTCACCATAGGAATGCTTGGAGTTGATCCATCCATAAGAAATTTTTTCAAACCAAGATGATAAAGGGGATAATGATATTTACTAAAATATTGCATGAGCTTGGTGTAATCCTTTTTCTCCTTGAACACATTATGTGCCATAACATGAATGAAACAACACTTGAGATCAAACTCAGCTACTCTAGCAATCTCAATAAGAGATGCATTAAGAGAGCCTATACTTCCATGGGAAAAGTGTGATGTAAGGGGAAACTTAACATATAAGGAAACATCTTGGAAGAGGTCACCGAAAGGAGATGAGCTGACCTGGCATCATGGAGTAGAAGAGGGAGTTAACTGACATATGCCAGACTCTGAAGGAATGAAAGTGGATCGATACTCAGCCGAATCATAATGGTCATCTTTGAGAAAATGAGACTTAATAGTAGGGGGTGTGTGAGAACCCATAAAGCCCCATGAGGAGATAGCCAAAGCCTCACCTGAGGGATTTGTATTTATGTAGAGAAACACTTAAGGATTTAGGTTAGCCTCCATGATGTGAACCTCACCTTAATGCACAAACTATACCATGCAAAACATGGTTAATATGACAACCATCATGGTAATGATTCAAGGATGACCAAGAATCATGTTGTATGAAATATCAAGGTCTAACTGATCCATAAAATCTACACTTAAAATTGAAGTGCAAATAGCTTATCTGGATATTTTAATAACTCCTTTTACTAATTCAAATTCTTGAAAATTTCAACTGAACTTGCCAAAAATGATAAGAGTTAGCAGAAAACACAATTTTTCAAAAATGGATTGAAATTGTCTGTGACTTGTACTTTCATTCACCATTTAACCATTTTTAATAACATTGTGTTATAATTGTCAAAATGTAAATTATTTGCATGAGTTCATTTACTAATTAAAATCAAATTAGCAAACTGAAACAAGATCATACATCAAATGACAATTACCAAAACATGAAATGTGATAACAGAGTTTAGCTCGATAATTGATGCCTACGTCTTGGGGTTCACCAAAGGAGTGGACCGTTTCCATTAAGGGAACTTCAAACACCTAGAAACAATAAACAACTTTCCTACAAGCTGATAACTCAATGCAAAAATTCACCTTCACTGTGACTGATTCAAGCCTGACACTTTTGAATTCCACGAGTTTTCTTAAACACCTGCAAAGTCCTAAAAATCTCCTCTAAGTTTTGAAAACATACTCTTCCAATATGCAAATTGGCTAAACAGACTATTAAGACTGTGTATTATGGCTGGAGGATGGATAAAAATCCATTAACATAAGCTTACCAAAGCTTTAACAAAGTCTTGGCCTAATAAAATTAAAAACACAGTAAAAAATTTGATGCATTTCAAATAGAAATTCATGCCTTTATACTTAGTTTGAAACCCGTGGCTTAATGGCTAAGCCTCCAACCTTTTTACCATAAGGTGAGGGGTTTGAAACGTCAGCCTACTTGGGTGCTTACCAACTTATCTCTTATTATCCCACATGTGTGGGGTGAGAGGATAAAGATAAGGCTTAAAACAACCTTTTACTACCATTTCCTTTGTGGGTTTATCCCACATACAATGGATTGGGGATAGACAAGGCTTTAAAAAGCCTTCAGCCACCCACTTATCATGTGGCTTCGGCCACTTAAGGCTCCTTTTACTCAAGCTCAATCTTGGTCTCAGTCTTTGGGGAATGACATTATCTCGAGCTGACTCGATAAGGCATGTTGGTTCTCCATGTGACTCAACTAAGAACTCTATCCAGCTCCCTTGATCTTTCCACCTTGCTCGGGCTTACCACCTTGCTCAAGCTTTGTAGCTTGAACTGTCCTTCGAACTTGCCATATGGCTCGATCAACGAGCTTATCTCATGCTTAGTCACTTAACTCCACTTGGCATAAAATGTGACATGGAAAGATGAGTCACTATTGATGATGTGGCATATTGATGACATGGCATAATCATCAAACCATTTTTTTTTGCAAACCTTTCAATCTACCGAGTGTCGACCTGTGATAGGTCCTCATGCCAAATGCTGATTCAATCTCGAGATCACATGCCACATCCACCAAGTCAAATGCTAAGTTCGAGGATCAGATATGTTCAAGGATGCCTAAGTATAGGCTTAGCCAAGCTTAGTGCCTAAGTTAGGCATCATGCTAAGCCTTGCGACTTAGTCTCCCCAAAGGAGGCACCAACCTTTTTAAAGCCTGGAAAACCATTCCAACTTGCTAATGTGGGATAATAGATAAGCTAAGCACCCAAAAAGGAAGGCTGGAGATTTGAATCCATGACCTACCCAGTAAAAGGGATAAGCCTTGACCGTTTGAGCTGCATGTTCATAAAAAATATTAAAGCCATGAACTTCTATTTGAATGTAAGTTTCGCAAGTCTATATAATTATTTTTAAGAGGCTGAGAGCTTGATGGAAGCTTGGAAAAAGTTGTCAAGCAGATTTTAATCCATTATCCAAATTGGTACATAGTAAGTAAGCCTTTCTAATTATGTTTTGTAATTAAAAAGAGAGTTTATTATTATTATTTGGATATACCAATAGTTTGATTGAAGGGACTTAAGCACATTTCAGAAGGGGATTGAAGACTAAGGAAGGATTTTATGTGACCGAGCTTGAGTTTATCAATGAAAGTGGAATTCTTGGATAGAGATCAGGCCTGAGGGAAGTTGTGTAATGTTTCAAGAAAATTTTAAGCCATTTGTTTCACAAATTTAATAGAAATGGTCCTCACTATTGAGCAGACTCAGAGATGTAGGCAAAATATGCCAAACTCCATGATCAATTTCATGTGGTAATTTATCATTTATTGCATGTTTTATTTTCAAGTATTCTGATTTTTAATTAATCAAGAACTCATGCAATATTTAAAAAATTGACAATTTATGACATTTGATTTAAAAACAAAATCTGGTTTTATTGGTGATTGGAAGATATTAGTCTTTTGACAATTCCAATCTAATTCGATAATCGAGAATGCTTTTTCCAAACAATTTGCAAGTTCTTTTGTGTATTTTTGAGAATTTGTTAAGTTTGAGAAATTTAGAATCCATACTTTTAAAATTTCACTTTGAGTTTTTCAGTGGTGTTTATGGATCGAGTTGGTATCAGAGAAGTTAGATGCAAGGTTTGCTTCTAGTTGTGTGTTGACAATTGCTTCCAGAATAGTTGGATTATTGGTTTGTAGATTGATTATATTGCAGTGTGTAGTGTGGAATTAGGTGTTTGTAGGAAACCATGGGAAAGTTGTCACAGATTGAGGCCATCAAAGATGAAAATGCAATCTTGAGATGCCAAAAATTTGCACTTGAATTGCAAGTGGTAAAGTTAAAATTGGAGCTCGAATCTAAGGATGAGATCTTGATTAGATTGCAATGTGGTGAGTGTAAAAAGGTAAAGCCTTCTACTTCAGATGCAGAGACTATGACTGAATGCACTATAAGTTTTTCACCATATGAATCTTCATCTTCTTCTACTATTTCAGATTTAGATTCTAGTAATATTATTTTTAGTGATTTTGAAAGATACACTAAGGGCATAGGATCTAAATTGTTGTTTAAAATGGGTTATAATGGAGGAGGACTTGGTAGAGATAGCTAAGGTATAACTAATCCAATTTAGGTTGAGCATAGACCTCTTCATGTAGGTTTGGGTTATATTAGTGTGTAGGTGGATGATGGAGAAGTTTATTTCATGGCTAAAAGAAGACGAGCTTCCAATAGCGAAGGTTCTAGGCCACTAGTTCAAAGGTGTAAAGGTAAAAGAGGTATTGAGATTCCACCTCCTGATTCTTACACTAAATCTTCTGATCCAATTGATACTTTTAAGAAGTTTGGATATAATGTATAGAAGATAATGCAATCATTTCCATGCACTTTTTGTGGGATGAATAACCATAGTGCTAAGACTTGTTGGAAACGAAAAGCTTTGTTTAAGCAGATTGCATGTTTGAAAGACCATTTTCATGATAAGATGGGAATTGGAAAAAGGGGACCCTCACCTAAGAAGGATGTTTGCACTCATTGTAAAGTGAGTAGACATAGGATTGATAGATGTTTTAAGCTTCATTCATCTCCACATTCAAGTAATGTTAAAACTAAGATGATTTACAAACCTCTCACTAAGGTTAATGAAGCTAAATCAATCCATATTGTAGTTGACAATACAACCTAGGATAAGGTAAGACCGACAAGTGAAAATTCATTGAAGAGGTTAAGTTAACAATCTTTTCAATTACATATGGCAAAGCCCAAATTGATAAAGTATGTAATTGATAATGAATCCATAGAGACAATCAATTTCACTAGGAAGAAAGAATTGGTTAAGTGGATTATCACTACATTCTTTTTGCAAAGCATGGTTATGAATGCACCTAAGGGAATGAACAAGCTTTGATAGATGTAGATTAGAGTTGGTGGGAATACTTCAAGACAGGTTTACCATATGAAGTTTTTCAATTCTCACTTTTTGATAACTCTAGGTTTTTGATCTCTAGAATATATTGTATGGGTAGTCTAATAAAGGATAAGACATTAACTCATTTGAAATAGTTGGGGATATAGCAGAGTGATGTTGTGAGTTGTTTCCTTATAGCATTTGACAGTTAGACTGCTATTTTGAATGTATCTATTTTGGCACAGAGATGTTTAGATGCATTTTTTAAAGACCTTTTGGTCCAAAACTCAAAATATTTCATTGAAATATAATTCAGAAATAAGAACAACACAATTCAAATAATGCTATCTCTAAAAAGAGATGTTTTATTTATCAAAATTGTAGACCTAAACATATGCTTATCTCTGAGAAGAGATGTCTGATTTCCATCTCAGGTTACATATTAATTTATACATGTTTTGAAGGTGTGGGGAGGATATATAAGGTCACCAATCTTGAGGGAGATGAATTGGTTTGACTTCCACGATTTAAAATAATACAAAATTTGAAGAATTACTATTTTTAGAAACTTACTATTTTTAGACTGCACTACTAAAATTGAAATTTAGGACACTTCCATTGGGTTTTGGGGGGTCAAAATTCATTGAGAAAAGCTCATGACATCTCATGATGTTCCCCTCATTATTATCTTTCCAACGGTTCAAACGGCGAGTCAATTGGAGCTACGGTGCAAAAGTTATGGCTCTTGGAAGTTCCACCATCAAATGGGGTGGACCCATCAACCGAATTGTCATCTAAATTGTTGTCCGGATCACCTTTTGGGCATGTTTAGATGTTAGGTAGCATACACTTTTGGTTGTTTTCATTTTGCTTAGCATATAAGTCCCATACTAAGGGATTGTATTGCAACATGTCCACAACATTTATTGTATGTTGTCAGCATTATAAACTTGTCTTGCAGTTACATTGGGAGTTGTTTCAATTTTTGGCAATTCACCACTTTATAAAATGTGAAATTTGGGCAGACAGTTTGATATGTTTGGTAGTTGTAGATTCACTTACTCATGCCTTTGGATTAGACATTTTTATAGTTTGATTGTGAATCATTTTAATGTAATTGTATATATCTCTTGCTATGATTGGGTTCTGTTTTCATGGATGTAGTATACCAGTATGTAGTTTCAAGAGACATTAGAATTTTGGAGACTAAAATCTCTCCATTAGGGAGGAGTGATCAGAAATTGGGTTTTAATAATGGCTCCAATTTATAGTTTCAGTGGCAGCACATAGTAGAGCTCTTTGAGATATTTTCGACACATTTTTCAAAATGTAAATCCAAGTTTGGGAGCTCCTATTATGGCCATTTGAAGATGGTCAATAAATGTCGCTTGTGACATGTGGCATGTGTTTCGATGTTATATCGACATTTAGCATGAGGACCTCTCAGAGGTCGATACTTGGTAGATTGAAAGGTTTGCAAAAAAATGGTTCGATGATTATGCCACATCATCAATATGCCATGTCATCAATATGCCATGTCATCAATAGTGACTCATCTTGCCATGTCACATTTTATGCCAAGTGGAGTTAAGTGACTAAGCATGAGATAAGCTCATTCATCGAGCCATATGGTGAGTTCAAAGGAAAGTTCAAGCTATGAAGCCTGAGCAAGGTGGACTATCTAGGGGCGAAACTTGACCCAGATCTTCGTGTTACCCATTGACATAACTATGTCATTATTAAAACCAACATAGTTATGGTGAAAATCAAAGAGCTTCTTCTAACTAATCTCAATCTCATTGAGCACATGTAGGGGCATGATATTCAATGTAGCTCTTTCATCAATAATGCACCACTTAATGTGGAAATAATCAACATAGTTCTCAATATAGAGAGGGAACTGAGCCATCTTTGTAAGAATTGAAACATATGGCAAGGAGGCTAGGTCAAAAAATAAGACAAGAAGACCAAAGTGCTCATGTGCATTAAAGTTAAATAACACTTAGATGTCATCATGTAGTAGACCTTCTCAAGAGAGACCAAGCTCATCAAAGATAAGGACCCTTTCCTTAAGGCAAAGATGAAGAAGGTCCCAAATGGAGATCCCAATTGAGAGGCCCTATAACTCCTCTATGATGGAGTAAGGATTCTATCTAGCTTGGGAAGGGATGTTACACCTAAATTCAAATCTGACATTAAGATTCCTTACCCTGTAGGCTAGACAAGAGGCCCAACACCACTATTCTCTCCAATAGGGTTGATGGCCTGACTAGAGAACATGTTGACAAAGCACTCATACCTAGTAGAGGCTATGTAGATATTAACAGAGACCTTTCCACTCTTGTGCTTGGCTTTCCCTCTCAGGTCAGCCTGGGAGGAGTTAGAAGAGGTGGAAGAGCAAAAAGGAGAATGAGGGGCCTTAAATTTTGACTTCTTTTTATTTTTCTTCTTCTCTTTGTCATGGTCAGGTTCCTTAAACACATTTAATTTGTATTTGGGTTCTACAAGAGGAGAAATCTATGATGGAGGTGAGGCTTGCCCACCAGACTTTTTGGTAACACAATTGGTATCATCATACCCCTTCATCTGATGGGAATTTTAAAACTTGGTAAGGTCATAAGGAAAAACCATCTATTACTTTGTTGTTCTTGATTTAGAAGCCTTATTTTTAGTTGGCTTCTTGCTCAAAGTGTTCACCTTACGGCTATCCTTCTTGTCCTTCTTCTCAAGAGGAGAATCAATGAAACCATCACTGGTTGCATTATTATTATGATCACACAAGGAGGATGTCTTTTGGGAAGGCAGGGGTTGTATGCCCACCTATACCTCAAATACTTTGATCTTCAAACACTCATTAACAACATCATAAGAGGTGGGTTCACGCTTGAGGACTTCAAGGTGAACCTCCTGCCTCAATGCTTGTGTGAACACATCATAAAGCTGGTGATCTAAGAACCTAGTCATACATGTATGAACAACTGATTGCCACCTACACATAAAATTAAATTTTAACTCACCCTTATCCTACACTATGGAGGTGAGTGACTGGATACCTAGGTTAAAGGGTCTAGAGATATCAAAATATTGGAAGAAGTCATCTAGAAGGAGCTAAAAACTAGAGAGAGAATATAGAGGTAGATTTAAGACCAAATAAGAGCTTCATCTCATAAAGAATGAGGGAAGAGCTTCAACATCATGCCGTCACCTTATTCCCAATCCATACATGTCATCATGAATCTGTAATATGCTCTATGGGACTGGAGTCTCGAGTCCCATTTAACTTGGGTAGTTTAGGGATAGGAGTAGGAAGGGGAATAACATGTACCCAAGGTGATTGAGGATTTCATCAGAGATATTCATAAGCACAGTTGATATTAGGTTGGTGATGAGATTTAGGAGAGGGATTATGTTAGTAATGATTTTGCCTATGATCATAGGCATCACCATAACCATTACCATAAAGAGGATGATGTCGAGGTGGATCCTAATAGAGAGGATGCTCATGATGGAAATAATCTCTACCATAGGGTGGGGAGTGGCCATGTGAAGTATGAAGGCCCCATGGGGATGATGGGAAGATATGGTATGATCATGGAAGTGGTTATGATGACTAAAATTTCTATGATGCTGATCACGTGCCATCAGATGAGGGTCATCTAGTGAGCATTGATGCTCCTAATAGGCATCCCATGGATCTATAGTCTGTAAGTGATGATTAAAATCAACATGCTCATCAAAAACTCTAAAATAAGGGCTATGAGGATGAGAAAACTCCCCATGGTGGGGATATCTCATTGAGATGGAATACCTATGACCCACATCATAGATATGAGGGTGTTCTTGCTTTAGAGTCTCTTGCTAGGAAAGAGGTGGGGAACTCAAGTGAGAACTGGTTGAGGCACTTGAAATTGAATGGGTGTGAACTATTTTCCAAAGGAAGCACACTATCAACTCTTAGGGGGAGAAGGATGCACTTAATTCACCTAAAGGCATGTACAAAAATCATAAAATGATCACATGTATCTCATCAAGTCCCAGTCATGCAAGGGGATCCTCATCACCTCGAATGGATGAATGAGATTTATCATGAGGATGAGATGAAACATCCTCAGATTAATGAAGCTCAAGACTGGTGAAAAGGAGATCAATTCTATTGGTTATAGTCCTACTAATCTTGTTCCCTTTTGAATGTGAGAGGGTGTGGACTACCATGCTGGGTCAAGGGAAGATCTTGGAACCTATGGTGTCTATGGCATTCCATTGTGGTCATGACTTGCTCATGAGTGAGCTCAAAGATGAGACCTTGAATCTGATGATATTGGTGTACTAAGGGTGGGAGATTGGCCATGGATGTAATGAATCAAGAGTAACATATAAGATAATAGAAAAGGCAAATTGATGGAGAACTAATAGGGATAATGATGTAGACACCAAAATTGTGTCTACTCCTTGGTCAACCCCCCCTTGGTCCCCTTGGTCCACTTCTAAACATTTCTAACCCACACACTTATTAATTTAAAATAAATTACCTATTTTAAATTAATAACACCGCCCTTGACACATCACCCATGACACCTCACCTTGCCCTTGGATACCCCCATTTATCACCCTATGACTAATCAGAATTACCTAAGACCTATTTCAACTCCCCCACTAATTCTCACACCTATTAAACCCGCCATTTAGACCATTTAACAATGACAATTGAATTTGGCAGATGGAAGAATAGGCAAAAGGCTAAAATTAGCCTTTTTATGCATTCTCTAGCCACTGACGTTGGTCAACAGTCAACCGACATCGGTGGTATCACCGATGTCAGTTGCTTAAAACCAAATTTTGACCCCAAATTCTCCCCGAATGCTAATTATCTAGCTTCCAGAATCTAAATTCTTCCTCTCCCAGACTCTAAAACATCAAGGCAGGGTTTGAGACTAAGCATCAAGCATTCTACCATCACTCTTCAGGCTATAAAAACTCTACAGAACTCACTCCAAGATTGGATTGGATATTGCACGAGGTCTTCAGCATCAAGCCACAATAGGTACAAGCATTCAAACACCTCTAGTCCTTCATCAAACAAGAGCTAAGTGTTCTTTTGCCTTTCATTTCAGTATCTTTAGAATGGATTGGTAATCAGTCAATTTGCTATTTCTAAGTACTGTTGAGACCAAACCCGGCTTTCTTCTCGAAGAGGCTGAAAAGCCTTCTTCTTATCTTAACCCTCATCTCACACATAACATCTACCTTTGTCCCTCTTAAGACCCTATTGACCTCCTTGCAACCCTGCACGGACCTCCAAACTCCTATAAACCTCCCAGACTCCTCTGTCGACTAAAGACATCAACCTGAAACCCATCCAAGGACCATTGCCCCTACCGACATCGTCGACATAACCGATGTCGGCAACATTTACCAGCCGATGTTGACAGACTAATCAGTATCAGTGACTGTGGAAGACTAATTGCAAAATTTAGGTACGCATTACCTATTTCTCTTTCTTTAAGTCTTTCATTATTTCTTTCCATTATGACATTCTTTTTATCAACTAGTGGACTGTCATCCCTCAAGGAAGTCTTTGCACTTCTGGGACCGAGCATGTGCTTGATAGTCCACCATATATCTATCTAACATTTTCCTTGTTTAATTCCTTCTTATCTATAGGTGTCATCCTCCACAACCGAAAAGGAGCTCCTTCAATCGCTTGGATACGGTGCGCAACTTCATCTGGGTATCATTTAACCCCTGACCATTATCTTTAGTTTCTTATTTCCTCTGAATGTGAAAAGCGAAAATGAGTAGAAACATTTTGGCATGCCTGGTGGGACCCTGGAGTTTTCCTTGGATTCATTTCTTCTAAAACAAACTTTCATATAGGTGCATTAGGAATTTTTCTCTCCTTATATCCTTCTTTTTTCTTTCTCTTTCGAAAAGACACCATTAACACAAGTTGAAAATAACTTTTTCTTCTTGTCACTTTTTCCTTGCATCTTAGAGTAGTGAAATTCATTTTCTTAACCTTTTCTTAATTGTTTACATTTGAACAAAAACATTTCAATTCAAGTTAAAAATATATTGCATCTCATTCCTACTTGAATGCATTTTTAACTCATCTAGTAATTAAAAGTGCATTATGAATAAATCGTAGTGCATATATGTTACACAACCTGACCACAAACACAATCAAACATCTAAACATACCTGAGATAAGGCCCGACTAGGATTTCATCACCTAGTGGATACCTTACCCTCCCTGGTGATCCCACTTGGACTTCACTACCAAGGGGAGAACCCACTCTGTTCTCTGGCAGAGTACAAACTCTAGGGGAAGTATATATTGGCTAAGCGACCCAGCATGGCTCTGGGCTCGTGAAGTGAGGGGAGCAAGCTCCTAGCACTAGGCCACGTATGGAACCTAATACATATTTTGAGCACCAAAACATAACTTGAAACCAACTTTAAACTGCTTCTTTTAGGACCCGTTCTAAAATCCCAACTTCCCAAACATATTCTTCTAAGGCATAAGCCAACACGATTCTAAAAATTTATTATTAGGAATTAATGTTTAGTGTTTGCTTGCCTTCAGCTATTTTTCTATCTGTATCTGATTTTTTGAGCTGGCGAGGTCGCATTTTGAGATCCAAAAACAACTCAGGACTTTCTTCTTTCTTCCAAAAACTTTCAATTTTCTGAGTTTCTAGAAATACACAGTAATCGACATCGGTTTTTCCACCGATGTCGGCAAATATAATCACTGACATCGATTATTTGACTGACATCGACAACTTCACCGACATCAGTTTTTCTACTGACGTCGGTCACTGTCAAAAAATTTCTTCCCAAACAATAAGCTAAAAACTTGACTCTTTTGCTGCCAAAAATAAATTCTGGTTTTTTGAGGCTGAAACATACAATTTTTAGAACCTGAATCTATTTTGCCTTGGATGGTTTTGACACGTAGTCAAACCAAAACTCTTATTGACCACACAAGGCAACAACCACTCTCGCCTTCGCCTTCTATATCAAGTCCCCAAATGGAGTATAATTTAGAAAATGAACGAACTCCTATCCAACCAACCCCAACTCAACATCCAATTGTTCCCAAAGGGGATCAAGACTTTGAAAGGTTCCTTGACCTCAATGTCAAGGCTCTTTAACACTATCTCGTGAGAAGTCAAACATGAGATCCTTTAGGCAACCCAGTTTATGGGATGCCAACTTCCTTAGTTGAAATGGCAATCATATCAATAGCCTCCATGACCCAACCCATGGTCACCCAGGCCATTGCCTCAACTAACAACCTGACCATGACCACTATTCAAAGTGTGGCCTCTCCTTCTGTTTTTGGACCCACATCCATTGGGGTTTTTGTACCCCCTCAACCACAATCAATTCAACCAAGTTCTACACCTTATCAGAACTTGATTGTCTCGACTCCACACACTCTTACACCTATAAATGTGGGAGTGGCTACCTATCCTTTTACCAATGCTGCCATTCAACCACCTTTGGCTATATCTAGTTAACTTGTGCCCTCTAACTTCATGGCACAAGCCCCCTTGACCTCAACATCAGTCCCAATGACAAACTACCAATATGTTGCGCCTAGACAAATGTAACCTAGTACATCATACACCCCTCACAACGCCTTCCAAATGCCTTACAACCTAGGAGGCACCCCACCTACAAATCCATCAACTGATCTAATCAAGATGCTGATGGATAAGATGTCTAACCTTGAGGCATCCATTTTTAGTTCGAGCAATGTTCTTTCATACGAACAAATATGCAATGAACCCATACACCCTTCGGTCCCTATTAGACCATATCCTAACTAGTGGGAACTCCCCAAATTTACTCACTTTCAGAGTAAAGAGGACCCACAGCAACATCTACGAGTGTTTAGACACGCTTGTTACCTTATAGCACATGATGATGCATTATTACTATGCACATTTTCCATGTTGCTTTCTAGTGCTGCCCTCGATTGGTATAGTTCTATTACCAGTCACTCTTTATTTACCTTCACTCAACTAGCTCAACTATTTCTTGACCACTTTTCAATTAACATAACTAAAAAGGTCTCCATCACGGACCTATATTCTATTAGACAATTTGACGAAGAGTCAATCGCTGACTTCGTTGCTCGTTGGAGAGATTTGATCAACCAAGTCTCCTTCTCATTACCTTAAACTGAGCTCATTGAACTCTTTTCAAGAGCATGTGCCAAGCACATCTCATCCACTTTGCGGGTCCAAACATTCTGCCCATTTAATGAAGCTTTCACCATGGCTAGAAAGCTTAAACTCTGTGCTGTCAAAGAAGATAAGGTCAAATTGCGTAGTAACACAAAATCCAATGACCCTTCTTCTTCCAAACCTTCTTCTTCCCACTCCAAGTCCAAAGGAGTGACAAATACTGTGTTCTTTAGGCCATCATCTTCAACAACAACCAACAAATCTCAACCTTCCACATTGGAATATATCACAAGACAATTCCAACAACGGCATGAACAACATCAATATACTCCGATAGTAGAATCATACGCCTCCGTCTTGGATAAACTAGTCAAGCAGGGAGTCCTCAATCTCCCTCAAATCTGACCACCCCAATTTGACCCCTCAAAAGCCATCCCTGCCTGGTATAGGGAAAATGACTTCTGCAACTATCATCATGTCAAGGGTCATGACACAGACAATTGTAAAACCTTTAAAAACATTGTCCAAGATATGCTAGACAAGGGGGATCTTGTTTTGGATAACCCAAATGCACCACCTAACCAAAACATAGACATCTTTAGACAACCTTTTCCTAACCATCCCCCTAGTCAAAAATAACATTCAGACCATGGCTGATGACCTTCAAGAGCGTAACATACGCACTGTCAACATGGTCTTTCCTGTCATTCCTAACTAACCTCTCCCATAGTCTGAAGAGGTTAGTCAATCTATTTATCCATCACAGGTAGAAGAGCCTTCTTCTCCTATTTGTCCACCACAGGTAGAAAAGCCTTCTTCTCTTATTTGTCCACCACAGGTGGAAGAGCCCTCTTCTCTTATTTGTCCACCACGGGTAGAGGAGCCTTCCTCTCCGATTTTGCCTCCACCAATGGAGGATAATCCTCCATCCACCCCTCTTTCACATGTGGGAGAATCTACTTTGACCTCTCACATATTGGAGGATGCTTTGATGATACCAACAACGATAGCTTCGCCCTCATCCTTCTTATCATCCATGGGGGATCATACTCTTCCTGCTCCTCGACCACACGCAGAAGCGATGACCATTCTTGTGCTCTATCCTATTAAAGAGCCAAAATCTCTAATCCCTTCTCCACTGAGAGAAGAACTTATCACCTCACCCAAACCCTCACAGGCGTCCATTATGCTGAAACAAATTAAATCTCTCAGCGTGCACCCTATATCAAATCTCCCTCACCCACAAGTGAAGGTAGATTTGAACCTTGCCTCACGTAATAGTAGTCCTCACACTAAACCAAAGGAGGCTACTAAACCATGTCGAAGAACTTCTCCCCCACCATCACCATTGCCCTCTATTTTGGGCCCACACCCGTCCACCTTAATA
This sequence comes from Torreya grandis, assembly GCA_037957365.1. NCBI lineage: Eukaryota > Viridiplantae > Streptophyta > Pinopsida > Cupressales > Taxaceae > Torreya > Torreya grandis. Next base: position 541,456 of record JARHVA010003410.1, on the reverse strand, counting down.
GGAATACTTCCTACTCCAACACCTCATAGAGGCAAACCGCCTCCATTACTCCCTCCACCCATTAAACATATATTTCCTCCAAAAATACAAAACCTCTCACAACAAAAGTGCCATCTACGCGTGTGGTCCCACCACCAAACAAAAAGATGGTACGAAACATTCCTCCAACAACTTCTAAACAAGAGTTGTCAACCCCTACTCTAACAAAACATGCAGACCCATTAGCGGGTTCTTATGCTTTGGTGTTATGAAAATTGTTGCAATCTTCTCGCATCAGTCTCTCACCAATTAAGCCATACCAAACTCTCAGACCAAAGCCATCTTGGTTTGATGATACTCAAATTTGTGCATATCATTGCACACCTGGACATGACACTGAGCATTGCTGCGCTCTTAAGGTTATCATCCGCCAACACCTGAAAAAGGGCACCCTTCTCATTAAGGACCCCTTTGAAAAACTACTGACATCATCCCATGTCTCCCAAACTTCCTCACCTTCACACTCATCAACTCTCAAATCAAAACCATCTTGATTCGATGACACTAAATTTTGTGCGTATCATCACACACTTGGACATGACACTGAGCATTGCTGTGCTCTTAAAGCTATCATGCGTCAACACCTAAAAAAGGACACCCTTTTCATTAAGGATCCTCTTGACCACCCTTTCAACAAACCATCAACACCATCTTATTCCTCTCAAACATCTTCACCTAAATTGGGATCTCAATGCAAGACTGTGGACCCTCTACCACCTTCAACCCCATTATTTGAAATCAACACTATCAATGTGGCCACTAGGTCACAAACCATGAAAGATAAAGGGAAAGAGAAGGTTTCTCTCCCTCAAACATATCCATTCATCAAGCCTCCTCAACCACTAAAACCTAGGATTTCAATCTTGGACACATCCCATCCAACATCTTTGAAGCCACTTCATGACTCCATGATGAAACAACTTCACCAAACCTCTGTGAAGACATCTTTATATGACCTCATACAAAACTCTCCACAACATCGAAAAGCCTTAATCAAAGCCTTACAAGTAGTGGAGGTCCAACCTGAAGACCCCCAACCACTGGCTACTTTTGTCAAATCATTACCCACTATCGCCTCCATCGCCATCCATGATTTTGAGATTCCAGACTATAACCTGGAAGATCAGGATCTCACCCTCTTAAACTAAGCCTATCAACCAAGCTTCGTAGGATGCATCCTCATGTTTCACTCCTTGACAAAGAGGAGCTTCATTGTCTTCTCTCCATCTACTTGATTATCCGCAATGGGTATCAAACATTGTCCCTGTCACAAAATGACTGGGGGAATTCAACTTTATACTGACTATCATGACCTCAACCAATCATCAACCAAACATCAACCAAATATCAACCAACCAAGCATTGATCAACATGTGACCAATATGAAAAGAAGCAAATGGGGCAAGTTTGCTCCTAATTGACTCAGACCTTACATAATAATGCATGGATCAGGCACTTATCATCTATCTTCTTTCGAAAGCTGACCAGAACTTGAGCCCCTTTATGCCTTACATCTACGACCATTCTACTATTAATCAAGTACTCATTCACTTTATATTTAACTTGAGCTTGTCCCTTGAGCAACCCCCATCATTCTCATTCCTTTTCCTTTTAACCCCTTTTCCCTACAAACATTAGTCAACCCTTTTGTCAAGCATGAATGCTTTGTCCTAATAAAAAGAAAACCCTTAAACCTCTATAGTCTAGTCCATGACTAGAATTTCAGTCAAAAACATAAAATTGGGATGCCTATACAAAGGTCATAAACTATAAATGTAGACTGTTCCCTCGAAGGATAGCTACATCATTGCTGTAATTAATAGACTGCTCCCTTGAAGGACAACTATTTAAAGACATCAACATACAAAGCAAAATATAGACCACTCCCTCGAAGGATGGATATACACAAATTTTGCTCCAAACAACACTCTCTCAGAAGCTTCCCGCATCGATCAGCTTCACATATGACCACAAAACAAAACAACATCCCCACGTAGACTTCCCGCATCGATTAGTTTACCAAAAAAAAAAAAAAAAAATAAAGTCATGGACTTGCCTATAGTCATTCTCAGGGTCACCTAGAAAAGGGGCAAAGTTATCCTTGCTAAATAGGGTTACGCTATCCTCATACCTCACATAATCAAACCTATTACCCCAACATACCCAAGGGATTTTGAGCTCACTTAACATCGAGTGATTTGAATACTTCTCTAACACAAACAATGGTCAATGATGTAATGCATGAACGGGGTTTTTGTTTGCAATAACCCTATCTATGCTATCATTATGGTCCTTTTCAATGAAAGAGAAACGCGCCTTTCACTTCTTATGCACTTTGGTCACATACAACCAAATCATCTTATAACCAAACCAAACCAAACCAACCAAACCTTTTTCAGACCACTAACATTATCATAGCCTATTCACACTAGTTTCTATGGAAACCAATACACATGGAAACTATCGACCACATAATTTATGTCAAGCATAAAACCATTACTTGCTGAAGCATAAACATACTCATTTCATTTTTAGCATACCTCCATCACTAACATGGAAACTTGATAGGGATGAAAAACCACATCACCAATGTTATAGGATACACCATCACATAATATGGAAAAGGCTGTAACATCATCATACACTCATCATCTCAAAACATGACCAAACCAATCATCAACCATTTTGACTCTTCTTTCGAAGTACATTGGCTTGAGGCCCTTAAAATTAGGGCTATGTAGGCAGCACTCAGTTGACATGGACTCTTTTGGGGTTAGCTCGGCCATTTGCCCGTTCGTCTCCCTAATGACGTCAACCATTCATTTGTTCATCTACCTGGTAGACAAACCATTTCACCTCTAGCCATGACTTAACTTCATCCAACCCACATCCATAATGGACCCTCTTCCTCCCTTTTAAGGAGAACTACATTGGTTTGAGGCCCTTCAAACAGGGGCTATGTAGGCAACACTCATTTGACATGGGGTCTTCTGGGGTTAGCTTGGCCACATTCCTTCGTCCATCCATCTAATAGACCAACTATCTATACCCAACCCAAAATCATGACCAAACAATCAGCCTTGACACTATAGAAGTCACCTTATATTTCTCGTGGGGCACATTGGAGATCGCATGCATCTCCCCATCCACAACAAACTATGTTTGAGATTACTTATATCTCAACTCGACCCGACCAATGACCTTGGAGATCATGACTATCTCCTCAGACCATGACCACTTTTGAGACAACTACACCTTGGTTGTTTTGATTGCATATATGCTACCTCACAAATAGTTAGCAAAATTATACGCACATCACATTATGACCCTCACAAGTATTGGATAGCGCCCAAGTTGATCCCCACTACTTGTGACATTTTCGTGTTTTCTAGGAGCATTTATTGAGCTCAAGATACTTGGAACACGATGACCATTGGAGCTACAGCTTGGATCATTTAACCCAATTAGCTACAACTAAATGCTGGGGCTGGTTATTTTGATTTTAGCACTCCTCGACCTTTGACTGCGATAATTTGACCTACCTATCACGTGAAGTGGTATATGCGCAATCTCAACTTTTGCAGCGTTCACACTCAAACTTCACCATACCCATCCACTATCTATCAAATCGGCACCCGATATCAGGTTACCTTCCCTTGACTCCCGCTTTGAGAGGGGAATACTTCATCCCACATCTAGGGCAGCCAACACTTATTTTTTGTCTTACAGTTCATTATAACAACCAACAGGATAAAAATAACCTTATCCCATACCTGGGGCAGCTTACTCCTATTTTTGTCTTGCAGTTCGTCAAGAACAACCAACAAGATAAAAAGGGGCAAATGTAGACACCAAAATTGTGTCTACTCCTTGGTCAACCCCCCCTTGGTCCCCTTGGTCCACTTCTAAATATTTCTAACCCACACAGTTATTAATTTAAAATAAATTACCTATTTTAAATTAATAACACCACCCTTGACACATCACCCATGACACCTCACCTTGCCCTTGGATACCCCCATTTATCACCCTATGACTAATCATAATTACCTAAAACCTATTTCAACTCCCCCACTAATTCTCATGCCTATTAAACCCACCATTCAGACTGTTTAACATCGACAATTGAATTTGGCAAATGGAAGAATAGGCAAAAGGCTAAAAATGGCCTTTTTACCCATTCTCTATCCACTGACGTTGGTCGACAGTCGACCAACACCGGCGGTATCACCGACGTCAGTTGCTTAAAACCAAATTCTGACCCTGAATTCTCCCTGAATGCTAATTCTCTGGCTTCCAAAATCCAAATTCTTCCTCTCCCAGACTCTGAAACATCAAGGTAGGGTTTGAGACTAAGCATCAAGCATTCTACCATCACTCTTTAGGCTATAGAAACTCTGCAGAACTCACTCCAAGATTGGATTGGATATTGCACAAGGTCTTCAGCATCAAGCCACAATAGGTACAAGCATTCAAACACCTCTAGTCCTTCATCAAACAAGAACTAAGTATTCTTCTGCCTTTCATTTTAGTATCTTTAGAATGGATTGGTAATTAGTCAATTTGCTATTTATAAGTACTATTGAGACCAAACCCAGATTTCTTCTCAGAGAGGCTGAAAAGCCTTCTTCTTATCCTAACCCTCATCTCACACATAACATCTACCTTTGTCCCTCTTAAGACCCTATTGACCTCCTTGTAACCTTGCACGGACCTCCAAACTCCTATAAACGTCCCAAACTCCTCTGTCGACCAAAGACATCAACCAAAAATTTGTCCAAGGACCATTGCCCCTACTGACGTCGTCGACATAACCGACATCGGCAACATTTACCCGCTGACATCGGCAGACTAACTGGCATTGGCGACTATGGAAGACTGATTACAGGATTCAAGTACGCATTACCTATTTCTCTTTCTTTAAGTCTTTCATTATTTCTTTCCATTACGACATTCTTTTTATCAACTAGTGGACTGTCATCCCTCAAGGAAGTCTTTGCACTTCTAAGACCGAGCATGTGCTTGGCAGTCCACCATATATCTATCTAACATTTTCCTTGTTTAAGTCCTTCTTATCTATAGGTGTCGTCCTCCACAGCCAAAGAGGAGCTCCTTCAATCGCTTGGATACGATGCGCAACTTCATTCGGGTATCATCTAACCCTTGACCATTATCTTTAGTTTCTTATTTCCTCTAAATGTGAAAATCGAAAATGAGTATAAACAAATGACACAAGACTAAAGTAGGAAAAAATAACTAAGGTGAGAGCCAAAACACAATTGAAAGCAAATACTAACAACTAACATGGGGGAGTTGGCTAAGAGAGATCTAAATAGGATAGAAATAGCGTAAGAGCATATGTGAGGTCCCACCGAGTGTGTTAAAATGTAGCTAAACAAAACCATTAAGAGGCTAGAAGGCTCAGAGCTTCTATGGGCTACAAGAGATCTATAGTGGCTATCTAGTTTTCCAGCTTGCACAAAGCTATAAATAGACTTGTAAACTAGGTTGGGGAAATCATGATCAAGTGCACAAAGGATTCAAGTATCTTTAGTGGATCCAACCATAGTAAAACAAGTAGCTAAGACTAGACTATTGATTGCATATAAATAATGGAAACAACAATTTTGAGTAAAGAGAGATAATAAATGAAATGTAAAATTAGAAGCAAAGGCACTTTCAGGCCAAATGAAAGACATTTTAAGAAATAAAGACATTTTCAATCAAGGGTTCAAGAGCATGCCTAGTCTAAGTTTGAGCTATCTTTCCACTTCAACACTATTGTTTTCTAATAATGCAATGTTCTAGTTTAGCAAGAGAGAGAGATTATTTAAGCAAGTTATCTAGTTCATTTTGAGCATGTATATTTCTAGTATGTAATAAGGAATGCCTCCAAAGAGAGTAATGACATGTAATAAATAAATATTTCAAGAAATTAAAGTACTCTTTAACCATATACAATGACAATAAACTTTAGAAACTGCTCTAAGCAATGCACAAAACCACTAAATCACTAAAACAAATCAAACCCTAGCATGTACAATATAATAAATAAAAAAATAGTTTCACTTTACAAAGAAAAGTGCCCTCATATCAAGCTCAAAAGAGATGTGTAGAATTTATACCAATTGATTTTCCAAGCTAGGAAGCAAGAGAGGAAGAATATCAGGCTGTGTGTAAGTTGAGTCTAGACCAAGAGCCAAAAGCTATGGAAGAGGTGAAGGAGAAACTACCAATCTAAGAGACCCAATTCAAGGAACACAAGATACAGGTGCAATATATTTTTGGGGGAGCAAGGATCAACCCACAAGCTTTAGAAACACTATAGATAACAATGTGAATTACCAATGGAAGCTACAATAGAGTAGGGCATCCCCTATCACAAAGAAAGCTATTGTACCAAGCAATAACTAAGAGAAATTCAAGGAGGATACCAAGCTTTGAGTGTGCCTGATCAAGTGAGAAGATTAGATTAGAGATGTAGGAGAGAGTGAATTTAGAGGCTCAAATGAATAAGTAAAAACACATATCTCAACCTTAATCTGCCAATAAGCCAAAAACTAGTTGTTTTTGACCGTTTGAGACCAAAATGGCCCTTTTTCATGCATTCTACCTAGGCCACAACTTTAGTGATGGAAACATGTAGTCTAGGCCTTGCGTTTACTCCCTAAGCCATGACTTGGGTCAAACAGGGGCCTAAGGTGATCAACAATCTCTTGAAAGGGTCCCAGGGGGTCCCTAGAGAGCCCATATAGCATGAAAAAAGACCAAGATGGTTGGAGGATGTGTAGGGGATGAGAATAACATGCGAGAAAGGTCCAAGTGAGTGGTAAATGTATCTAAATAAGATAACCAAGGTTGGTAGTATGTACGTGAGTTGATGTGTAATCATAGAGAGGAGTAAGGTCATGAGGAGTATGAATATAGTGTGTATATGCATTGCATATGCTCCCAAATGTAATTGAATAATGTATATTTAAAAAACATGTAACTAATGTCCTTATAAAACAATGTGAACTTGCATGACACATGCATCAAAATGTATCTAAATTTGGAAACCCATAACTTTATGTCCTTATAAATGAAGTATATATGCATGGAATATGCCCCAAAAATCTATCTAAAAATTATAAATATATGTCCCAATCTTGTAAGCTATGTCAAAATCTAAATTTTTTGCTTGTGGAGGCTTAAGTCTCTATGACAAGCCCACTAATATGCCCCATTTTGAGGTGAGAGATGTAACTTGCAAGTCACTCATCTAAAAATATAGAGGTAATTGTATCATGTTATGTATAACAAGTGTAATCATGTAGAATCATGTCAACATGTGGAGAATATATACATAGTAATGAATATGTCATTAAACCAAGCATGAAACATATGAAATGTAAGATATATAACTATCATATCAAGATGTATATATCAATTAGGCATGCATTAGTAACCATCATTGACAGAATCACTAAATATGATAATGTAGTAAAGGTGCATGATATGTGTCATGGCACCACATGCAAATGGGGAGGCACATGATATGGATCATGACACCTACAAACTCAATAAACTCAACAAGCTCAATATAAATTATCATGGACATGACACATAACATAAGCACACATAATCTCAGTCAATGTCATACAAGGCCAAGGGATGCATACAAGGGAAATTAGAATGTTGCATAAACAAGCCTAAGGGTTGTTTACAAGGGACATTAAATGTCACAAACAAGGCTAAGGGCCACAATCCATGGACAATAAATGTCACACACATAAGGACAAGGGATGAATATAATGGAGAATAAATATTACATGCTTAAGGCTGAGGGCCACAAATAATAGACAAGCAATGAGTAACTTATCATTAAAGAGAAACAACATCAATGAAGCACATAACAAGCAAGCTAGTCTATGCTATTTAAGTATCTCGATGCCACAACATAGTAAAGTAACATATCCATGAAATCTAACATTGTATAGAGTATAAGTAATGTCAAGACCCATGTAAGTGATCAATATAACTCAACATGTTAAATGGAAATGTCATATAAATATATAACATCTATCAATTTAACCCATGAAATAAGATGCCCCTTGTATTGGCTTAGATATTGGGTATAGGAATGTCCAACATTTATGTATCATGTGTGTTTATATGTCATGCATTCTACTCATGTATACCATGAAATTCATGTGAGTATGAAAGAGTATACATAATCTAAAAAAATGTGATAATTAACATATATAAATAATGTAAACTAGTTAACATTTAATGCTTAGGTCCTGCTTTTTATTTTTTTGAATATTTGAATGTTTTTTATTTTTGAAATATTTTAAATTTTGATGTACATCGATGAAAACAAGTAAGACCAAGTAGTAAGGATTAAAAAATAGAATAATGGGAAGGATCTAAACAATATGTAATATGCATCAAGGCATAATGTGCATGAGTTGTGATAGCATGACTATGTGTCCAGCAACTGAAAGAAAGTAATATCAGTGTAGGTTTTTATTTTTCCCTATTATTTAATTAGGGAAATTATATTTGTGCATACATGGAGTTTTCCTACATTTGTGGGATATGCTAGTTTATATGGAGATGTGTGTCATAGATGTGTCATAGGTGTCATAAGAATGTCATAAGTAACTCCCTTGATAGGAGTTACTTCTCTATTCTTAGCACCTTGTCACCACCTTTCATAAAGGAGTTACAGTCTATTCTTGAGGTGCTTTGACCACTTTTTGCGGAGGAGTTACTTATGTGCTCTCCTATATGTATTCTTCACTTTGACCATCTCATGTTAATCAGATATTGAGTTTTCTCCTATTTGTCTTGTGCAATTTATCTTATTGTATGATTTCAAATTGCTTTAGCATCTATGTGATGTGCACTAGCTTCATCTCATGTGATCATGTCTCCATTGCATTTGCATTATCCAGATTCTAGCAACAACTCTGATATGGTATCAGAGCCACCTCGGTAATCGTGTGTCTGGTTATGCTATTAGTTTATTCTAAAATTCTTACTTTGCTTTCTTAGTAGTTTTTTGTTTAACTCCGTTGTATTTGAGATTTTTGGTAGAGTTTCTTGAAAACTCATGCAAATCCATACAAAAATCTGTTAAAAAAATTTACTTCTGTTGAGTTTCATTCAGATCTCCTTTTAGATATCCGAGTTAAAATTTGCCAAGACATCTTGTATAGATCTGTTGTGGCTTCAGCAAGGCAGTGGAATTTTTTTTTTTGGGTCATTCTGCAGGAGAAAAAAATTTCTGCAAATCTGGATCTGTTCTTGGACGCCACTTTCAGCTTGGGGCAGCTCTCCAAGAAGCGCATCTGCATGTGGAGGTCGATGTGGGGCATCTAGTAGGGTGAGATATGCATGGAATATGACTCCAGCAAGGCAAAATGCAGCTGTACGACGTCCAGCATGCAGGGGCGTAGTGAGGTAGTGATTAACACTCCCTGCTGTGTATTGAAGTTGAAACGTGGTCTCTTCCCTACTGTGCGTTGAAATTTCAAATTGTCTCTTCTATTCTCTACTGCTGTGTGTTGAGAGGTTTGCAAATTCAATTTCTTTTTTCTGCGCAGCAAAATCAAAATTGTTTTTTTAAAAATGGCACCCCTTCCTTGCTTGGCGTCCCATCTGGGCCCTTAGACACTTGGCATCCATCAAATTGTCTTTTGCTTTATTTTTTAAAGTTAAAATTGACTTGTCAAAAAAATAAATTAGTCAATTTGACTGAATATTAAGTTTTTTAGACAATTTGATAATTTGGGGGTTTAGATTTAAACTTGTATCTTTGCCTGTCGAAGACGAAGGGTGAGGCCCGAGTTGGTAGGAGGCTAATTCCCCCTCATAAAGACCTCCTTTGGATTCCTCTCTCCATGCTGAATCCAATGAGTGGTTGGAAGGTCACTTTCTCTCTCAAAACAAACATTTTTTTAATGTTTTAGTGTTTTTTTTGCAAAAACACTAATTTACGGGAAAATTGAATCTTTAATATCTTGCAAATGGTAGCTCAGATTCGGGTGAAATTTTTTGCAAAAGTGTTTGTAATTCAATTATCTACATCATAAGCTTGTTATTTGTTAAAAATGCACTAGTTTATAAAGTGCCTAAAATTTGGGTCTCTCGAGATGCATTTTCGGTTGAGTCCGACGTCCTGTTTGCTTAAAGTCTTGCACTGATTGATCTAAGATGCATTCTCAGCTGAGCCCAACATCTTTTGAGCGTGCACTTACATATTTTTGGGGGGGCTCAACATTTTGGGGGTGTGTGTTTTCTTTTCACAACTTGTAAATCTTTGCTTTCATTTTCCTTTCTGCATAAATTCACAACTTGCAATCAACACAACTTCACCTAGATTCAGCGTAAAATGGATTATTTTAAAAGTAAAACCTTAACACCCTTCAACTATCATGAATTGAAGGTTAAAATGTCAATCATTCTTAGAAGCAAAGGGTTGTATAGGATCACCATGGGTACTGAAGTAAAACCTAGCACTGATGCTGAAAAGGTCAAGTGGTACAACCGTAGTGATGAAGCCTATGGATTACTGAGCTTGTCTATGTCTCTAAAACTTCTCTTCCATTTAGAAACTACCAAGACTCCCAAAGACATATGGGACACCTTAGAACTCTTATTTGAGAAGCTTGATGAGATGAGAGGTCATGAGCTCGAAAATAAACTCATAAGTCTAAGTCCTAGCAACTTTGACACCCTACAAGACTTTTTCACTAAGTTTAAGGCCCTTAAATTGAAACTAAAAGAATTTGGGATAGAGAAGAAATATGATCAACTCATCCTTTCTATTCTTGCAAAGTTAGGTCCAAGCTATTCAGTCTTTGTCTCCACTTTCTATGCCACAAAAAGTGCCCTTGGCACGACATGGAAAATGCCTTCTTTGGATTCATTCATTGTTGACTTGACTAGGGATCAAGATAAACTAATTCAAATGGGCACAATGAAGTCTACTCAACCCCAAGCTTTGATAGTTGGAAATGGTAAGGATAAGACCTCAATAAAGGAGAAGAAGAAAAAGAACAAGGACTAGGAGAAGAAGAAAGAAAACAACAATCCTGCCAAAAACAACACTGAGTCTTCCTCTTCCAATGATAAACCTAAGAAGGAGAAGGTTAAGTGTGGCTATTGTAAAAAGATAGGGCATGATGAACACAAATGCATGAAGAAACAAATAGATCACCTAACTCATCTTCTAGAGAAGTACAACATAGGTGTTCCTGAGTCCATCAAGCAGAATTCATCTACCCAAGATTCTACCAAGGCAAAAGGCAAGGGTAAGGAGAAAGAAAAGGGCAAGGCCCTTGGAATTTTTTTTTTTGGGTCATTCTGCAGGAGAAAAAAATTTCTGCAAATCTGGATCTGTTCTTGGACGCCACTTTCAGCTTGGGGCAGCTCTCCAAGAAGCGCATCTGCATGTGGAGGTCGATGTGGGGCATCTAGTAGGGTGAGATATGCATGGAATATGACTCCAGCAAGGCAAAATGCAGCTGTACGACGTCCAGCATGCAGGGGCGTAGTGAGGTAGTGATTAACACTCCCTGCTGTGTATTGAAGTTGAAACGTGGTCTCTTCCCTACTGTGCGTTGAAATTTCAAATTGTCTCTTCTATTCTCTACTGCTGTGTGTTGAGAGGTTTGCAAATTCAATTTCTTTTTTCTGCGCAGCAAAATCAAAATTGTTTTTTTAAAAATGGCACCCCTTCCTTGCTTGGCGTCCCATCTGGGCCCTTAGACACTTGGCATCCATCAAATTGTCTTTTGCTTTATTTTTTAAAGTTAAAATTGACTTGTCAAAAAAATAAATTAGTCAATTTGACTGAATATTAAGTTTTTTAGACAATTTGATAATTTGGGGGTTTAGATTTAAACTTGTATCTTTGCCTGTCGAAGACGAAGGGTGAGGCCCGAGTTGGTAGGAGGCTAATTCCCCCTCATAAAGACCTCCTTTGGATTCCTCTCTCCATGCTGAATCCAATGAGTGGTTGGAAGGTCACTTTCTCTCTCAAAACAAACATTTTTTTAATGTTTTAGTGTTTTTTTTGCAAAAACACTAATTTACGGGAAAATTGAATCTTTAATATCTTGCAAATGGTAGCTCAGATTCGGGTGAAATTTTTTGCAAAAGTGTTTGTAATTCAATTATCTACATCATAAGCTTGTTATTTGTTAAAAATGCACTAGTTTATAAAGTGCCTAAAATTTGGGTCTCTCGAGATGCATTTTCGGTTGAGTCCGACGTCCTGTTTGCTTAAAGTCTTGCACTGATTGATCTAAGATGCATTCTCAGCTGAGCCCAACATCTTTTGAGCGTGCACTTACATATTTTTGGGGGGGCTCAACATTTTGGGGGTGTGTGTTTTCTTTTCACAACTTGTAAATCTTTGCTTTCATTTTCCTTTCTGCATAAATTCACAACTTGCAATCAACACAACTTCACCTAGATTCAGCGTAAAATGGATTATTTTAAAAGTAAAACCTTAACACCCTTCAACTATCATGAATTGAAGGTTAAAATGTCAATCATTCTTAGAAGCAAAGGGTTGTATAGGATCACCATGGGTACTGAAGTAAAACCTAGCACTGATGCTGAAAAGGTCAAGTGGTACAACCGTAGTGATGAAGCCTATGGATTACTGAGCTTGTCTATGTCTCTAAAACTTCTCTTCCATTTAGAAACTACCAAGACTCCCAAAGACATATGGGACACCTTAGAACTCTTATTTGAGAAGCTTGATGAGATGAGAGGTCATGAGCTCGAAAATAAACTCATAAGTCTAAGTCCTAGCAACTTTGACACCCTACAAGACTTTTTCACTAAGTTTAAGGCCCTTAAATTGAAACTAAAAGAATTTGGGATAGAGAAGAAATATGATCAACTCATCCTTTCTATTCTTGCAAAGTTAGGTCCAAGCTATTCAGTCTTTGTCTCCACTTTCTATGCCACAAAAAGTGCCCTTGGCACGACATGGAAAATGCCTTCTTTGGATTCATTCATTGTTGACTTGACTAGGGATCAAGATAAACTAATTCAAATGGGCACAATGAAGTCTACTCAACCCCAAGCTTTGATAGTTGGAAATGGTAAGGATAAGACCTCAATAAAGGAGAAGAAGAAAAAGAACAAGGACTAGGAGAAGAAGAAAGAAAACAACAATCCTGCCAAAAACAACACTGAGTCTTCCTCTTCCAATGATAAACCTAAGAAGGAGAAGGTTAAGTGTGGCTATTGTAAAAAGATAGGGCATGATGAACACAAATGCATGAAGAAACAAATAGATCACCTAACTCATCTTCTAGAGAAGTACAACATAGGTGTTCCTGAGTCCATCAAGCAGAATTCATCTACCCAAGATTCTACCAAGGCAAAAGGCAAGGGTAAGGAGAAAGAAAAGGGCAAGGCCCTTGTAGCAACTACAACTTCTAAAACATCATGGGTCATTGATTCAAGTGCTTCTCACCACATGGGCTCTTCACTAGTTGAGTTTTCATCTTTAGAGCCCTGTAACATGACTTCAATTAGTTTGGGTGATGACACATCAGTTTCTATTGCAGGGAGAGGGTTAGTTGAAATGGAAGGAGGAACATTCAATAATGTTCTAAGTTTTCCTTCTCTTTCAACCAATCTCCTATCATTGTACCAAACCACTCACATTGGTGGGGGCATGAGAGTTGAGTTTTCACCAGATTCAGTGGCTATCAGGGAGTTGCATAGTGATATTATAGTGGTAGTGGGTAGGGTAGATCACCAGGCAAGGTTATACACCTTCTCACATTTTACACCTAATTCTTCTCCAACAGCATTGCTGACTCATTCAAATGGAGTTAGCAAATTATGGCATGAGCGGTTTGGCCACCTTAACTACTGCTACCTTGAGCAACTTTGCAAACATGACATGGTCATTGGCTTGCCTCATGTCCAATTCTCAAAAGGACTTTGCGAGGGGTGCTCCCTTGGGAAGCATCCCAAAGAAAAATTTGACAAAGGCAAAGCTTGGAGGGCTTCACAACCTTTGGAGTTAGTCCACAGTGATGTATCGGGACCCTTTCCCAAACCATCGTTCACAATGGCCAAGTACATCCTTACTTTCATTGATGATTTCTCTAGGTACACTTTGATATATTTTCTCAAACAAAAGTCTAAAATGTTTGAAAATTTTCTAGACTTTAAGGCTCTTATTGAGAAATAGAGTGAGAAATCTATCAAGGTTATTCAAACTAATAATGGAGGGGAGTATGTCAGCAATAAGTTTGAGCAGTTTTGCACCACAGAGGGGATTGATTTGCAGCAAATAGTCACTTACAATCCTTCATAGAATGGAGTTGTAAAACACAAAAATAGGTTCTTGAAAGAGATGGGTCGTTGTATGATTCACTCCAAATCCTTAGCACCATAGTAATAGGCTGAAGCCATCAATTGTGCTTGCTACATTCAAAATAGGGTTCCTCACAAAGCTTTGAAAGGGATAACACCCTTTGAATCTTGGCATAAAAAAACTTGATGTTGAGCACTTTAGGGTTTTTGGATCTCTGACCATGGCCCGTATACCGAAGAAGAAACAAAGCTATGGAACATCTATCCAAGTCGTGCATCTTTGTAGGATATCTAGATGGTATCAAGGGGTGTCACCTTCTAGACCCGATCACTCATGAGTTGTTCATTGAGAGTAGTGTCCACTTTTAGGAGAGTCCTAGAGACTCAACACTTGGCACTTCTTCTCCCTCATCGGATCTACTTCTTCATGATGATTCCTCATCAGATTCAGATCATCCACATCAAGTTCTCGAGCCAGAAACATCTTCTTCTTCTTTGAGTTTAGATAGCGAGGATAGTGATGTAGAGTCATCCACTTCTAGTGAGTTAGAGGATGAGTTAACACCTGACTTGCCCATTTTCGGGCCACTTTGTGCTAGACAGACACTTGAGAGTGCTGGCACTTGGGCAGGAGATCCTGCAGATGACAAATGCACTAGGGGGATTTTTAGAGAGATCCACATGCCTTCTTTGCTTTAGTTTCAAATCCATAGACTTTTTGAGAGGCATCGGGGGTACCTGAGTGGGATAGTGCTATGGAGGAAGAATATTCTTCCTTAATAAAAAATCACACTTGGTATTTGACTTCACTTCCTAAGGGAAGAAAGATGGTTTGATGTAGGTGGATATATCAGACCAAGTTTGTAGCAGATGGGTCAGTTGATAAGTATAAAGTGTGATTGGTCACCAAGGGTTTCTCATAGGTGGCAGGCATTGACTACTCAGAGACCTTTGCACCCATTGCAAAGATGACTTCTATCTGACTCACCTTGGCTATTACCGAAACACATGGTTGGGATGTGCACCAGATGGATGTGAAGAGTGCCTTTCTTCATGGAGACCTAGAGGAGGAGATCTACATGGAGCAGCCACCATGATTTGTTCAGGTTCTTCCTTAGTATGCAAACTTAGAAAATCTATGGCCTTAAACAAGCCCCTCAGGCTTGGTATGCCAAGATGGATTCCTTCCTTCTCACAGTGGGTTTCACTAGGTGCCATTCTGACCCCAATGTCTACTTCTTATGGCAAGATGATTCACTCCTAATTTTGGTTCTATATGTTGATGACCTTTTGATCACCAGGAGTTCTTCATCATCTATTACAGCGGTGAAGGCATATCTCTAGGATAGATTTGACACGATAAACTTGGGTTTGTTGCACTACTTCCTTGGCATTGAGATCTCACAGTCAGATTTAGGGATTTCTCTTGGACAACCGAAGTATGCTCTTGATTTATTATCTCAATTTCACATGGCTGATTGCAAGCCATATCTGACTCCCTTTCTATCAGGAGTCAAGCTAGAGGTTGATTGTTCTTCACCATTAGTTGATGCCACTCGGTATCGATAACTTGTTGGTAGTCTTATCTACTTGACTCACACTAGGCCTGACATATCATATACAGTTGGACTTGTCTCCAAATTCATGCAGGAACCTCATGAGCTACATTAGAAAGCTGCTAAGAGGATCTTGCATTACATATAGGGTTCACATAGATACAAGATTCATAATAGATTTGGCATAGAGGTTGCATTAGTTGGATATACAAATTCAGACTAGGCTGGCGATTCATAGACTCGCAAGTCCACTTTTAGTTACAGTTTCTCTCTAGGTTTTGGTCCTATCAGTTGGTTTATCAAGAAGCAGAATGCTATTGCTATATCATCCATAGAGGCAGAGTACAGGGGAGCTATTAATGCAGCTACTGAGGCTATTTGGCTTCAGGGGATACTTTCTGAGTTTGGCATTCCTATTAGGCAGCCCACCATCATTTATTGTGACAACCAGAGTATCATTCAAATTTATAGGAATCCAGTTCAGCACCAGTGGACCAAGCACATAGAGATTCACATGCATTTCATTTGAGAGCTTATTCATAGTCAGGTCATTAACTTGATATTTTTTTAGTATTTGGAGTAGGTTACAGACATCTTCACCAAACCTTTCATTGAGAGCAAATTCATTCATCTACAAGCTCTTCTTGGGGTGCAGTCCATATTTGTAGCAGCATCATCTTTGGGGGGGCCCACTAGCCTTTTCCTTTCTTTTATGTCTCTCTTTTGGGGGGGAGTTTTTTCCTAAGGGTTTTCTCCTTTTCTCTATCTTATGGGAGATTGCATTTGTACATGGGTACCTCATCAGGCCTAGTTGTCGGGACCCATTTTATATTTCC
This sequence comes from Torreya grandis, assembly GCA_037957365.1. Lineage (NCBI taxonomy): Eukaryota > Viridiplantae > Streptophyta > Pinopsida > Cupressales > Taxaceae > Torreya > Torreya grandis. The sequence continues at coordinate 524,688 of JARHVA010003410.1, read as the reverse complement.
ACACTGCCCACTTAAGTTGCACTTATGGGGGGGTATTAGTGTAGGTTTTTATTTTTCCCTATTATTTAATTAGGGAAATTATATTTGTGCATATATGGAGTTTTCCTACATTTATGGGATAGGCTAGCTTATATAGAGATGTATGTCATAGATGTGTCATAGGTGTCATAAGTAACTCCCTTGATGGGAGTTACTTCTCTATTCTTAGCACCTTGTCACCACCTTTCATGAAGGAGTTACAGTCTATTCTTGGGGTACCTTGACCACCTTTTATGGAGGAGTTACTTATGTGCTCTCCTATATGTATTCTTCACTTTGGCCATCTCATGTTAATCAGATGTTGGGTTTTCTCCTATTTGTATTGTGCAATTTATCTTCTTGTATGATTTCAAATTGCTTTAGCATCTATGTGATGTGCACTAGCTTCATCTCATGTGATCACGTCTCCATTGCATTCGCATTATTCGGATTCTGGCAACAACTCTGATAAGTAATGTGCCCCCATTGTGAATGTGAATGATAACATTGTAACTCAAAATATTTTATGAGAGGTGGAGGAATATGATGAAGAATCAATGTATATGCTCATGCAATCTCGATGGAAGTAATAAAATGTATAAGTACTTGATATGTAAGAGTGAACAAGTAACATGTTGTAAAGGACATGTAGTAAAATCATTATAGGATAGGTATCATGATTTCCATATCTAGATAAGTAATCTAGAGGTGAAGGCCAAGTCATAATAAATCTAGGGTTATAATAATGATCAATGAAATATATATGTACATGTGTATGTCAATATAAAATAATAAGCAATAGTCAATCAAGCTAACATCAAGAAGCTATGCATAATAGGTATTGTTTTAATCAACTAAGATAACACACATAAGCCCTGTGTTGGGTGATGTGAGTATTTATAGTCATGGATAAATATCATCAAATTTATACGTGTCAAAGTTTGTAAAGTAATCATGTGATGTATGATATCTATCATCATTGTCATCTTCAAGTTGTCCTTGTGTAAGTTTTTAACTATAGTATCCATATTTATTGTATGGTCCCATAAAATGTTTGTATTTTTTATGAAATAAGGTTAAAAAAACCATGATTATATTATTTTAATGAAAATAAATAGTGTTGTTATCAATTGGATACTTTATGTTATACTTTAACTTGAAATATTTATTTGTAGAATGTCCTATGCATCTATGATAGTCGTAGTGGGTATTTCTGTCGTATCCATTAGATGAAGGTCTACCATATCTAGTTATGTTTGGGGAGGAAGAGATTTAAGGTCACACTCACATAGCTTCTATAGTATAATATGGGAAGGCTTTAATGATCTTTAAAATTTCCTCATTTGGTGAACTTGTTTAACATACTAAGTAGAGGGGTGTGCTAAGGTATAATACTTTAAGGTTCATTATCTGTCGATCATGCATATCAATGTCCATCATGTATAAACTTTACACACCTATGTAGTGGATATGGTATTTATTTCATTGCATATGTCGAAGATAGTCACAAGAGCAAATTGTATTTTAAATGATTTGGCTTGATGGGAAATAATGTATTCATTATCTTAGGTCCCACAGGGTGTATCATAAAATACTTTTATGAGTTAATTTGACATGTAGATGCAATGTGTGTTAATTCCCAAATCTTGTAAGCATTTTATGATACACATGTTCATTATAAATCTTTCTCTATTAATATTTAGAAATATTTGTCAAGACTTTTACTTGAATATATAATGGAACACTTTATTTAATAGCATGTTTAATGTACCTCCCTTCAAAAAAACCATCCTTAATAGAATCATCAAGGTGTATATGAATATTTTGTGTTGTATAAATGTAAATTTTGCTATTAAATTTCTTTATGGACTTGTGTATCATATATATATCCAAGGCCTCTTTGTCTTTTATTACTAGTTATGGAAATAAGTACAATGATGCCTTGTGAATGTTTTCCCAATTCTTGTCCATTGTACCCAAAAATTTGTAAGTATCTTAGTCAAAAAGCATGTTTTTTCAAATAAGTATGGGTTCAATACAATATATGGGTTCACCAATATATTTTAACCTATTTTTTGATTAGTTAACATCTAATAAGATAAACATGAATGCATTTTTGATATTGTATAATATGTTACAACTAAACACAATCTGAATGTAAAAGGAAAAAAAACTAATTTGACACTTACACTTACTAAACATGGAAAGTACTAGAAGAGATAATTTACTTAGAGGTTTTTCATACACTGTAGGTATGATACAGAAGGCATATAGTAGGACAAGTAATAAAGTGGATTATGAGTCACTTATAACAAGAATTAGAGTTTTGGGCTTGCCTAGATAGTAGATTTAGACTCTAGTCGTTGTTATTAGATGTTGTGTTTCAAACCTGAGGTTTTGTCTATATAAATCTTTCTCTTATTCCATTATAGGTGACTATGACTAATTTTATTATGTTGGTATGTATCATATTTAGGTCTGACTATGCACGCAATACCCATAAACTTGTTTGCTTCTATTGAAACCCTATGTTCATTGTTGGCACTAGGTTTAGGCCTAAAAAATGGGGGAAAAGGTGGGTTGAGATGACCCCAACCACTCTTCATTGAATGGTTGAGTACTTAATACATATCCAATACTCTAAAGAGGGAAGTCACAATTCATGTAGTTTTACCCATTAGATGAATGTCTACAATAGTGCTTCTTTAATTTATGCAACTTGTGATCTAACTTTATATACTTGGAAAATGACAACTTTAGCTTGGCTTTGAAGTGATTTAGACTTGGTGCTTTAGAATTGGCTAGGTCCTACTTCTTGTGAATGATGGATTTATTAGAAAGAACAAGGCAACATTTTTGAATGTGCAAGTGTTTGAGTATGCTTGATAGATTATTTTTATATGGGTTATAGGATTAAACCTATTTTGTATTTATATGAGATTCTTTGGGTACTTTATTAAACCATCAACATGAAAAATGTATAGGCAAACCCATAAGAATGATTTAAATTTTAAATGTGAATATTGCTTGGTGTGGAATGAAATCATTGGATTTGGATGGTACCAAAATTTCTATACCATCCAAGTCTAACATTTTAATCCAAGATACAGGAACATTGATTTGATGATTTGGAGATGTCAGATTATGATAATCAATTGGTTTATCATAAACTAGGGAAATTCTTGTGGGTGATTGGTATCAACTAAAGAGGATCAGACCCATAAAAGTCATATGGATGTGAAATAATGGTGAATAAGCATCACACACACACACACACACACACACACACACACACACACACACACACACACACACACACACACACACACACACACACACACACACACATGCAAAAGTCATGTAAGGTGAAGGTAGTTCAAAACTAATATTTCTAAATATCTAATACTAAGTTTTAGTATTTATAGTAATAAACCCTAGTTTTAAAATTCTTAGTTATGTAATAAATCCTAATTACATAAGTTTTAGGTATACAACAAATCCTAATTTCATAACCACTAATTAGTTAACCAGCCTTAATTTTGTTAGCTCAAATCTTATAGTAAACACTAATTTAGTAAACCCTAATTACGTAACAAATTCTAATTTTATAAACATTCTTTTAGCAAACCATAACTCTATAACCCTTGATTTTGATATTTTAAAACCATAATTATGTAGAAAATCTTAAATTTGTGTCATGCCCTAATTTTGTTAATCCTAAATACATAAGTCCCAATTTTGTTAACACCAATTTATTGATCTTATTTACCCTAAATCATGGTTTTACTTAAAATGAGAATAAACTAATTATAATCATATAAATCTAAGCATACATCCATGAAAGGAAATAATTCAAATCTATCTAATAGGCCAAGGTCAACAACATGTCCAATTTTTTTAAAAAAGGCTATGCAACATAATATCAAAGGTTAAGGAATGAGCACACTTAATTATTGTTCTAGAATTTTGGACCTATAGAATGACTGTGTAGACTATTGGTTTTTACTTTTGAATGTTAGGATTTAATAACCTATTTTGGGTAGATACACATTTTATGCAAGTTTATCCTAATCAAACTCAACATTTTAGAATTGTAACTATCAAGTCTGTCTATGTGTCAATAATTATATCTAGTGTAAGGTTATCAAAATTGTTGTTTATGTTTCTATCACATTGTATCTTTTTTTATGTTCTTGTACCTTCACTTTATTATTTTCTTAGGTAGAATTTGTAGAATTATTTTTTTCATCTTTAACCTATCTTGACACTTCAAACCAAAATAAAGAATTTTGGCATTGAGCAACCAATGAAGTAATGTTGCAGAATACTTATCCCACATGCTAAAAATTAGACCTCTACATAGTTATGTGAGTTTATGGATGAAATAACTTGAGTGAGATATTTGTACCTACTCTTCCCTAAAAGTGATAATGTAATTTTATGCAAGATAATACTCTTCTTTGACACAAGGGAAATGATGAGAGGCCAAGAATAAAAACTCCACCACATGTGTGTAAGATATGACTCAATGAATCTTAACTTGAAATAAGACAAATGATATTTGATGATTGGTTCTAGGCTTGACCTTTGATATTAATTTTTTTATGTGTCTATTATATTTTAATATTCTCTTATTCTTGAAATGGCTTGACATGAACTTATATATATAG